>OZ020273.1:2119479-2501695 GCA_963971205.1 Aethes cnicana | reverse complement strand
TATGACAGTAGTCAAAAAACCAAATGGAGACCTTCGTATATGCCTTGATCCGCAAGATTTAAATAAAGAAATTAAAAGAGAGCATTTTAAGCTACCGACGTTAGATGAAATCACGTCGAGCCTGTCAAGCGCTAGGTACTTCAGCACGCTGGACGCCAAACATGGATTTTGGCAAGTAAAATTAAGCGAAGCAAGTAGTGACCTGTGCACTTTTAATACGCCCTTCGGGAGATATAAATTTCTACGCATGCCTTAACGGCATCTCATCTGCATCAGAAATATTTCACAGACGACTGTACGAGCACTTCGACGATATAGAAGGCGTCAAGTTATTTATAGATGATTTATTAATATTTGCAGATACCAAAGAACTGCACGATTCCCGCTTGAGAAAAGTGTTGCAAAGATGCCGTGAAATAAATATAAAGTTAAATAAAGAAAAATGCAAAATCGGATTAACACAAATAAAATACCTTGGACATAAAATAACACAGTTTGGAGTCAGCCCTGATGATTCACATACCAAAGCTATAATGGATATGCCTACTCAAAAAAATGTGAAAGATTTAGAAAGGTTCCTCGGTTTAGTAACATATGTTGGTAAATTTATACCAAATCTTTCCGATAAGACGTATATATTAAGGGAATTGTTAAAAAAAGATGTCCACTGGCATTGGGAGAAAGAACATGATACTTGTTTTAAAGCATTGCAGAAGTGCTTGTCCAGTCCACCGGTATTGCAGTATTATGACGTCAACAAACCGGTTACTATTTCGGTGGACGCAAGCAAAACCGGATTAGGGGGATGCTTACTACAAGATGGATTACCAGTATGCTATACTTCTAAATCTCTCACAAAAACAGAACAAGCCTATGCACAGATAGAGAAAGAATTATATGCCTGTGTATTCGCATGCGAGAAGTTCTACACTTATATATATGGAAAACATGATATAACAATAGAAACTGATCACAAGCCGCTGGTGAGCATCATAAAGAAACCCCTAATTAATACTCCCCCACGCCTGCAAAGAATGTTGCTACGACTTCAGCCATACACGTTTAATTTAGTATACAAGCCAGGTAGGTACTTATATATAGCAGACGCGTTATCGCGCGCCGTGCAGGCGGCCGGCGGCGACGCCGAGCCCGAGCGCGAGCTGGATGCGCGCGCGCAGGTGTGCGCCGTGGCTGCGAGCAACCCGCTCACAGACACACATTTCTTGCAAATACAAAAGTGCACAGCCTCTGATCCCGAGATGCAGGAGCTCATCAGGCAAATAAAAAAAGGTTGGCCGGCACACAAAACAGAGGTTACAGACTTGCTGAAGCCTTATTTCGAACACCAATCTGAGCTCTCAGTTGCTTATGGTATAGTCTGGAGAGGCAATCGAGTAGTCATACCTAAATGCATACGTTCGGAGATGTTGAAAAGAACCCACTGTAGTCACTTGGGTATCGAGAAGTGTAAGCTTAGGGCCAGAGACGTAATGTTTTGGCCAAATATGAACTCGCAGCTACAGGACTACTTATCTCACTGTCAAGCGTGTTTGACTTATAAGAAACAAAACGTAAAAGAACCATTGATGCAACATGAAATTCCGAAGAGAGCTTGGTGTAAAGTAGGAATAGATATGTTTCATTTCAATGGAAAAACGTATCTTCTAGCTGTTGATTACTACAGCAAGTTCATAGAAACAGCCAAAGTTGGCACAGTTTGCTCGAAATCAATTATTAAAGCATTAAAACAAATATTTAGTCGTCAAGGCATTCCAGAGGTCGTCATGTCCGATAATGGACCCGAATTTGCATCAAAAGAATTTAATGAATTTTCAAAAAATTGGAATTTTCGGCATACAACATCGTCTCCTCACTATCCCCAGTCAAATGGCCAAGCTGAGAGAGCTGTACAGATAGTAAAAAATATATTGAAGAAAACAAAGTTCGAACATAGTGACTTCCATCTAGCTTTATTAGAATATTTAAATACACCTCTTAACAATGAATTGCCCTCCCCAGCTGAACTACTAAACAACAGAAAACTGCGCAGTATTCTTCCATGCGCTCCTAAACTACTGAATCCGAAAATTCCCCAAGAAGTCTCAGGTAAACTAAAATCCCGTCAGGATCAACAAAAAAGGTATTACGACAGGAATGCAAAAAAGTTAAGAAAATTCGAGATAGGTGAAAAAGTAAAAGTCAGGTTAAACAATGAATGGGTAAATGGTACCGTCCGGGACACAGTTGGTCCTCGGTCATATTTAATTAAACTAATAACAGGTCGAACTTTGCGACGTAACCGTAGACAGCTGATCGCTGACTCACCGCGCCGCGCGGACCCTGCGCACCGCGCGCTATGTACTTACGACGACATAACAATACCTACAACTAGGCAAGCGCCGGCGCACGGCTCCCAGGATCCCGCAGTTGCGCAATCACAAAGCAATACTCAATACATCACTCGTTTTGGCAGGATGGTGAGACCTCCTGATCGGTGGACCTATCCCGTTCAAGAATCTCGTCAAAACAATGTGTCAAGTTAGAAAATGCATGCATATAGGTACCTAAGATAAACAATAAATCATTAGTATTTCGAAACTCATACAGACAGATTGAGTAGGTATATATATCGTTTTGATGTTATTAAAATTAATCATTTTGCATGCTTCAAAAAAAAAAAAAATGTAAAAAACAATAATAAGTGTATATATATTAAAAATTAATTAAGAACTGTCCATGAGAATGTCTTTCATGAATTCCGCTTAGGTACTTAATTATCAATTTCAACTGCATTTTACTGTAAGTTATATAATGTATAATTTGTTCTGGAGAAATATGAATGTAAATTAAATGATAAATATTAAAATGTACACATAGGTATATTCTATAAATAAATTATTGTATGTGTCACCATAAAATCATATAATATAATATAAACTATATTTAATTCAATTGTTCTCAAGTGCGTTTCTTCTTCAAGTTATATAATGTATAATTTGTTATATATGAGGATACGTAATATTGAATGTATAAAATGAAAAATTATAAAATTACGCTAAATATTTCTTACTTGTAATTTAAATGGGTAATAAATAAGAAAACAGGAAGTAATCTGGATGAACGCGAGTATTTATAAGTAGGTTACTAAATAGGCATTATCATGTAACCTATACCTAACTAAATTTTCCCGTTATATAATATTGTGGACTATAATAAAATTGTGAGTCATATATATATATATACATATATTATGTAATTGCTATATTTAAATAATGTTTTCATGTTACGAGTAGAAAAGATTTTTTTTCTATATTTTTTTTTTAAAAAAAAGGAGAATTGTCATGTTATTATAATGTAATGTGGGTAGTTTAGTAGGGTAGAGATAAGTATTGCACGAATGAAATAAAAGCAGTCTACAATCAGCTGGTGGTTTTATTGGACGCTTCCATATACTTTACATGCCCAGTGCGGAACTTCCTATATAGTAGATTAGATTGTCTCTACATATTGATCAGAACATTCCCAAATATGACGATAGCTGCATGGCTAAGGCCTTTGCCTTTCCCCTAGGATAAAAGGAAGATAAAAATATATACTGAAGTCTACGAATCTTTAAACATCACAGCATGACATTGACACAGTGTATGTAATGCCAATTTTAGACAGTTTTTTAGTTGCGAAGTCGCGGGCGGAAGCTATTTCCATATAGGTAAACCAACTATTAGCTTCTGCCCGCTACATCGCCCGCAACCATGGAATTCGGTTATCGCGTTCCCGCGGGAACTATGCGATTTCCGGGATAAAAGGCAGCCTATGTCCTTTCCCGGGACCCCAACTATCTCCATGCCAAATTTCGTATAAATCGGTCAAGCGGCCAAGAAGTGAAGAGGTAACAGACAGACAGACAGACAGACAGACAGAGTTACTTTCGCATTTATAATATTACTAGCTTCTGCCCGCGAATTCGTCTGCGTGGAATTCGGTTATAGCGTTCCCGTGGAAATTGAGCGTTAAACTATATCAAATTATATACGAAAACCTTCCTCTTGAAACACTCTATCTATTAAAAAAACAGCATCAAAATCCGTTGCGCAGTTTTAAAGATTTAAGCAGACATAGGGATATAGGGACTGAGAAAGCGACTTTGTTTTATACTATGTAGTGAAATGAAAATATGGATTAAACCCCTAGGACCAAAAAAAAGGAAAGAAGTTAAATGACGTCAAGTTGTTCACTGACCCAAATCAGACACCGAATGTAGACAATTAGAACATTTAAAAGTACCTACCTACTTAGAAAACACAGTGAGTGGGTGTTGACGGTAAGGCTGTCGTATTCTATTTGTCTTCTTAAGGCCGTTCCCTGATCCAGCACCGTCAAATTGCACGTGTAAGATCATACTTTTACTTTTCTACGAAATGTTAAAAGTTAAGAATGTGAAAAAAACATACGTTATATTTGATTATATCATCCTTACAAAAATATGAAAGAAAAACATATGTTATATTTGATTATATCATCCTTAGACAGCTTTCGTTACCTACACTTTGCTCGATAGAATTTAATTCCGAAGTAACCTCTAACTCGGACCTTTAATCCAACTTTACTCCAGTTTATTATATGAAACAGTGTAAAACTAAATACATCAGAAAAATTACCCATATTAAATGCATACATTGACAGCTTTATAAATGCCCTGCTTTTAGGCGGTATTTTTACAGAAATTAAAACGCGTTAAATACTAACAAAATCGGGCGTTCTGTGCGTAGCGCTTTCCCTTTCACTCGTTGCACGAGTGACAGTGACGGCTGAGCTGGGTATAGGAACGGCCTTAAATATTTAAATTACCTTAGGTAAATTAAGCTGGGTCGAGTTCTGTTGTTTTCCTCACAAGTCACAAGAAGGAAATCTGCGTCATCGGAGTTTCTTTGAAAATTTGAGACCTGATTGCGGGGCTGTCAACAATTCTGATGCCTCACAGAGATGTTATGACATAATTTTGTATTATTTCTTATAGGTACCTACTTTGTTGTTTGTATTATTAGTAGGTCCTAAATTGTTTATATAGTCTAAAAAAAACTGTAGAATATAGGCCCTATATTCGAAGTATTTAAGTAGGGATCTCGCTCTTCCCTATAGGATCGCTCACGCGTTGCGTGAACTTTAAGCAGCTAGATTTAAAGTTCAACTTGACGCGTGAGCGATCCTATAGGGAAAAGCGAGATCCCTATTTAAGACTTCGCATAGAGCCCCAGAGGACGTACAGTTAGGTGTCTATAATTTAGGAAGTAGGTACTAAACAAATTGCTAAACAAAGTATGGTTTAAAAATATTGTACCTACGCTAAAGTTATTCCGTTCTTATTGGATTTAAAAAATATATTATTGTGTAAGTATATTTTACATGACCCTTGGCCGTAAAGTGGGATATTTTACCCGCTACGCGGAGAGAAAATCTCGCTTCTTGGCCAAGGCAAGACGTAAAACTTTTGACAAACCACGGGCGGTAATTCGTAAAGCCCCAGATCGCATATTTATGGCCCTCACCTTCGGTTCGGGTCACAGAAACCTGCGATCTGGGACATTTACGAATTCACCACCCTAGGTCTCTAATGTACTATTAAATGGTATTAATCGACACTTTAAAAATCAATCATCGCAAAAGCGTAGGTACACTGGGGTCATTTAGTATAGCATTTTCCATACAAAGTGACCCGAATTCATTGCTGTTGAGTGTATTTTATCTACGAATGTTGTTAGGTCCCCTTGAGAGTGGTTTATAAAGTTAGCAACTTCGAGAAATTTGTGCTACCTGTGGGGGTTCATTCTCAGTCCTACGGGTTGAAGCGTGAAGAGGTAACAGACAGACAGACAGACAGACAGAGTTACTTTCGCATTTACAATAATTTAGTATGGATTATCTCACAGAACTCTAAAAACGTTTATCATGGCCGACCATTGGTTTCACATAACACCATTATGCGACGTTTTAGTCCTAAAACAGTCGTATAGAAGTCCCATTGTAACTTAGACAAGATGGCTGTAATTTTAGTATGAAAACAAAATGTAAATAATTTTGTACAATGACTGAAATTCAAAGAATTCGAGGGGGGCGCAAAGATTTGGACAAAAACACACCTATATATTGTCATAAAACTAATGGCCCATAATAAATAGGTGCACTGAACACATTTTTCTCACACTTTTTTCGCGTCATTGTGAATTTCTTCTGAGTAAAATTCTTATGAGAATTACAAGTTACAAACTTATTCCACAATGCTCATATGACATATCAGTCAGGAACGGCAAATGTGTACCATAAAAGTCGCTATTAAACCCTTATGCGACATTTCAGTTACCTTGTAACGTCTATACAACTGTTATGGAACCACTAAAGTCCCATAACAGTCCGGATATAACCATTATGTAACCAAAAAGTTGCATGAAAACTTTTAAGCAACGTTTATGCAATGTTCTTGCCGGACTTTTATATAACTTCTATATAACGAAAAAGTCGTATAGTTTGGGCCTTTTTCGCGTTTAGTAAACGTTGACAACTACGTTTATACGACCAACTTTGTGTACCAAACAGGGAATATGAAAAACGTTCTTGCAACTCTTATACAACGTTATTTTGTTAGTTGGGTTCTTTCTATCTTTATGGCCAAACATACACGTATATGAGGGTTAAATCGACTCGTTTCGTACGTATTCTCAAATCTCATAGTCGTAGCACAATCCGCTAAATCCGTACGCCCGTTCACTTTTATTCGCCATTATGCTGGATTTTCGAGCTCTGCAGCTAGTGAAACAAATGGTGGAATATTTACACCGGATATGGATACGGCTATTTTGCCTGTTATCCGCTTCCAACCGTTTGACGTTTGAGAAGGATTTAAAAATGCTAGAGATTTTCTACTATCTAAAGTCCCGCGCCTTCACATTTCAAAACGCTTCAATGTATTTAAAAAGCACCACCAACACTCTCAACACATGTGTGCGTGCTGATACAGCCATCAACTATGCGTTGAGAGTGTTGGTGGTGCTTTTTAAATAATAATAAAACAATGGAAGCGTTTTGAAATGTGAAGGCGCGGAACTTTAGATAGTAGAAGATCTCTACTCCAATGTAACTCCAATTCGTGACTCCCCACGAGCAACACTAGCACACTCCGTCGGAAGTAATTGGAAAAACATCCTACTCGAGTTGTTCGATGACTTCTACAATATTGCGAAGTTCTCAAAAATGCTGAATTCTGAAAAGCTTTATCTCAGAAACTATTTCGTGTACAGAGACGGTGCTAGTCTCATATTATAGAAAATTTAGTCTTCTTTAAAAACGTTCTGAGAAGGTAGTACCAAAAAGTAGTCCTTTAGGGTCAAAATCGACAATCTTAAAAGCAGCCGAAATTTTCACGTTTTTGTTTTAAAATTTTTGACAAAGTTGAGTTCGGCGCTCGATATCACAAATTTGGATTTTACATTAGGCCAACATCATAAACAAGCCTGCAAAAAAACAACAACCGGATTTGACGCACACGCTGATGTATAAAGTTACTGAATTAAGTAGTTAAATGAAATTGTTGTTAAAAGTTTGTATGCAATTATAATTGCTTACCTCACCTCAAGAAGAGCGGCCATCCCGCGACTCCGACGGCCAGCGCCTCTCTTCCAACCGGCGGTATATCGACGACGGTGTAGTAGCACGTAATAAGGAACGTAGTGAGGAGGCACAGGTTAGCCAACATGGAGAACGGGACGAGGAATTTGAGGTAGCGTATTTGAGTTGTGAGGATTAAGGGCAGAAGGAGGATCCCACAGTATGCTTCGAGGGATAACTGGTGAGACGGGAAGAAGTGATCGCAGATCTGAAAAAGAAGAGAGACGCGCTATGTAGTGTCTGGTAAAGACTTAAGGTGAGTCGGGGCAAGTGCGCCCCTGGGGTAAGTGCGCCTAAATATATTTTTTTGACCCAATCCAATGCTTTGTGAACAATGCAACCTGTTTATTACATTGAGATTGTGTTGTTTTAGTTGCATGTATGGAAGATATAACTAATTGAGTATTTATAAGTAGGTAAGTAGTTTTCGATAAATGAATGTTAGATGAACTTACACCACCCTGGCGCACTTGCCCCGACTGACCTTAAGTTTTTCGAGTCTAAATTAAATAGCTCGACTCATATTTACGAGACGAGACTCCCGAGAGTCTTAAGTCTTAAGACTTCAGGGTCGTTCGAATCCTGTGTCAGACTTATTTTTGAATCTTATTGAGTCATGTACTCACGCTTCAATCGTGCGTAAAAAGACTCGAGTCCAAAACACTCAGATTTCAACTGTCTACTACTACTACTTCAGCCCATTTGCGTCCCACTGCTGGGCACAGGCCTCCTCTCATCACGGTTTGGGCTATTGTCCCCACGCGGGCCCAGTGCGGATTGGGGACTTCACACACATCTTTGAATTACTTACTTCGCAGATGCGTGCAGGTTTCCTCACGATGTTTTCCTTCACCGAAAAGCTCAGTGGTAAATTCAAACCGAATTACACATATGTATAATTAAACTTAGAGGTGCGAGCCAGAATTGAATTCCCCGAAGAAGAAGAACTATGAAGTGTCTATTATATAGATAATAATGAGTACGTAATGTTTTCATTGTATATTTCATCTTAGATGGGTCGATTTGTAGATCATATTTTAATTTCAGCACAATAAATAAGGAAAGATTTTATACTTAAATTCATTCCCCTTAATCTAATAAGTTAGCAGAATTACGTAAATAGCTCCAAACGATTACTCTTGAAAGATACCTTTCAAAATTGCATTCAGATTCAAACATCATTCGTTTATTTTACTATGGTAGGTATATATAGATTACCTACATAAAGAGAGGAAATACGACGCAAGGAGTAGGAGATTCCGTGAAGTCACAGAAAATATAAAGACATATCTCCAAATATATTGAGAATATTCGATCTCCGCCGGGCGAAAACCTTGCAATCAACGCCAAGCCGCCAAATTTTCTTCTGACAAGTTTAGAGGGGGTGAATTGGGGTGTAATAAAAATGGATACGGCTACCAACTTACATTTGCTATCAAACATGGCGCTGCCGTTCAAAGGGCGCACTAAAAATACAAAGCTACGTTAGTTTCCGATTCAGCCACCCGCAAGTTCGTTATAACCTCTCCGAACCTATTGTTGTGGAACTAAATGACAGTAATCTGACAGTCAAACGAGAGTTGTTCTTAACAACTTTTTCGGGCCAATAACCCCGAAATCTTTGCCATAGTATAATAGTACTGAATCTACTGAACCAAAATCTTGTATATAAAAATGAATCGCCGTGTGTTAGTCTGGCTAAGGGCCGAAAACTACTGGACCGATTTGGCTGTTTCTTTTTGTTTTATTCCCTGTGATTCAGAGGTTTAGAAAGAACAAAAATCGGGAAAAGTCAAAAGGAACAGCTAAAAAAAGAATCGCCCACGGGAGTTACGAAGTTCACCGCGGCAACTAGTTATGAATAACAATGAGGATTATCGAAAAAAGCTAAAGTGTTTTCTTTCAATAGTACATTACAGACCTAGGGTGGTGAATTCGTAATGTCCCAGATCGCAGGTTTCTGTGGCCCGAACCGAAGGTGAGGGCCATAAATAGGCGATCTGGGGCTTTACGAATTACCGCCCGTGGTTTGTCAAAAGTTTTACGTCTTACCTTGGCCAAGAAGTGAGATTTTCTCTCCGCGTAGCGGGCAGAAAATCCCACTTTACGGCCAAGGGTGATGTAAAATACTTAATGCGTTTTTATTTTGTTACTATTTGAACTTGTTAGTCGAATTAATATAATATCCACCACAACGGCCTATTTACGTCCCGCTGCGGGCTCCTCTCATCACGAGAGGAATTATAATATGCTATTACGTTATTGAATCCGTGGTGGCCTAGTGGTTCGACCTACCGCCTCTCATGCAGAGGGTCGGGGGTTCGATTCCGGCTCGCACCTCTAAGTTTACTTATGTGCGAAATTCAATTTGAATTTACCACTGAGCTTTTCGGCGAAGGAAAACATCGTGAGGAAACCTGCACGTATCTGCGAAGTAATTCAGAGATGTGTGTGAAGTCCCTAATCCGCAATGGGCCCGCTTGGGAACTATAGCCCAAAGCTTTTCGTGAAGAGAGGAGGCCTGTGCCCAGCACTGGGACGCAAATAGGATGTAAGTACTCTAGTAAGTTATTGACTACAGAACTGGTTTTAATGCGAGTGTATAATCAGATACCTACCTCCGTTGACAAAATAATATTTAGTAAAAGATGGCTACCTACCTACCTACTTTTCTGGTTAATCATTTCCGAAGCTATGTTTCAGATAAAATGTAATTTTTTTTGTTGAAATAAACAGTTTTTTTTTTTCGATATCGTATACAATCTCTAAACATTTGCGATTATTATTATTCTTTTTAGTTATACATATTTAGATAAGTACTGGCATTAATTAATATTTTCATTAATTTTTGTACCTAATATAAGACCATCGCTAAGATCTTAGATTTAAGTGACTAAACATCCCTTAAATGTAATTTTAGTATGTATAGCAAGACACAACTTAGAAGGCGCGCGGCGAAGCTCTTAAGCTGTTGATGCTGAGACTATTATTGCTTAATCCGCGCGCCTTCTAATTTGAGTATTTCTTTACCTATATATGTACTTTTATACATATTAATGTAAATGTAATGTGAATCTGTATGTTTTAATTTTGAAAAAAGGCCTTCTGCTGAGTTTGTTGCGGCGCTTCTTCTCAAGCAATGCGTCTAGGAAGCGCTGGTAAATTTCTGTTAAATTCATTTAAAAGTGACGTGTAAAAGTGCCCAGATGTGGGCTATTTGCTGATTAAATATTAATATTTTTGATTTGGTATGGATGGATTTTTTTAATACCTATAAGAAAGCATTTTAACCCGATCTCATCTGGATGATGTTGTGACGATGTTGTCGAATTTTATATCGATCAAACGATATTGCTTATTCACGGTCCATTAAGATCAAATAAAACAGCCTATCTCTGTAAACGCGCTGAACTTCCAAATTGCCAAATTCCAAATTATTATGATTATGATCATTGACACGAACGCTATTTGCGAGGTGGTTGATACACACCCAGTTACAGCTTACATTCGGACAAGCTACTTAGCTATTTTTACATCACCCTTGGCCGTAAAGTGTGATTTTCTGCCCGCTACGCGGAGAGAAAATCTCACTTCTTGGCCAAGGCAAGACGTAAAACTTTTGACAAACCACGGGCGGTAATTTGTAAAGCCCCAGATCGCAAATTTATGGCACAGAAACCTGCGATCTGGGATATTTACGAATTCACCACCCTAGGTCTGTAATGTACTATTAATGTTTGTATACTCGAGTCATCGATGTTTACTATTTATATAAGAATATTAGTTGTCCCGGTGAACTTTGTATCACCACGGATTCCCATACAAAGTTATTGTTCTCTATTTTTACGCGTTCCCGATTATTATTTCGAGTTTTTTTTTCTAAACCTTCCCTGAATCACGGGAAATAAAACAAAAAAAGAATGAGCTAAATCTGCCCAGCAGTTCTCGAGCCTTGGCCATTTTTATATGTAAGAAGAAGAAGAAGAAGATGTAAGTATGTATTTATATAAGTACTTAAGGCCGTTCCCTGACCCAGCGCGGTCAAATAAACAGACAAACGGATAAACGGACAAATAGATAAAGAGACAAAATTTCTAAAAACTGTTGGAATGTGTTCTGTTATCGATTCTACACATGTACAGACTTTCGACCCTCTTTAGCTTTATTATATGTACCTATAGATAGCTAGATTGCATCTGAAACTACCATTATGTATTTTTTTGCAATACAAGTTGTTAGAAATCGTTTTCACTTAATCATGGAAACGAGTAGGTAAGCTGTTTCACCCTTTAAGCGAACCGCATTAAGCGAAACTTTTGAAGCAGATATAAATGTTTCTGCTTTCTAGGGTATTTCACATTTGTTAGGGAAACTAATGACTTAGCAGAATTTATACGAATATTCAAACTGCGGTAAAAGGTCTCCGCGCAGTAGATCGAGTCATTAAACCTTATGTGTATAGGTAACTAGATTCTGCCCGCGACCGACTTTGTCCGCGTAGAATATATAATAGTGTTCCCGCGGGAACTATGCGTTTTCCGGGATAAAAAGGAGCCTATTATGTTGACCAGTGTTATAAACTACTACCACCATACCAAATTTTGTTGCAATCCCGTAGTTTTCGAGTTAAATCCGAACATACATACAGACAATTTTTCTAAAAATTGTGTTCAGTATCGTTTATACCTATAGTCCCCTTGCTTTGATAGTTTCTTTTAATTTTCAAGGTTCGGACGCGACTTCTTCTACAGACTTATTATTAGTAAGTACACTAGCATAGCTACGCGGTACACGGCAGAAAATGAACCGTGAATATTGTATTTTATATAGCACGACGCAACTTAGAAGGCGCGTGGATTAAGCAATAACAGACTCTGCGTCAACGGCTTAAGTGCTTCGCCGCGCGCCTTCTAAGTTGGGTTCTGCTTATACCTATTGACTTTTTTCTTTAGCTAACTAACGTACTGTACTACTTTAAGGCGTAGTCCAACATTGGCTCCGTCGTTCAGTTCAGTTCAATTGACAACACCAGCCAGCATTTCTGCTGCAAGGACCCAAGGTCGCCTACTGTGGGAAGTGGGGGACCGTCTATGTGATCAAAGGTGTGACTGGAAGATGCATGCTATCACCTGAGGATTGCCTAGACAAGCAGATGCCGAACTAAGCTACTGCCCGTCTTGCGACAAACCACCTAAGGTATATCATGCTACCCCCAGGCTCTGGCTACGAAAAGATCCCTGAGACTGCTCCCCATGCCCTCAGTATACGTGGCCTCTATCCGAGCTACCGGTGAGCCATGTAGATACAGACGGAAGTGTAGGGGGAGTGGGAACATTGGCTCCGTCGTGAGTCGAAAATTATTGTAGCCGTACTTTCCTATATCCACTTTAGCTACCAGCGCGAGATAAGAAAGTAGGTAGTTTAAAAGAAACAACGTTTCAAGCAAAACGTTTCTTTTCTATGCATATTTATAGCAGATACTGTAGGTGAAACACCATCACAAACGTTATCATCATCATCATTTCAGCCGAAAGACGTCCACTGCTGGACATAGGCCTCCCCCACAAGGCGCGCCACTCAGACCGGTCCTGTGCCACTCGCATCCACCGCGTTACCGTGACCTTTACAAGTTCGTCACTCCATCTTGTTGGTGGCCTACCGACAGCTTCGTCTACCGGTTCGCGGTCGCCACTCCAGAACTTTGCCGGGCTCATCGGCCATCAGTTCTGCGAGCGCAATTCTTCGGGCTATGTCGGTGACCCTAGTTCTACTGCGGATATCCTCACTTCTGATTCAGATTCTATCACGCAGAGAAACCCCGATGTTATGCTGGACCCTATTATACCTATATAGTATTGCTTTTTGTTTTTGCTTTAAGAAACCTTGAATACCTAGTATTATTTGTACGCTAACGCCTTAGAAGAGGGGAGGATTTAGGCTGTTGTTAAAAATATCCTCAGGTACTTACGTCTTTTAGTGAAGACGCGATGAATATGACGTAGACACTCGTGCCTCCGATGCATACCCCGGCCATAGCAAAGTCCGCGAAGTGCCTGCAAAAAACACGTTTTATAGAACACGTTTATACTTAACGTTCGTAGGTAATGTAGGGGGGGTTGGTGTTAGCTCAGATAGATGCCGTAGGCACGGAGATCAGCAGTGGAACTTGAAGACACGAAGACGATGTCTAGCTGATTAAGAACTCTCTATCTCGCAGACTGGCCCCAATACTGCCCTAACACTTCCCTAATTAATACATACCTAATAGATTTTATGTAAAATTCATACTATATTTCCAGATATCTTTACTTTACAAGGGCTATCAAAAGACTAAGTAACAAACGCAGCACAATTATTCTACGCTTAAAAATACCTATGTTCGAAAGAAAATGTGTCAACTCACCGATTATACTCGGCCAGTCCCCACATTTCCCTCCTCCCCTTTCGAGGAACCTCCTAGCTAACGACTTCCCTACCGTATGTCTGGAATTTTAATTTACAAGGGCTATCAAAAGACCAAGTAACAAACGCAACACAATTCTACGCTTTAAAAATACGTATATTCGAAAGAAAATGTGTCAACTCACCGATTATACTCGGCCAATCTCCACATTTACTCCTACTGAGTGTAAGAGTATATGCAATTTATGCACACTAATATGCATACATTTTAGAAATAATATTCATATGGCGTCAAAATATCACTGCAGTTTTTGGACACTTCAAGCGGCGATAAAAATGCTCTAACGTTGCAACACTTGCAACTATAAAATTATATTACATTAGTTTTAACCTTAGGGCTATTGCAAAGTGTATTTGAAATTCACAACAAATGTCTATCTATGTCTGCATATTTCGCAACAACTGTATTCAAATACATATGAACATATACCAGTATACATAATATGAAAATGATATTTCAGCACGAATACTCCATCCTAAATGGCCGTCATTCCTCTACTAAAAGCTACTTTCGTATATTTCGGTACAGATGGCGGATCCTCATATAAAATGGTAATTTTCAAAAAGCTTTTATTTAACTTGCAAAGTATGTATGTATGTTTGTTCGGGTGGAATCTTGTGACTCAATTTTGAAGCAGATATCTTCAACTGATGTAATTTTGTATAGGTACACGTTCAGTTTGGAAGACAAGACATGGTTCGCTGTGTGACATAATTATAAATCCAATATGGTGGACTAGTTATTTTAAAGAGGGTTTATCCCGGAAATTGGCAACGTCGCATATAGCTGTCAAATGTTTCGCTGTTTTTGTTTATTTCGCAATATTGCTGAATTACATGTAATGTAAAATTTGAAAATTTTGAAAAAAGGCCTTCTGCTTGAGTTTGTTGCGGCGCTTCTTCTCAAGAAATGGGTCTAGGAAGCGCTGGTAAATTCTTTTTCTGACGTGTAAAAGTGCCCCTATGTGGCCAATTTACTGAATAAATGATTGAATTGAATTGAATTAAAGAGAAAGTTACCGAAGCAGTCGTTCATAAACAACTTTCACGTTATGTATCCAGTCACAATATCCTAAGCCAATTCCAATCTGGCTTCCGGTCTGGTCACAGCACTTGTACAGCTCTACTTAAGGTTACCGAGGATATCAGATGGGGCATGGAGGATTCGTTGGTAACGGTTCTTGTCCTCGTTGATTTCTCCAACGCGTTCAATACAGTCGATCATGATATCCTCCTTGCTCTGCTTGACCACCTTAACATTTGCTCTTCTGCCCTTAGTTGGTTTTCTTCTTATCTTCGGGGTCGTCAACAGGCTGTTCGTGTGGATCGGAAGTTCTCTGATTGGCGTGAGCTTACTGTTGGTGTACCTCAGGGTGGTATACTGTTACCTCTCCTTTTTTCTATCTTTATCAATTTTGTCGTCCCTGGTCTTCGCTGCTCCCATCACCTTTATGCTGATGACCTTCAACTTTACGACCAGTGTTTGACGTCTGACATTGCCTCTTCTGTGGATAAACTTAATAGTGATCTCCTTTATTTGCAGCAGTGGTCTGGGAAATTCGGGCTCTTTGTAAACCCGATTAAGTGTCAAGCTATCGTGATCGGTAGCTCGAGACAGCTTGCTAAGCTTAAACTGAACTAGTGAGTGAGTGGTCTGCAGTCATTTTCAACAACATTGCGATCCCCTTCAGCTCTTCAGTAAAAGACCTTGGCTTACAACTAGATTCCACCTTGAGCTGGAGCACTCAGGTTTCTGCGGTAAGTCGTAAGGAAATGGGCTCTCTTCATTCTCTCAACAAATTTAAGCATTTTCTTCCTGTCAAAACCAAAACGTCTTTAATCCAAACCTTAGTTTTTCCTTTATTTGATTATGCTGACGTTTGTTACGCTGATTTGAACGAAGAGCTTTTAAACAAATTAGACCGACTTCTAAATCACTGCATTCGCTTCATCTTCTGTCTCCGTAAATTCGATCATATCTCCTTATTCCGAGCTCAGTTGAAATGGTTCCCTATCCGTCAGCGCCGTAATTTCAGAATGCTTTGCTCTCTTTACTCCATTATTTTTGATCCACTTTCTCCCAATTATGCTAAATCTTTTTTTCAATTTCTTGGTTCCGCTCACAACCGGGAGTTGCGTTCTGCCAGTGATCCCTTATTTGCCTTTCCCCCACATCGTACCGGGTTTGTTTCAAATTCTTTTGCTCTTCAGGCTGCTAGACTGTGGAACGGTCTCCCATTGCATGTTAGGAAGGCCCTCAGTAAACCCGCTTTTGAAAATAGACTGTATATTTTCTATGTTCTATTATAAGTAAGGATTCACAATCAGCCGGAGAAAAATGGCCTCGTCAAAACGGGTACCCGAACAGCTCGGGCACCCGGCCTTCGTTATAAAGAGGCGTTATTAGCATATTGGAACGTATTTACTAATGTCAGTATACTCCATATATTTTGACATATTCTGTTAGGCACTCTTCGTCCATATGTTATTACTTATTATAGATCAATGCTTATAACATTAGATTAATGGACGTTACTCATTCACCACTTGAAAAAAAAAAGTTTAAAATATCACCTTATATGTGTGGAAAATATCCGGACCCTCCTGGGCCCGTACTTGAAAGCCATCTCACACGTCTCCGTGTAGCTCAATGAAGGCACGCGGCTTTCTTCGCAAAGGGCACGCGACGTGGACACCTGAAGGAAAACCCGTTTGAACACGTAGATACGCAGTGATCAGGTAGAGAAAAGCTAATCTGACCAAGAAAGCCTTTTTCCGGTTTTCCGTCGCCTATAAATAGAATTCAGAAATAAAAAATAAACTTGTCACAGAAACTGCTTAGTAAGAACAACAATGATCATCAAAAATATCGTGATGACTTTCATTTTCTTTATATTTTTTTCGATGAACGAAGTACTTAGGTACCTAATTTAAATCGATTTTCAAAACTGACAACATCTCTTTTTAGTCCTCTATATTACTTGCAAGGGCTGCGGCGACACGGTATATGAGAAAACTCGGTTTTAGCTATTTTAACCCAAGAAAAACTCGGTCGCCGGTACTATATGCAGGTTAGTCTAGAATTTTTCTTTCATTGAAAAGGTCCAAGAAATTGTACACATGAAGAAATATTGTAACAAAACGCAAGCGACCGTAAATCTAAGTGAAAAAATAAGATACTCTGTATTAATGCTCTTTCCAGTTTATATTACGACTGCGAGCAAATGTAATAGCTCAACTGCTGCACTCACAACAGTGTCAGATTTGATTTTACTGCAGCGAGGTCACTTTATATTGCCCAGTGTCTATATTTTATTAGCTTAACTCGCGGCTTGGCTTCATCGTCTTAGACTTCATGCATACTTGTATAGCTTTATTAATATGGGAAACATGCGTCATTCCGGTATACCTACTATTAAGTAGTAGGCTTGGCTTAATACCCTTCCCCTGAACTAAAACTATCTCCATTTCTTTCAACTAAATCGGTCTAGCGCAAAGTGGTAACAGACATACCTATAGAGAAACATGCTAATTGTATACCAGAGACAATTTAATTATGTAAGACTGTCAATCGCCTTACGTTATACATTACATTACGGCGTACATCGAAAATAGCCAGGGAGCTTCATTTTCATACTTCGCCTGCACAGCGCCATCTAGATGTTGCTCATGGAGTTCAAATTTGTACGCAGGAGCGACAGCTATTATCGCATTTAAGGCCGTGCCTATACCCAGCTAAGCCGTCACTGTCACTCGTGCAACGAGTGAAAGAGAAAGCGCTACGCTCAGAACGCGATAACGATTTAGTTAGTATTTAACGTGTTTTAATTTCTATAAAAATACCGTCTAAAAACATGGCATTTATAAAGCTGTCAATGTATGCATATAATATGGATATTTTTTCTGTTATATTTAGTTTTACACTGTTTGATATAATAAACTGGAGTAAAGTTGGATTAGAGGTCCGAGTTAGAGGTTACTTTGGAATTAAATTGTATCGAGCGAAGTTCCGTGAAACGTATAACGAAAGCTGTCAATGTAAGGATTATATAATCAAATATAACATATGTTTTTTTTCATATTTTTAACTTTTAACATTTCTTAGAAAAGTATGATCTTACATGAGCAATTTGACGATGCTGGGTCAGGAAACGGCCTTAACACGTATTTCGGGCGTACGGTGATTTGTAAGAAGGTTGTCATCTTCTATGTTCTATACTAATAATAAATCAAGTCAGGGTCAAGAAAAACGTGACGATATTTTACCCACATACAGCTATCGATTCTAAACATGTTTTATAGGGTTTTTTTTTTGAGTAAGTAAAAGAAAACTTGGTACGGCCCAGTATGGCATCGATGGTGGGACGAGCGGTACCTGAATCCCATACGATTTAATTTACCAACACAAAAGATAATTAAAAACCTAAACATGCTTAGAATCGATAGCTTAGATTCTCTACCGGCCGGTCTCTTCCCCGATAGTTATAACTTGGATCTTTTCAAGTCGAGAGTGAACAGGTACTATCTAAGTAAGCATGTATCACCCTCGACCGCATGCTTGCTTGTAATAATTAAAAAAAAAGCTGATTCTGTAGGTAAATGTGGTCACAACGTTTTGCTTGACCTCGTATATCCGATCCGATCGGATTGCAGCAAAATTTAGTATATAGGTAGATTATAACACGGGTCAACATTTAGCCTATTTCTATCACGAAAGCCGCATAGTTCTCGCGGGAACTACTACTACTACTACTACTGCAGCCTATTTGCGTCCCACTGCTGGGCACAGGCCTCCTCTCATCACGAGAGGGTTTGGGCTATAGTCCCCACGCGGGCCCAGTGCGGATTGGGGACTTCACACACACATCTTTGAATTACTTCGCAGATGCGTGCAGGTTTCCTCACGATGTTTTCCTTCACCGAAAAGCTCAGTGGTAAATTCAAATTGAATTTCGCATATAAGTAAACTTAGAGGTGCGAGCCGGAATCGAACCCCCGACCCTCGGCATGAGAGGCGGTAGGTCGAACCACTAGGCCACCATGGCTTCTCGTGGGAACGCTGTTACCGAATTCCTCGGGCACAAAGTTTCAGGCAGAAGCTAAGTCTGTAATATTAAGAGGGAAGAATAGTACTCGGCCGGTACGGTACTCGTCCATACAAAAATTACAAAAAGAGAAAACGTTTTTCCACTTCTCAATACTTTCCAATCTCCATGATGTTATAGTATGTTAATGACATAATAAAATACTAGGCTTATAGGCTTTCCTTTTTTTATATTTGCAATGGATTCACCATTGCAAATTTTAGAAAAAGGAAAACCAGTATTGCATTGTGTCAATAACAACGTTTTCTCTGTTTGTATGGACACGTACTATTCTTCCCTCTTTACATGGATTTCACGTATTGTGACCTTTCCTTACCAATATATGGACGCAATGCGTCGCGATGACGGCGACCAGGGCTGTCCCAATACAGCCAGGTATGATACCGGTGTGCTTGAAGGCTGCTGGCATTGCGAGCAACCCTGAGCCCAGTGAGGATTTCAGGAGATTGAGGAAAGAACCGTACGTCCTGTAACATAATCATCATCATCATCATCATCGCCATCATTTAAGCTGAAAGAGGATCCATCAGTTCATAGATCGGTCTATTTTCATGAAAGGTATGCTTTTCGAATTTTACATGGAAATGTCATCCACGTACCTCTAACAAAATGGCAATGGAAATCTATTGATGGGTACCAATGACCATCCAATGACGGCTGTAGATCGATGGTCATTCCCTCATCCCCTAGTAATTTCCCAAATTTGAAACTATACCGTTTAATTCATTCACTGCCAGCAACGCATATATGCGTTTTGCTGACTTTCCGGCAGTGCCTCGAACGCACATGTGCGTTGCAATGTTCCCTTAAAGACAGATGTGGCACCTAGCGAAAGTTCGTAAAAAGAAGTGGCGTGGCAGTGAATGCGTTAACACGCTGGTGTGTAGATGTAGTCAATAAATATTTTCCATCGGGAAATCTCGGAAATATGAAAAGACCCGAACTAGCAACAATTGCTGAATTTAATGACTGACATGTATCGTTGATAATAATATTATGAGATGTCTTTAATTGAGACTCTATTGGTTGATGTCAAGAGATTTGAAGTGGGTACGCAATGTGACAATGACATAATAAAGTTTCATACTACAGGGCATGCACGTATGTCAATTATTGAATTCGGTAATAGATTGACGTATCAGGTGTTGCTCTATATCCGAGATTTCTCGACGGGAAATATTTTAACTACACCTGTATTTGCGGTTGAGCCCCACAGTACGTCCAACATACCCGCCTTATCCATTTTCCTACCAGGCTTGGTGTTTAAGTAGCCAATTACGGATTCTGGATTCTGGAATAGATGATCGAGTGTCTATACTATTAAATTATTAATACTTACATCAGTTACATCCGACTCTATTGGACCATGTTTCGCGTTAGTTTAATTGAAATGTCAATTAGCCTAACAATCATGACTAATCAAAACGGCCCATTAATTCACAGGGATACTGCCTATTGTGTGCGCGGACCATTCAACTCGAGAAATACCATCAAAATCCAAACCAATGAGAAACTTATGAAAAGTGACAAATCATTGTGTTATGTAGTTAAGTATCAATTTCAATAATATTTTAGCATTTATTTCGATCCTTTTTAGGGTTCCGTACCCAAATGGTATACCAAATGGTTTTATAAAACGGGACACTATTACTAAGGCTCCGCTGTCCGCTTTATCTCATGAACCGTGAAAGTTAGACAGTTGAAATTTACACAGGTGATGTATTTCTGTTGCCGCTATAACAACATATAATAAAACACAGAATAAAACAAATATTTAAGGGGGCTCTCATACAACAGACCTGATTATTTTGACGTTTTTATAGATAATAGTACAGAACCCTTCGTGCGCGACTCCGACTCGCACTTGGCCTCTCCTAAAGGTTTTTTTGCCTCCAAGTGACAGGAACATTGAACTCTGTCCCGTTCAACATCCTCATTAGACAGGTCAAAGAACTACTTAATTTGGCTACAAATTGGGACCTGATTAAATCTAGCTTATTTATCGGGACATCCGTACTAAAAAGGTTCTTTAAAAATACTGTTTGTACAGCTTACAGCTGATGTGTATTTTGTTTTCATGTTAAGAGGTATATTAATTTATCCATTTGAAATACTATGAAATAAGTTTTTTACTTATGTCAATATTTTGAAAGATATTCGCTTACATGTATAGGAAGGAACCTAGGCAAATGATAAAAAGTGTGCTCCCCTCCCTCTAATTTTTGAACTAATGAATGATAAATAAAAAATAAATATATATATGGAAATATGATAGAACTAGCTTTTGCCAGCGGGTTCGGGGTGGGAATTCTGTTATAGCATTCCCGCGGGAACTTTGTGTTTTCCCGAGATAAAAAGTAGCCTATGTTATTCCCAGGGTCCCAAACTATCTCCATACCAAATTTCATTCAAATCAGTCTAGTCGTTTCGACGTGAAGGAAGAACAAACAAACAAACACACAAACAAGCAAACACACTTTAACATTTATAATATTAAGTATGGATTTACAAGACGTTCCAACGAATATTGGTTTTGAGATATTGGAAAATTTCTGTAGCTACTGAACCCTTCATATCGACACGTCCTACTTATACTAGTGTGTGTAAGTGCAAAATCTTAATTTTACAGGGGAGCTGTGCAAAAGTTCTTTAGTCATAACTTTTTTGTTCAGGTTAAATAATTTTTATTACCTATCTCAAAAGTAATATACATTTCACTTGAAGAGATATACAATATTTATGCCTTAATTATGGCTTAACTTTTTTGTTCCTGAAGATAATTCCACAAAATGTTGTAGTAATAAGTGATGTATTTTTACTTTAGTTTGACATTAACGAAATTTTGAAACTAATTGTAGCTTCAAAGAAAATGGCAGATTCCTACACCATGGCACAGGGCGGACACGGCCTATATATAAAAGCACGATTTCGAACACAATTCGAATGATGTTTGCATGCGAGGACGTCTGTGTGCGTGCGAGGACGTCTGTACACTTCTATATGTGTGTGTGGTAGTACGCGGGCCAATGATTCACTCACCATCTCCGGATGAAACAAATGACGGTAAGGGCGAGTTGGGCGCGAGTTGCGCGCCGGCTAGTTTCAGGCGGGCCATTCTGACCAGAGTTGCGGATTTCCGCGACAGTTATCATGACTCACTTTCATATCTACTAGGCATATTGTTGGTGAGTACTTACGAGGTAGGGTGGGCCACGTTCCTGTGCTCGATGGGATCGTATTTGCCCTCTTTATCCAGGACATCTTCTCTCGCTAGAGTAACTGTTGATTGTGTTTGCGAATGACTGAAAATAGAAAAGGCGGTTCATATATCATCTCATCGTAATCAAGAAAATTATTTTCACTTAACATTTCGGTTCCATTGCTGTGTTATTTCAATGGCACTTGAAACTCGAAGTCACTCGTAAAGGTTTAAAATTGCAAACGGAGACATAAGAATACAAACAGAAAGAAACGTCCACTATTTTTACCTGACTGCGCTAGAAGGAGGGTTATGTTTTTCTAGTGTATGTATGTATGTATATTTCTTTGGCACGCTCTGTACCCTCAATGGCTTGATGGATTTTAGCATGCGAGGTGTCGTTAGATTCGCCTTTAGGGATGACGACTACTTTTTTTTCCTTAGTCTATCAGGATCATTATTGAAAAGTATTGGTCACGTATTTTTTCTTTTTTCACGTAATCAAACTTAATACGGAGATATATTGAGTTGAAATGTCGCGTGACATCACGGTTAGGTACGATTTAAACCTAACGGTGACGTAGTTAGCCCCCACTCTCCAACTTTAATGCGTTTTAACTTAGTCATTCTTTGTTAATTTGATAACGTGTCTAATATATTTTTATTACCTGAATTTCGATTTTTCACCCTGTCGTCATCCCTATTGTGAGAGTGACACTGGGTATATCAATATTGCAAAAAACAAAATGGCTGACTTTTGAGGGCATTTTGAAAGTTTCCATTTGTTTTTGTCAGAGCCTATTGAGTGGGTTATCAAAATAAAGGGTTTAGTGGACGGATTACAAAAATATATAATGTGTATAGTCGGGTATATTATTAAAAAAAAAACGGCCAAGTGCGTGTCGGGCCACGCGCAAAGTATAGGGTTCCGAAGTTGACGATGCCCACAGTACCTTTTTAAGACTTATTAGCATAGCTAGCCTGTGGTATGACGTGCCCGCCCGACGCCCCTGCCGCACGAGAAAAATCATTGGTTTTTTAATCATTTCATAAGTTGGTCGACTATGACTCGCAAGTTTGTACAGCCTACTTAGCTGTGATAGTTTTCCGTTCAACTGCGTTATATATGCCATAACCGTGATTTTTTCAGCCATCCAAATACCACCATTTAGCTGGCAGGGGGGGGGACTCTAACAAAAAATAGCATTTTAAAGCTTAATATTTCACAAAGGCATCATCTAATCAAACAATGGTTTTAACAAACCCACACTATTTTTTTAAGACCTATTCACCAATATGCCGCAACATGGGGTACGCAAGAAAAAAAAAACCATCCCCACTTTACGAGTAGGGGAGGTACCCTATAAAAAAATATATTTCAAAATTTTATTGTACCACTTTGTCAGCGTAACTAATATGTATATTCATGCCAAATTACAGATTTCTAGAACTAAGCATCTCCGAGCAATAGTGCGGACAGACGGACGGACGGACATGTTCCTTATGGACTTCGGAACCCTAAAAACGAGTAATTAATTGCTTATGTACTCACCCAAGGTAACCTATGAAAAGAAAGCGATGAAATTACAGAGAAACGGGACAACGGGGACGGGACGGGACGGTCCGTCATTAACAGAAAATGAGATGATTCCGAGACGAAGGCTATCTTTATGAATGCGATAAGTTTATCTCTGGAGTACAAAAGGCTGTGGTTTCTTTGATAAAATAGATGTTTAGTGAGTTCTTTGTTTGCATATCATGTTCTTTTAAGATATTTTTCACGACAATTCTAATATTTCCATTGGATCCTGTGTGTATTATGACTTTCACATAGGAGAGGTACGCGACGTTTAATATTTTTCCATCCAATGCATACGTTCCGGACCTGTGCCTATACTAAATAAGGAAAATAATTTTAATCGCAAATAGGTACCTAGATCAAAATCTGTATAATATTTTGTAATAGATAAGCATCTACGTGTAACCCCAAGAAATTAATTTTATTAGGCACCTTACTTTCATTTGTAAACCGGAAGTATGTAATCTAAATATATAAAACTCAAAGACTGACTGACTGACATAGTGATCTATCAACGCACAGCCCAAACCACTGGATGGATCGGGCTGAAATTTGGCATGCAGGTAGATGTTATGACGTAGGCATCCGCTAAGAAAGGATTTTGCAAAATTCCCACGGGAACGGGAAAAATCGGGATTTTACTTTTTAATATTTCTGCGCGTACGAAGTTGCGGGGAAATGCTAGTGGTTCAATAAACGATTTTTGTTTTGTACTACCTACTAATTTCATAGGTGTAAACCTTTTTGTTGTTTAACTGAGTCATCATTGCTTGCCCTTTTCCCACGTTAAGTATGTGGGGTCGGCACAACATGTTTTCCTCTTCCATTCGCTCCTATTAGCATTCATCTCTCTACTAACGTCTTTCATACACATATCATCCTTCACGCAATTCATCCACACCTTCCTAGGTCTACTTCTTCCTCTATATTCATCCACATCCATACCTAATACTCTTCTAGAAATATGACTTTCATCCCTCCTCATCACATGCCCCAACCACATCAACCTTTTACTCCTCATCTTTTCTGTTATTGGCGCTACTTTCAAACTTCCCCTTATATACTCATTTCTAATCTTATCCATTCTAGTAAGTGTTGTTTAACTGGGTGTCCCATACAATTACCTACGATTTTGGCAAGATTGTAATTACTTACATGTACGAGTATTATGTTTATTTCCCAACAAACAATTAAAAAACAATTAAAAACCACTGGCTCTACCAACATTCCTTAATGGAACTTGTTCTTATGCTCTGAGAATGAAACTATACATTTCTTCTTTTTTTGATAATCAACTTTTCCTACTTCTCACAAGGATTACATTGGAATGACCAATAATGTTACCTTCATCTTTTGTAGTCTGATGTAGCGGCTTATTAAATTCAAGTAAGTGGCATTCTTTATCAGGAACATTGTTGGTACCTACGTAGACTAGCTGTTCTACTATTTTAGGTACTTAATATATAGCCGTGGTGGCCTAGTGGTTCGACCTACCGCCGCTCATGCAGAGGGTCGGGGGTTCAATTCCGGCTCGCACCTCTAAATTTACTTATGTGCGAAATTCAATTTGAATTTACCACTGAGCTTTTCGGTGAAGGAAAACATCGTGAGGAAACCTGCACGCATCTGCGAAGTAATTCTAAGATCTGTGTGAAGTCCCCAATCCGCAGTGGGCCCGCGTGGCGACTATATAGCCCAAACCCTCTCGTGATGAGAGGAGGCCTGTGCCCAGCAGTGGGACGCAAATAGGCTGAAGTATAGTCGTAGTAGTAGGTACTTACTTAAAACGTGAGTATTTACGTTCCAAATCTTGCTGAGACATCGTCACGTTTGTGTCAATATGCGAACCTATGTATGAAGACCTGTTTCTCTATACAGGTATTTATTAAAATTGTACTAAATATTTGAGTAAGTTAAGTAGGTACCTACCTATTTAACCTAGGTACCTAGTAAATCTAAAATTTTTTTTAGATTTACTCTTAGGTATATAACCACTACTTCTAGTACCTATCTATTAAAATGTAAGATCATCAGAGTAATCTCAGCTACTAAAACATGACATGCACACGATTCGATTCGCGATCATTAGAGCATAGCAGTACCTACTTAACGGGAGAAAAAATGAAACGGCAGAAGAGATGTAAGTAAGTATTTATTACATCACCCTTGGCCAGAAAGTGGGATTTACTGCTCGCTACGCGGAGAGAAAATCTCACTTCTTGGCCAAGGCAAGACGTAAAACTTTTGACAAACCACGGGCGGTAATTCGTAAAGCCCCAGATCGCATATTTATGACCCTCACCTTCGGTTCGGGCCACAGAAACCTGCGATCTGGGAGTCTGGGACATTTACGAATTCACCACCCTAGGTCTGTAATGTACTAATTATTTGCCCACTGTTCGGTGTAACAGTACAACATGTTACTGGCTGGTGGTTTTGTATCTTATCGATATTTTGAACATGAATTTTCTGTTACAGAATCAATTACAAATTGGTAGAGCTAATTATGTAGCGATAAGAGCGTCTGCTGCTGTATACAATATGTACAATACCTCTTATGATTTTGCTATTCTTTACATTACATTATTGTACCTTTGTTATGTGTGTTCAGTTAAATAATAGGATATTGTACAATGAAATAAGTACATTGTATTGTACCTAATACATACCACAAATGCATAGCAAACAGAAACAAGAAATTGGTTGCGGTCTCGGGTTTCATAATCTTATCTTTCACTTTAAACGCGCCAAGTGTTTTATTTGTTTGTTGAAACAGAACTACATATTTCAGAATTACTGCAACGAATTGGATTTTTGCTATAATATACTTACATAGTGTTACATATTATATGAGTAATAGTATAGAGTAATATGAGTTTATGGGTACGAAAACATCGATCTAGCTAGGTCTTAATATAATATTTTATACTTATTTAAATTTTAACAGGAAACTTTGAGGATAAGTATTTTAGGTTAAGTTAGTTTATATTTAGAGTGATTAGGTTCGTGGAGTCGGAGTGGGTCGTCTACCATTCATCCGTTTCAACACCATTTTTTTGCAATTTCACGTTTGTGGGTACCTACTATTTATTAATTTGTTTTATTGGTGAATAAAATTTCTTATATTATTATTAGAGTTGCCAATTTATAGCAGATTATGTGCCATATTCCACGCTTAATTGACAACTTCAAATGTCACAGTGACATTGACACAATTGTACTACATGGGCGTACCAAGGGGCGGGGGGGGATCTGTAGCTTGGTCTTGCCATACAAAATGCTTCGAAAAATATGATCTGCCCCCCCAAGCTGATTATGCACTTGCAAGGGGGGGGGGGGGGGGGGGGCTGGGTGAGAAGCTGGGTATGCCCATGGGTAAAATTACACTTTGACATTGACAGCTGACACACGACAGTGGCGCCAACTGGTGACCCAGGAAACGGTGGCCGTATAAATAATATAGAATAATAAAATGCAAACCTACATATTAATTATTCCTACTGTATCATATAAAGTTACCTATGTAAATAAATCCCTTGGCTGGATGATTCAAATTAAAACAGTCATGCGGCTTATGTAAATAATATTAAAGTTATGTAAATACCTTTCCGACAGTGGAAAGCCAAACATGCAATTTTATTGGCTAGAACTTACATACGAGCTCGCATACCTACGATTCCAGCAAAAACTTCTAGGAATTCGCAATGAACGGACCTACATTCAATTTTCATTATTTACACACGAAAACTACGAGAACAATTTTAATAATGATTCTGTTTTGAAATTGCACAGAATTCGTGCTTACTTGAAGTCCCCAATCCGCACTGGGCCCGCGTGGGAACTATAGCCCAATCCCTCTCATGAGGGAGGCCTGTGCCCAACAGTGGGCCGCAAATAGGCTGTAGTAGTAGTAGTTCTTACTTGATTTCAGTCAGATCCATTTTCGGTCACAACCACTCGGTTTGTAATCCTGCGTTTCGTATTTTCACATAGTTTTGTCACAAGCGATTGGCGGCGAAGAATGGCCGTGATCCACTGCGCTCGCGCCGGCCGACGAGCCGGCTAGAGTGACAATGCGTTCTACATTTTACGAGTACATTCCTCTGCTTACTTACTTACAAGACTATCTCGTGGTAAGTTAAATAAATAAATATCTTGGGACATTTCACACAAATTGACCTAGCCCCAAACTAAGCAAAGCTTGTACTATGGATGCTAGACAACGATATAAATACTTATATAGAGCACTGTACTGTACTGTACTTATATAGATACTTACATACATATATAAATACTAAACATCCATGACTCGAGTACAAACATTTGTGCTCATCACACAAATTTTGCCCCGAGCGGGATTCGAAACCGCGACCGTGGGAACAGAGGGCAGGGTTACTACCAACTGAGCCAAACCTGTCGTCAGTTAAAATGAATACGTCAAAAATAATTATCTACTTAACCCTTCTCCAGTCTTTGACGGAACCATGCAACAGCCTATTTACGTCCCACTGCTGGGCACACATGCCTTCTCTTATCGCGAGAGGTTTTTTGGGCTATAGTCCCCACGCTGGCCCAGTGCGGATTGGGGACTTCACACACATCCTTGAATTACTTCGCAGACACGTGCAGGGTTCGTTGCGGTATTTTCTCTCACCGATAAGCTCAGTGGTAAATTCAAATTGAATTTTGTAATTTAATAATAATAATATAATAATAATCTTTATTGTTCTAAAAATATGTACAAACATGATGACGGGTGCCATGGAGACTGTGTTAGTTTTCACTGTGTTACAGTCTCCAGTTTTTGCCCTTAATGGGAACAATGTTAGAACAACAATGGTTTTTTTTTTACAGAAATAGCTGCTACATGAATTACAAGAATAAGATAGAGAGAAAAAAAAATATAAGTAAACTCCGATGTGCAAGCCGGTTCCGAAACCCTGAACCTGGGCCTGCGAGACAGAGGTCGAACCACTGGGCCACGACGGCTTTATATACGCAGTCAGTACTCGTAACACCCGAGCACACTATAAGACTATAACTGTTGTAACTAAGTACTGTTTTCTTGGATATAAAAAACACGATCTTGATCACACCTCGAACGACAGACCGGGCAGCGCGCTGTAGTGTCAATGTGTGCGTGCGAGGACGTCTGTACACGTGTCAATGTGTGTGTACCACTACGCGGGCCAATGATTCACTCACCATGTACGGATTCCACCGGTTTTTCGCGACCTTCACGAGGTCTCGTCGCTCCATCTTGTTTTAGGCCTACCGATAGCTCGTCTCCCGGTTCGCGGACGCTACTCGAGAACTTTCCGGCCCCACATCGGCCATCAGTCCTGCGAGCAACGTGCCCCGGTTCTACCGTGGCCATTGATTTTACACCCCATACATTTTGACTCCTTAGTCCTTAGATAACCTACTTTCAATCAATATAATTATGTATTCCGTTACTGACTGACTGACTACCTGAGTTATTGACAGACTGATAACAAAGCACAGCTAAAACTACTGGTTGTAGGAAACTGGAATTCGGCATGTAAGTTCCTTGCGGAGTGTAGCGGAGCACTAAAAGATTTCTCGAAACTAACACGGGAACAGGAAAAAAACGTGATTTTTCTTTATATTTTTTATCTTACACTTACACTTTTTTATAATGAAGCTGAAAGTGTGTGTGTTTGGATGTTTGTTGCTCAATCACGCTAAAACGGCTCAACCAATTTGCATGAAACTTGGCAAACAGATAGTTTGTATCCTGGAATAAGCTATAGGCTACATACATAGTATCCTGAAAACCCCGGGAAATCCCGGAAAATCCCGGAAACTCATTAGAGGGACCCCGGAAGAGGACTTTGGATAAAAATCCCGGGAATCCCACAAATACCGTAATCGCGGGAGTCCCGAAAATCCCGTAATACCGGAAAAGGTTTTTAAAATATCCTGGAAAAAGGGCTTTGGAAATATATTGTTAAATGCCCTGCAGACGAAGTCGCGGGTAAAATTTCGTGAGCATAGGTATCAGTCGCGGGCAAAAATGATACCTACTTGGGTAAAATTCTCAATATAAACTTTTTGTAGTAGGTATAATGAATATAAGAGAAAAAATGCTTTAAATCAATTTACATTTTCAAGTTTTATTAATTGGCTATGGGTGAAAAATGACAATGTGCTTGATTATTTTTTTTATGGATAGGAATAACCTTCCGTATCAAGAGAAAAAAAGTGCCGGAGATTTCGCGTAAAAAAAGAAATTGATTTTGTGTTATGACGATTCAAAATCAATAATGTCAATAGTGTCAACACTTTTTTTCAAGAAGTAGTGCTGCATACGAGTACTTGGAAACACCTTTATTTCAATCGTCATAACGCAAAACCAATTTTATTTTTTACGCAGAATCTACGGCACGGAAAATTCTGAGATTTTTTTCTCTTGATACGGAAGGTTATTCCTATCCTTAAAAAAAAAATCGAGCACATTGTCATTTTTCACCCATAACCAATTGGCATAATTAAAATTTTTTAAACGTCGATTTTATAAGCTGCTAACTTCTGCCCGCGTACTTCGCCCGCGTGGGATTCGCTGTCCGCGTTCCCTCAGGTACCGTGCGTACCATATCGATCGTACCGGATCAAAAAAGCCTTTCTCCTTTCTCTGGACTTCAACCGATTTATCTCCATAAGGTATCAAATTTAACCTCAGTCGGTCCAGCGGTTGTAACGTGAAGAGGTAACAAACAGACAGCGATACTTTCGCACTTATAATATTAGTCCTATAGTATGGTTTCAGAAAGTTCGACAAATTAAAAAAGGACACCTTTTTTTCGTATGTCATACATTTCATACAGAAATAGTAATCTCATTCCGTAAAGGACGTAAGTCAAAAATGGCATGGTGACCCGTTCTGTCCGAATAAAAGAGTAGGATTAATAGCAGCATAGGAATGACGTCATGTCAACATTTACACTAAAACACAATTTTCTCTAAAAATAGCAAGTAAAGTTCAAAAAAAATCGTAACTTATTTCATTTAATACTACAGGTTTAATACTACCTATACTCAAATGGTTTTCAAATAACGCATTCGAAAAAAAATGTAAAGTTGTCAATTAGGTACATTACCTATCCTAATTATGAGATTACGTTCATGGTCACCCTCTGCAAACATGTATACGGATTAGTAACAGTTACCTTGATCTCAACAATTTGTGGTATGTTTTATCTAGACTCGTCTGTCAAGAACGTACAATCTTAGACAGTTTTCTCTGCCTATCTTCCATTTTCTATTTGTCTATAAAGAAGTAATTTTTGTCGGTTTAATTTGTCTATTATTTATTCATAACAGTTAATTTACAGAGGTTTTTACAAAATGCAAAACCTTGAGGTTTATCTGCACTGATGAATAGTTAAGTAAGTAAGTAGTTTTTATTCATATAAAAAGCATTACATTTTGAACATGCACAATATCGTGCCAAACTGCAAAACAGTTTGTCGGCACTTTTGCTCTTGGACTTAATTTTATAATTCTAAGTAACGCTTAACATAAAAGTTAGTACTTGAATAAGTTGTACCTACATTCAAGTTGTAACAGTATGTGATTGTAAACATCCCAGCTGTTTCTTAATCTAATATTGTTTAACTTTATAGAAAACAGGAAAGGAAATTAATCTCCTGGACCAATTTGCTTGCAATTTTCAAAAGTAGGTGGATTGAGTTTTATGCGGAGCTATATGTATATGAGCCCTGTTTAAATATAATTTTTACAAGCTTTTATTTAGTTTCACCTGTCCCGATGATAGTTTATTTCTCTAAAAAAAAAACCGCCTTCAAACTCCGACAGACTGCGAAGTCGGTATCAAGTGAACCGACCCAAAGAAATGATTTAATCATATAGTGAACTTGACATTGACATCGCAGTCTGTCGGAGTTAAGGCGGTTTTCTTTTTTTTTAATATTCAAGTTACAGACGCGACTTCATCTACAGACTTATTATTAGTATCTAGATAACAAGATGCGATCCAAACTGAAAATATGTTATTTGACCATACTCGACTTTTTATTACACAATGACGTCACTAATCTCACTATCCAAAGTTTGGCGTTTCGTGTCCCGTGATACAAGTTTAAATTAAATAAAGTATAAATTGCTTGGAAAAAAGGAAGAAAAGCGAATTTCTTAGCATTTCTATGACGGAAACTGACGTTACATGAAAGAAAGAAAGAAGAAAGAAAATAAATTTATTGCCATAAAAAAACATTGATCCATCTAGATTAAAAAATATGTCAATAGGTTTCGGTGTCAGCATAATGCTTAGCAGCATTATGCTTATGTGCCTCCTCGCAGGGCGGCTCTAGGCAGCGCTGTTTTTCAGCCGAACAGCCGAAACCTTCGACATGCACACCAACATGAAAAAGTGTACTGAACACGTCTTCTTTTTTTTTAAACAATTCGCCCATACGCTAGTCACTCACATGGCGTAGCAGAAAATAAAATAAAATATGTAATGGAAAATAAACATCAACCGTTTTCATTGTTTGGAATTATAGGATTTCCAATCAGCCGGAGAAAAATGGCCCCGAGCTGTTCGGGCACCCGTTTGGCCTTCGTTATAAAGAGGCATTATTAGCATATGGGAACGTATTTTCCAATGTCAGTTTGCTCCATATATTTTGACATATTCTGTTAGGCACTGCATGTTCGTCCATATGTTTATTGTTATGTTATTACTTATTATATTATAGGTCAATGTTTGGAATTCTTTTAACATGCTATCGTTACGCCTTAATTCAGTTACAGGCAACATGTCCATTGCCGTCGGCTATCTGCATGTCGGAGTTAAGGCGCTGACATGACCTAAATTGGCTGTCTTTAAACAGTATTTAAACGAAAACTATTTGATTTTGCAAGCGCCCCCTTGCACCAAGCCGCTAACCTCGGGTTAAGCTTAAGTCAGATTTATTTCTATGGATTTGACGTGGGTTAAGAGGTTAACCCGAGGTTAACGGCTCGGTGCAAGTGAGGCTAAGCTAGGTGATTAAATATATGTTAAATATTCTTATATACTTAAATACTGTTTCATAATAGGATTTCGTGAATTCATTTCGATGAAAACAAAATTTGCGTCTTATTATTAACGACTACCTCTATAGATAATTGTTATTTTTTGACAGATATTCATAGGTTATCTTGCAGATATCCCTGAACATCGATAACGGTCCACTGGTAGGTAAATATTTGGATGAAAATTCATAATTCGGATGAAAGTGGAAATAAAACCAATTATAATTTTATTATTTATCTAAACCTTTTTATATACAGTAAACGAACGTTAGAAGCGATTTTTAAATATTATTAAAAATCTCACAGATCAAGAAAGTTGAATCTTAAGATAAAAAAATATTATGGACCTGTTTATTTGTTTTTATTTACATTTTTTCCATGTATGTCTTGGACCTATACTATTATTTTATACCTATAATAATGAACATTTAACAGTAATAAAGTTTCCTTTACGTTTTCATTTTTGACGGCCGGATTGGTCCAGTTGGTCCCTGCCTTCTGTTCTGATGGTCGCGGGTTCGAGTTCCGCTCGGGGCAAACTTAATGTGATGAGCACGAATGTTTGTACTCGAGTCATGGATGTTTAGTATTTATATATGTATGTATTTCTCTATATAAGTATTTATATCGTTGTCTAGCACCCATAGTACAAGCTTTGCTTAGTTTGGGGCTAGGTCAATATGTGTGAAATGTCCCAAGATATTTATTATTATTTTATTTATTTATTTATATCCACAAAATGTCCTCTCAGCTCAGTTGTTTCAATACGTACCACAACTACTATTATATAATCCCTTGTTCGCTCTATTAGTTATAATTTTGCTGCACTCTCACATGGTCCATGTTAGTTCTTAAGAAAATATTGTAACATCTTGTTAAAACCATGGTTTGGCAATAAATAATATGAATATGAATACGCTGTCGGCCCTTTGAGCGAGGGACTCAATTATGGCCCTAATAGTAGAAGCCTAAGGAATATGACGCTCATCTGTTCTTTGAGGCAGTCAGCCGTCTGAAGTGTTCATTTTTATAAATAAGCAAAGAAAAAAGTTGAAAGAAACAGTTTTTTTATACCTCACACTTTGTTAACCCATATAATTTTAGGCCGTATTACCTAATAAGGTTAGTCGGAGCAACTGCGCCAGGTTGGGGTAAGTGGCTACCATAAATATATCGGCAGTTATAAATATAACTAAGTAAGGATATCTTTCATACATGCAAAAAACAACACGGTCCCTCCTGCAATAAGCAGTTGACTCTGTCAACAAGGCATTGGGGCTAAAAATCAATTTAGGCGCACTTACCCCACAGGCGCACTTGCCCCGACTCACCTTATAAGGTGGCACACCGCCACTGTAGCTTCTCACTCGTTCCAGATCGCTCACGTGGGACACTGTGTCAGCGTATTAAGGCCGTTCATAGACCCAGCTCAGCCATCACTGTCACTCGTGGGACGAATGAAAGAGAAAGCGTTTTAATTTCTATAAAAATACCGCCTAAAAACATGGCATTTATAAAGCTGTCAATGTATGCATATAATATGGATATTTTTTTCTGTTATATTTAGTTTTACACTGTTTGATATAATAAACCGGAGTAAAATTGGATTAAATGTCCGAGTTAGAGGTTACTTTGTAATTAAATTGTATCGAGCGAAGTTTCGTAAAACGCGTAACGAAAGCGAGAATGTAAGGATTGTAGCACGGCAAACCTCCGTGCTGCATTATTGGCCGGCGCTTACATTCAAATTCTAAATTCAAAATTTATCAATTTTATAATAATATAATCAAATATAACATATGTTTTTTTTAATATTTTTAACTTTTAACATTTCTTACAAAAGTATCATCTTAAATGAGCAATTTGACGATGCTGGGTCAGGGAACGGCCTTAAGAGCGAAATAGTGTAGCTATAAAAGTTAAATGTGTTCCGTGACGATTACACTTATGACAAGACCTAAATGGCTTTCTTTAAACAGTATTTAAACGAAAACTAATCGATTTTGTAAGGCGAGTAAAATATATGTTAAGATTCATTATATATTTAAAAAACATGCTGTTTCGTAAATAGGATCTCATGAAATCATTTCGATGAAAAAAAAATCGTGAAGTTGCGTCTTCTAATCCTATTTAAGCGGTTCTATATGTTTGGTTTTTTAACGCAGATGTCAATAATGAAATACACTATTCTATCTACTCGTACCAAAAAGTTGGCTGATTTATATTGTTCATGCAATGTGGGATTTTTTAATCTTCAATTTTCAAATTTTCTACGTATATCGCCCACATGCAGCGGTCGTGCTTCTCGCTGCCTCCAATGCAAACAGACATTTTCCGTTGAGACAGTTGCCTGCCTCGATTGCTCAAGCTCTTGTCAGCCTCTTAAGAGGACATGAAACGGCCGTTTTTCCATACAAACGCCGTCCCCTGTTTCCTCCCTGGATAAAGCAAATACCGTCATGATTTTTTCCCTAAAAATCAACGACCACTAATTCTAGGTTCCTATTTTTTCCTTTTTTTGATAAATATAATATTAACAAAGATATGAGCCTTCAAAAATCAAAAAAAAAAGCCAGATTTTTCGTTGTGTTCAAACACCCAGCAAACAAATTTAACGAAATAAAATCAAAAAAAGCAAAAAATAGGGACACAGATAAAGTCTTCTTCTAATTTTTAAAGAAAACTGCAATCAAATCGGCGAGTTTTGGAGGAGGAAATAGGGGGCAGCCAAACGTTGTTTTTGTGTTCTTTTCATAGGTATTTTCCGTCCAAGCTGCAGTTGTCTCTATCGTGCTTAGCGGGGGAAGGCTTGAGGTTGGGGAGGCAGACTAATACGTACACAATGAATGTGATGTGACACGTTGCCGATAATTTTATCGATATTCTAGTGTAGTTTATCGATATCGATATTAAACATTTTGGATTTATGATTCCATCCGATCATAAGAAAGCAAACAACAGGGTTAAGGGTTCAATTAGGTTATAATTTAATTTGCTGTACTTTTTATAAATTATATTAGCTGATTAAGACCTTCGATAAATCATCATCATCATCATCATCATCATCATCATTTCAGCCGGAAGACGTCCACTGCTGGACATAGGCCTCCCCCAAGGCTCGCCACTCAGACCGGTCCTGCGCTACTTGCTTGCAGAAGCTAGTACTTGTATAAATTGTACCTATCTATCTATCTATGTGCGAAATTAAATTCGAACATTCAACTGACATTTTTGGTGATAGTCCGTTTTCTATTGGGAAACAGGTCGGAATTTTGAGTACAGCAATGCCATTTGGTAGGAATGTTATACACGTTGACCTAAGTCCAAAACGCCCGGTAGCCACTTTGAACTCCGCGACTGATGGGGGGGGGAGGGGGGGGGGGGGGTTAAAGTACAGAGCTCCCGGCGCCCAGAAAAAAATTCCTGGCGGAATAGTTTGGACTTTTGAGTCAAGTTTGGTATCGTTTTCAGGTAACTAGATGATGCCCGATTCATTCCTCATACCAGTTTTTTAGGGTTTCGTAGCAAAATATGACGCAAAACTTAAAATAATAAACTTTTAGTAGTAGCGAAATGCAAACAAACCCTCATATTTTCATATTTTTGTATGAAATTTGGTTTATAAAAAAAACTGTCTAAAAGCCCCTTTAATGCAGAATCTAAAAACATCATCATTTCATAGGCCTCGCCACTCAGACCGGTCCTTGCTTCCACCAGTTTCCCGCGACCTTCACAAGGTTGTCGCTTCATCTTGTTGGATGCATGAACCCCGAGCAAAGCTCACTCCATTGCCCTTTGCGTCACCTTGAGCCTTCTTAGCAGGCCCATCGTTAGCGCCCACATCCCAATATTTTGCAAGCAATAGCCAGGGTCTAATATAAAGATAATCAATAATAACACGCTTAACGAACAACGAACACTCCTCAAACGCCAATATCAACTTGCCGACAGTGGTCGGTTTGAGCACTGCGGGGCGGCTTTCGAAGGCGGGGCGCGGGCGGGAGCGGCGCATCACGCACCCATTGACAGTCCCACTCACACATCGATAGCGCGGTTTCTTGGGGCACAGCGCACTCGTAAGTAGGTAATTATTAGCATCCTCAAGTTTGGTTGCATTCTACTGTGGTTGTGGTAAGTACGAAATACTAAAAGTCAATACTGTTTAGATGTACAGGTACACTAAGAACACCTAAAACTGGCTTAATTACCTACAATGATCGTTTACAAAATTAGTTGTCGTGAATTATATTGAACACGATATTTTGTACAAGTGGCTCTATGCACTCAATTCAACACAATTTGTATGTACACTAAGTCTTTTGAGTAGTATAAATTAATACAGTACGTAGATAGCATGAGAATAAATAAATATAGGTAGCACCACATAAAATTAAATACAATACCTCCTCCTCCTTCCTCCTTTATGTTTACAATGAGGGTGACAGCTTACACTCACTGTTCCATTTTTTTATCTAATAGTGCGGGATGTTGTATAATTGGAACTTGAGACTTGGACGGTCGATATGCCTGTTTCAGATTATTTTTATTGTTGACGCATTGTCCAACATTCGGAAGAACATAATTACCATTTAATACCACATTTAAGCTGAAAACTGTTACAGGCTCAAAAAGTAAAACTAAATTTAGTGACTGGGCAACGATGGGTATCCACAAGAGTAAGAATAGGCTTTATGAACTTTATGGAATGAGAGAATATAACAAAGATATAGTATTTCTAGATTACATTAAAAGATACTCAAGAATATTTAAAAATGTTTGTAAAGTAGCCAAATCCAACTATCTCAGTTCAAGGGTTAAAGGGTCTGATAATAAAGTAAAGACCGTTTGGAATATTATAAACCAAGAAAGTGGTAAACTGAAAAAGCGGGATTCTGAGATCCAGATATTACATAAAGATAAAGTTATTAGTAATAACGCTGAAGTGGCATTAGCATTTGAAGATTTTTTCTCTAACATTGCCGTTAATACCACAAAAGATCTTAAATCATCTCCTATTTTTGCGGAATCTATGCTATATAGAAACGTCCAAAAATGTGAATTTACTTTTGTTTTCAATGAAGTTGATGATTATACTATAATTAAAACATTTAAAACTCTTAGTTTAAAAAATACTGAAGATTTGTTTGGAACTTCCGTAAAAGTTGTAAGCCATGTAATAGATGTTATCGCTCCTTACTTGTCATCGATATTTAATAACTGTATAAATGAAGGAGTATTTCCAGATTCGATGAAGTACACTAAAGTTATACCCTTGTTCAAGTCTGGTGATAAAAGCGACCTAACTAACTATCGTCCAATAACAATTTTACCAGTACTCAGTAAAATATTCGAGAAGATAATTTTAAATCAGTTACTGCAACATTTCGATAAACATAAACTACTGCACAGTCAGCAATTTGGATTTACAAAGGGCCGATCTACAACTGATGCTGCCTCTATGCTTATTAAACACATACACAATGTGTGGGAAAACTCTTGTGATGCTATTGGAATATTTTGCGATCTATCCAAAGCTTTTGACTGCGTTGATCATAGGACATTAGTATTGAAACTAAAGCACTACGGTTTAAGTGAAAAAGCTTTAAATATACTTTCATCTTATCTAAGTAATAGAATGCAAACTGTGGTAGTAAATGGGAGTAAGTCTAATGGTACTGGGATAAAATTGGGTGTGCCGCAAGGCTCTATTTTGGGCCCATTTCTCTTTCTTACATATATTAATGATTTACCTTTTTTTATTGAAAGTGATTGTCAGATCGTGTTATTTGCAGACGATACTTCTCTGATATTTAAAGTACAAAGGAATACGCCAGATTACACCAGCATAAATGAAACCCTTGAAAATGTATTAAAATGGTTCACAATTAACAATCTGATGCTAAATGCCAAAAAAACTAAATGTATACGGTTTGCTCTGCCTAATGTAAAACCTACGAGTACTAATATAATACTGAATGGAGAGACTTTACAATTAGTTGATAAAACTCTTTTTCTCCATTGCAAAAATTTGCAATGGAGTCCACACATAACATTGTTAGCAAACCGGTTGAGTTCAGCTGCTTTCGCTATTAGAAAAATCAGACAACTGACTAATGTAGAAACGGCTCGTCTCGTCTACTTTGCCTACTTTCATAGCATAATGTCATACGGAATCTTATTTTGGGGTAAAGCCGCTGATATAAAAGTAATTTTTGTTTTACAAAAAAGAGCAGTACGAGCAATTTATAACATGGGTTCACGTGAATCTCTAAGGGAACTTTTTCCAAAGATTGGCATACTAACTGTGGCCTCACAATATATTTACGAAACGATTATCTATGCCGTAAAAAATATGAATTCCTTTAAAAAGATGATCAACACCAGACATGAACATAAAATAGCAGTACCAAAATTTCGTGTGAGAAAAGTTTTTAGATCATTTATGGGTCAATGTATTCTTTATTACAATAAACTACCCCGAGAAGCCATGAACCTGCCCCTCCCGGAACTTAAAAAATATTTAAAAAGTGCTCTGCTGCGCAAAGGTTACTATTGTGTAGAAGATTATTTAAGTGACAAGAATGCCTGGCCTGAATTGGAGTAATAAATATGTGTGCGCTTAAGGACTTAGTTAAAATTCGATATAGTGCGTGTGATTAAAAAAAAAGTGTGATACAAAGTAGAAGATGTAGGTACCTAAATCAATGACGAAGCTTGCAGCGGATAACGATGTTTTTAATGATAACTACATCAAACTGTACATAATGACGATGCAAAAGTGATTGTAAAATCCTACTTGAATAAATGGTTTTTATCTTTTATCTTTATCTTACCTTGGGTATGGAAAGTCGCAGTTTGTGAAGAGTCGCATTTTTCATCGCACGGTAAGACGAAAGAAAAGTATAGAGCCGACATATAATAAAACTTTATTCGTGTTTAATTTATACCAACAATGATTATGTTTTGAACCAGTGACTTCACACGGGTAGGTAGTACATGGTAGTACCTACTAATACTGAAATCTGTTTTCTTATATTTCTAGGAAGAACCTTTTCATATAATTTCAAATGTCTGTGATAAAAAAATAGATGCTCCCCGTCGTAATGTGCAACTTCTTAAGACTAGGCGTACATTATCAGAAATTTCTAACAGAAAAATTCTGACATCTTACATCACTCGCTCCAGATAGGTACTATTACCTCCATGGTCTGAACCTACATTTGAGCAATCTGTGGTCTGAACTGACGCGAATTTCTAATAGTGTGCGCCGCCTAGTACAAAATTTATGGCAAAAACGCCTTCCGCCATTGTTGTCAGAAAAAAATCTTGCGTCCGGCTGAGGTGCCGTCCGGCGTGCACCAGAAACGGACGATCGGTCAGAATTTTTCTACCAGTTTGCGCGGTCTAATATAAAATGTATGCGTCGAGTGCCTTCCGGTGAGCGTCAGAATTTTTCTGTTAGTGATAATGTGCGCCTAGTCTAAACCCCTTGATGAATTTTGAAAACAGTTTTATTAATTGCATTCCTAATTATATTTCGACGAATTTTCAAGTCTCTAACTTTAAACTTGCTTTTCATACAAACTCTCAATCCCATCCTCACACAAAATGAATTTTGATGAAGCTCATAAAGTTTTCTTAACTAATCTACCTGAAAAATAAAAACATCGATATCCATTAAGTTTTTTGCGAATGCGTCTTTCCACATTTTAGACGTTCTCTGAGATAATTTAAGAAAATTTAAAAATACACACACATACACATACATTTTATTTTATACAGACTTTATGTACAGATATTATCATCATCATAATACATAATGTCCGTTGGCGTCATAATGAAATCATTGGCACTGGAAGTCTAGTATACCTACAATTACCCTGATAAATCACAATGTGTGTGTGTTCTTCACTCCTCCCGTACCCATAAGCTTATAGTCATTCTGGTTTTCTTTTGATTTTCTATGATTCTGCTTAAAGTTCGATTAGTAAGTATATTTATAGTTCCTTAAAAAAATGGACCATAAAGCCAGACTCGGCTTCAAAAAGGTCCAATTTAGAATGAAGGGCTCGAACATGAGAGCCCCCCCCGAGGAAGCTAATGCTCCTGTCTCCCCAGCACCGCCGACTCCCCCCCAAATTGCACCCCCTCCCGCCCCACGGGTCTCTTGCGGACCACACGGGGCAGTACCTTCTACCTCCACGCATCCTCTCCCAACTCCCCCATCCCGCCCTTCCACCATCAACGATCCCATACCGTCCACTAGTGGACTTCAAGCCACGAGGCCCAACACCATCCCGGCCATCTTCAACTTCTCCGCACCGGGTAAGCGGTTTCCCCCGACTAGGGGGACCACTAGGGGATCAAACCGAGCACGGGGCAGGGGCAACCCTTCTCGGGGACGTAGCTCAGGGCGTCGGGGCCAACAACCCCAATAACACGCCCCACAACCCACCACCAACCGCCAAGGGGGCAAAGTTCCTGCAGGCCAACCTCCACCACGCCATCGCGGCCTCAGCGGTCGTGGAAAAAATCTTCGGCGAAAATGGCCTAAACATCGCCCTCATTCAAGAACCATGGATAAATGCTGAGTCCATGGTAAGCGGCCTGAATAGAGCCGGAAAAATACTTGTACATGAAAATGGCAACAAACCCAGGGCCTGTATTGTGTTCAATAAAAATACTAACTTTCTACCTGTTTTAGAACTTTGCAGTGACGACCTAGCTGCTGCAACAATAACTCTCAAAGGGCATAAAGTCATCATTTGCTCAGCTTACCTGCCCGGCGAGAACACTGATCCCACTGAAGAACTGACTAAAGTCCTAGCTTATGCGAAAAGGAACAAGTTGGAAGTTATAGTGGGATGCGATGCCAACGCCCACCATACCATCTGGGGCAGCACAGGAATCAACAGAAGGGGTGAGTTACTTTGTGATTTCCTATTTACAAACTGTCTCTACTTATTAAATAATGGACATAAGCCCACCTTTGTCACAAAAACCAGACAAGACGTATTAGACATAACCTTCGCTTCGGAAAAAATATTTAAACATCTCGCCAATTGGCACGTCAGTAGCGAAAACTCTATGTCAGACCACAAACATATCTTATTTGACGCACAGGGTTCTCAGGAAACCATAGCCATCTTACTAAGGAACCCAAAAGATACTTCATGGGATCATTATAGGACCCACCTCAATGAAATTCTACAGGGATTCCCAAAAAGCATCAAAAATCCAGACTCTCTCAATCAGGCAGCTGAATTACTATCCGAGGGTATCGTAAAGGCCTACGAACTCAGCTGCCCCTTGAAAGAAACAAAAACAAACAACACCGTCCCGTGGTGGAATAAAAAGCTGGAGCGGCTTAGGACCACCACTCGACGCATATTCAATCATACAACACAACCTCAAGAATGGACTAAATACACTAGGGCGCTGACTGAATATAACAAACAAATCAGAAAAGCCAAACGCGCGTCTTGGCGGCGGTTCTGTGAACAAATAATCCTAACACACAAAGGAGCTAGAATTCACAAAATACTCGCCAAGACTCCTTCCAAATATCTAGGTCTCCTGAAAAAACCGGATAACTCTTTTACGACCACGGAGCTAGAAACGCTCGAACTCCTAAGGGATACACATTTCCCAGGGTCGTACCCCTCCAACACATACACGGATAACCTTAGGGGAGCAAATTCCCATAGGCCGCGCAATACAGACTGGAACGTAGCCACCAACATCTTTAGGCCCAACCAGATTAAATGGGCTGTTAGTAAATTCAAACCATTTAAATCAGCGGGAGAGGATGGCATCTTTCCAGCCCTGTTACAGCAGGGTGATGAAATCCTCGTACCACATCTGGCTAAAGTATTCCGAGCGAGTTACGCCTGGAATACGATACCAGATCAGTGGACGAAGGTCAGGGTACAATTCATACCAAAGGCAGGGAAAAGGGACTACTCACAGCCCAAATCCTTCAGACCTATCAGTCTCACCTCTTTCCTACTAAAGACCATGGAAAGAATCGTTGACCAGCACATCAGATCAAAATATTTGATCGAACGCCCACTCAGTCCAAATCAGCACGCCTATCAAAAAGGGAAATCAACAGAGACAGCCCTTCTCGATCTGGTCGATAAGGTGCAATCTACCCTAGAGGATAGGCAAACAGCTCTATGTGCTTTTCTTGATGTAGAAGGTGCCTTCGACAACACACCCACCGACACCATACTTAAAGGTATGGAAGACAAAGGTGTAGACAGCACCACCATCAAATGGGTGCGAAGCATGCTCTTGAATAGAGTCGCAACTTTGACCCTCAATGCAACAAAGCATGAATTTCACACCACTAGAGGTTGTCCACAAGGAGGGGTACTCTCCCCACTTCTGTGGACACTGGCAGTGGACCAACTACTTGTATTAATGAACAACCATGACTTCGACACACAGGGTTATGCCGATGATATAGTGGTCACTGTCAAAGGCCCCTGTCACGACACCATATCAAACCTAATGCAGGTAGCTCTTAACACAATCTACAAATGGTGTAAAGAAAATGATCTATCGATCAATGCGGACAAAACCGTACTAATACCTTTTACTAGGAAGAGAAATCTCGAAAAGCTCACATGTCCCAAGCTAAACGGGAAAACTCTAGCCTTTTCAAACGAAACAAAATATCTAGGGGTCACTTTAGACCAAAAACTCACATGGACCCCACATCTAAACAACATTGTCCAAAAAGCCAAACTAGCTTTATGGACAAGCTGCCGTATGGCAGGTGCCAGATGGGGTCTAAAGCCCCACATCGCACTATGGCTTTACACGGCAATCGTGAGGCCAATGATAACTTATGCCTCGGCCGTTTGGTCGAGCAAAACCGACCAAAAAACCACGATAGTACGGCTGGACGGTCTTCAACGTACAGCATGCATTGTAGCAACAGGAGCACTATGTTCGACTCCAGGAGCAGCACTAAACGCGCTACTGGACCTGACGCCTCTGCACTTGCAAGTGCAAAAGGAAGCCAAACGGTGCATTTACAGGATATGCTCACAGTCGAACATGAAATGGCGCTCACAAGCAATGAGCACACTTAAGGACTCGACGCTTGAACATAGGGTCATGAATATGCCCACTGACGACATGCACACAGTGTGCAACTTCACAAAACTCTTCACAGTAGAGTTGCCCCCTCGGGACCTATGGTTGAATAACCAAGTGTCTTTCAAGGAGGGCAGCCACATCTGGTACACAGATGGGTCCAAGAAAGGACATGATGTAGGATGTGGAGTTTACGGCGAGAGGCCCAAATATGTAATCAGCATAAATTTAGGCACAGAGGCCTCAATCTTTCTGGCGGAAATTTTCGCCATTAACAAATGCGCGGAAATAAATTAACCTTGAAAGAAACCTTAAACACCAAAACATCTACATTAACTCAGATAGCCAAGCGGCCATCCTGGCACTAGATTCATTTGAGCTTAACTCAAAACTAGTCCAGACCTGTAGGGAAAACCTAAACGCCCTTGGAAGCTCAAACAAAGTCACACTTAGATGGGTACCTGGGCATTCCAACATTGATGGAAACGAGAAAGCTGACAAGCTCGCGAGGGACGGGGCTGACAATCCCCAAATCGGCCCCGAACCCCTCTGTGGTATAACCAAACAAAGAGCTTACAATATACTAGATAACGAATACAAATCATTGTCGATCAATCTGTGGAAGTCCGTACCAGGACAAAAACATTCGAAAACCCTAATCAGGGGATACGAAAAAAAGTTTTCTAAAGAGTTCCTACAACTCAAAAGATTTAAAACATGTGCAGTAACCAGGAGCCTGACTGGACATTGCAAACTAAATAAGCACTTAGCACAATGGGGAATGAGGGAGGACACAAAGTGCAGATTCTGTCACGAAGCAGAGGAGACGCCAGTGCATATCCTCTGCGAGTGTGGACCCCTCATCCACAAACGAAGCATCCACCTAGGGAGTCACATTATACACCCGGAAGAGATACAAAACATCAACGCCCAAAGAGTCTGGAACTTCTTGGACTCAACGGGTATTTCTGATGAACTATAACCATACGGGGCATAACATAAAGGGCCGTCACAATAGATCAGCAATGGTCGAGGTGACACATATATGGCCCTACAACACCCCCTAATAATAATAATAATAATAAGTATATTTATATAAGTATATGTTTATTATTTATATATTTATCTGTGTATATTTTGAGTGTATTGTATGTTAAACTCATAATTTCTTTGTATTATGTTATGTAATTGCTTTATATATTTATTTATCGTATTACTATTGGCCACCACGTCGCTACGTCGTAGCGACGTAGTGGTTCGACCTACCGCCTCTCATGCAGAGGATCGGGGGTTCGATTCCGGCTCGCACCTCTAAGTTTACTTATGTGCGAAATTCAATTTGAATTTACCACTGAGCTTTTCGGTGAAGAAAAACATCGTGAGGAAACCTGCACGCATCTGCGAAGTAATTCAAAGATGTGTGTGAAGTCCCCAATCCGCACTGGGCCCGCGTGGGGACTGTAGCCCAAACCCTCTCGTGATGAGAGGAGGCCTGTGCCCAGCAGTGGGACGCAACCGCGGCTGTTGAAAATCCTAGAAATATTAACACGTCTTAGGTTCATGAATTGGAATTTAAAAACAAAACAACATTTATTTCACTATTACAATGACATGTGTCTAAAGGGTTGTTTTTTTTTTACAAAACATGTAACTATTGTAATGTGCATTATACAATAAATTTTTGGACCATTCGTATTTACGCAAGACAAACTAAAAATCATCAATCAATAAACAACACTTACTCTACTTGAAAATAAATATATTTTAACTTTTTTCTTTTTAACATATATATACATAAAAATTCACAATACAGTCAGTCTCTCAACCAATGGTACAAAATAGACCACTTAATATTTTCACTAAATAATAATAATTATTATCTAAGTCACACATAAACTTCAGGATAAAAATGTTTCTCATTTCATGCATTGACTAACACTTCACTAGCATGTCCCTGATTGGCCGTGGCTGTGATAGGCCGGTTCATTCATAACGTGGCTGTGATTGGCCAGTTCATTCATAGCGAGGCTGTGATTGGCCAGTCCCCTTTGGTGTGCCGTTGCGAGCCCATTTGATGCGATACAGGAAATGGCTGTCTTCTTTTCCTGTTTCTATTACCTGTTTAGAATAAAGCAGACATTAAATACAGATGAAGTACTTATACATTGATTTAAGCTTACTTGCATTCAATTAATCAGTTAAGACGCTGACAAGAGCTAATGACCTTGAGCAATTGAGACAGGCAACTCTCTCAGCGTAGAATATCTGTTTGCATTGGAGGGAGCGAGACGTTCGACCGCGGCACGTGGAAATATACGTAGAAAATCAGAAAAATGGAGATTAAAAAAACATATTGCATGAACAATATAAAGTGGCAATTTTTTTGGTATGACTATGACGGATTAGTGTGTTTAATATAATATACACTATTCCGTCATAGAAATCTGCGTTAAAAAAATAGTTTAAAACCGTTTAAATAGGATTAGAAGACGTAACTTCACGATTTATTTCATCGAACCGATTTCATGAAATCTTTTTTACGAAATAGCAAGTTTTTTAATACCTACCTAGTGAATATTAACACATTATATTTTACTCGCATACACTTGCTCCCTTCATGCACTCGGTCAATAAATTAGTTATTGTATGGCAAATATTGTAATGCAACTCACCTGCGTGATGGGTCTTGTGATGACGGCAGGCGCGGGCAGGGCAGGGTGGTTTCCGCTTGAAGAATTGGCCTGGGAGCCGCTGCTAAACGCATTCCTCAGCCTCCAGTCCATCCAGCTCTGTAAACAACCCCAACAAATAACACTTTGTAGGCATCAGTACGGAACTTGAGCGACAGAATATTTAATAGTACTACCTACAGATTACAGAATGGCCACGGAATCACCCGCGTGAATCTAGCCCGCGCGCAATTCGCGCCCAACTCGCCTTATCTTCATTTGTTTCATCCGAAGATGGCGAATGGATCATTTACAAGTACACACACATTTACAAATGTACAGACGTTCTCGCACGCACACAGACGTCCTCGCACGCAAACATTGGCACTTCATTCGAATTGTGTTCGAAATCGTGCTTTCATATCATAGGCCGTGTTCGCCCTGTGCTTGAGCGGTGGCCTTCAGTGCCAAAATAATGGTCTCGTAGGTGGAGCGGCGCAGGACGCAGCGGGCGCTATGCCGTTTGTGTGTTACAATGTAATTTGTATTCAATGATTTTTACATCACCCTTGGCCATAAAGTGGGATTTTCTGCCCGCTACGCGGAGAGAAAATCTCGCTTCTTGGTCAAGGCAAAACGTAAAACTTTTGACAAACCACGGGTGGTAAGTAATTCGTAAAGCTCCAGATGGCATATTTATTGGCACAGAAACCTGCGATCTGGGACATTTACGAATTCACCACCCTAGGTCTGTAATGTACTATTTCGACACCGAATTTCAGCTAAACTATTCATCACAAAAGAGTGCCACTGTTTGCATTTTTAACCGACTTCAAAAAAAGGGGAGGTTCTCAATTCGTCGGAATCTTTTTTTTTAATGTATGTTCACCAAAAATAAATAGTAAACGTTAACCGATTTCGATGATTCCTTTTTTGTTCGAAAGGTGGTAGGTAAGGTACCTACTTCCAAGTTGGTCCCATATTAATTTGGTTCAGTTCTGATAATGGGATCCATGAGAAAATGAGGGAACTCCTCAAAATTTGCTAGCACGAAGATGATTTTGGTGTCAAATTCGAAGACTTCAGAGTTACTTATGTAGTTCTATAGTAATGTTTGGAAACTGTAGCCGAAAAAAAAAATTATAAATAAAAAAATAAAAACCGCCTTCAAACTCCGACAGACTGCGAAGTCGGTGTCAAGTGAACCAACCCAAAGTAATGATAATCATATAGTGAACTTGACATTGACATCGCAGTATGAAGGCTGTTTTTTTTTTAAATTTTTGTTTCGTAATCGATTATTAAAATTAAAGAAGCATAAAAACGCGCCACGAAAATTACCAAAAAACCGTGCTCATCACACAAAGTTTGCCCGTAGCGGGATTCGAACCCGCGACCATCGGTCACTACCAACTGGACCAATCCGGTCGTCAAAGGCAGTGGGTTCTGATATGATGGAATTGTTACCGGTGCGTCCAGTCTGGCTGCCGCGGATCACGCACGCCGTCACGTCCTGGCTAGAGGGCTGCGGCGTCGCCTGCTTGCATTCGGACTTCTCAGGGAAACAGCCCCTACAAAACTCTACACGTCAAACATACTTAGATCTAAATCACAGAACATTTAAAAGTACTGCAGACAGAATGGCCACGGAATCACACGCCTGAACCTAGCCCGCGCGCAACTCGCGCCCAACTCGCCCTTACCGTCATTTGTTTCATCCGGAGATGGAGAATGAATCACTGGCGCACGTAGTGGTACACACATATTTCCAAGATTACAGACGTCCTCGCACGCACACAGATGTTTGCTCACGCAAACATTGACAGTTCATTGGAATTGTGTTTGAAATCGTGCTTTTATAGGCCCTGTCCGTCATGTGTCGAAATCAAAATTTCCATTTGTATCTAACTGATTGGGAAAAAAATGTTTTACCTCTTTCTTTACAGAGAAAAGGAAGCGATGGATTCATGAAATGAAATTCACTTTGGTCGTTCAGTGTTTTCGAAATGAAGCTCATCATCTATTATGTTATCAGCTCAGCCGAAAGACGACCACTACTGGACTACCTCCTCCAAGGCTCGCCACTCAGACTGGTCTTCCCGCGATTCCCGCGACCTTTACGAGATCTTCACTCCACCTTGTTGGAGGCCTACCGACAACTCGTCTACCAGTTCGCGGACGCCATTCTAGAACTTTCAGGCTCCACCGGCCATCAGTTCTGCGAGCAACGTGCCCAGCCCACTTCCACTTGAGGTTCGCAATTCTTCTATACTCTTTTAGTATAAACAGAGAAAGGAAAACGAATACATGAAATGAAATTCTCTTCGGCCGTTCAGTTTTTTCGAAATTAAACTCAGTCGAATAATATTTCGGACGAAATTAGTTCCGCTCATACCAGAAGCTGTAGTTTTGTTGCAAAACTTTTATCACATGCATAACAGGGTATATACGAGTATATCCTAAAAAATATAAAACGATCTCTTAAAAAAATACGCGTCGACTTGAGAACCTCCTCCGTTTTGTCGTCGGTTGAAAACAATAAAAAAAATTGATTGTAACACTTCTAATTTTCAATGCTTACCCAAAAAGCTTGCAGTTCTTAAACAAGCAGATGAAGGCTTGTCTAAATTTCCTATTCATGAAGCAATACGTGATGGGGTTACTGAAGGACGAGCAATACGCCAGGAGCTGGAGCGACACGATGCCTTTCGAGCCCACATATTTATACAGCTCCTCGGGATAGAACAGGTATATCTGAAAGGGAGACCTCGTCACAATTAAATAAGAAGTAGGGAAATACACGCACAAGTTGAATGAAGTGAAGATCAAGGGACGGACTGAAAACCAGCGCTGTAAGGCAGCAGTTCTCCTCGAGGCTTGCCATCACAGCACAAGCTGAGTTCGTCCTTTTTGCCATACTGATTAACATTTTTTTATAGGTACATTATAAGTTTTTTTCTATGTTACTGTGTGTGTATGCGCATATTTTATAATAATGTAGGTATATGTATGTCAATAAATGATTTCTATTTCTTTTCTATTTCAAAGCTACTAGAATTTTCATTACACATACAATAAAGTTTTTAATCTCTGATGGCCTGTTGACGATTGAATACAATAATTGACAACATCTAAATTTTTTAGTAAGGCGGAAATCGAAAACCATTTCGCAATCTCTGTTGAAATATTTCTATTAAAAGTTTCAGATTTTTTAGTTCATTACCTACTTATAGCGAAAATCGTGTCTTAGTGGCAAATAGTGCAAAAGAGCCCAATGACTCTTATGGCTCTTTCGCTAAGGCTGTACGGATGACTATGCACAGAACTAACTAGGTATATGCGCAGAATGGTTACTAATGCCACCTAATGCCATTTTTGATACGCCCTTTTAAAATGTTGATGAATGAGTTTTTTTTTTAATTAATTTTTGAGTACACCTGTGTCAATATACGACTGTAAAAGAAGTGTCCTTTTATTTATTTTAACTTTCTAACTAGCTAATAAAACATACATGTTCAAATATTAAAGTGTTATCAATTATGTCTGAGACTACGCAATAAAATAATTCCAAAGATTTAGTGCAAAGCTTGGTTCGGCTCGTGGGAAAATAAACGGGAATGGAAACACTCCTGTCCTCTGACAGTTCGATGAGAGAACGTGGATGGAGGGATCGACTCTTGAAATTTAATCACTTTAGGTACTCACCAAAATATGAAAAAAGAAAGCGCGGAAAAATATTTTAAAGCTATTTTCACCCGAGCTAAAAAAAACTCAATCGACCGTGTGTTAATTTTATAATGTTTTCGACTGCGCATTTAAGAAAAAGAAAAGAAACATTTATTCGGCTAAAAAAAACAAAATCACAGCTAGGTACAAAAAAGATAACAAAAACAAAACACAATATACACACACAGACAAGAAAAACATAGCCGAAAGGGATGCCAGCTCCGCGATATGCTGCGGTACGGAACCGCAGCGCTGATTTTCAGCTGGACCCAAGAGAAGAAGAAAAAAAAAAAGAATGAACAAAACATAGGCAAATTAAACTATGTAGGTATCTGCTTACAAAAATGCTGCACAACATTTCACCTCTCTAGCGGTAAATTTCCATTTCTAGTTAAAATGGTGTTATTTTTTACTTTGCTAATTTTTTTCCTAGCTACCAGGTTTAAGTGTGTAAATATATAAGTGTACCTTATCAGGTACGAGTGTATATGTATATATACACGGTGGGTCAGAAAATATGGCAAATAATTAACCCACCGTATCGGCTATCGATTCTAAGTATATTGTATAGGTCTTGAATTTTTTTCGAGTTGGTAAAAAAAACAATTGTACATGGGGTTGGTTGTGTGAGCGACGCCTGAATCCTATACAATTTTTTTTTTTTACCAACACAAAAAAAATTAAAGACCTATACAATATACTTAGAATCGATAGCCGATACGGTGGGTTAATTATTTGCCATATTTTCTGACCCACCGTGTATAATGCCTTTTGTTGCGTTGAAAAGTAAACGAATGGTAGAAAGAAGTAGGGATAAGGATTGCAAATCCATTAGCTATTTATGAAATCCGGATTTTTGGATTTCATTTCGCACCAAAGACGGATTCCGGATGAAATGCGGATATTTTCATTTTTATTTATAATTTAAAGTAAAAATGAATAAAAACGGAAATTCGTGTTTATCAGCAGCTTTTCAGCTAATTTATCGTCATCTAAGGTCTGCCTTAACTGTCCGCTAGCCGCTACGTAACACAATCAGGACTTCTTTAAACTGTGCAGCTTTTGAAACTAGTCTATTTTTTTGATCTGTTTCTTGCTGGTCCTTACCTACAGCCTATTTGAGACGGAAAAGAAGTATTTGTAATAAACTTTTGGAACCAAGACTTCGGTACTTCTTAAGTTCAATGTCCATTACATATTAAATTATGAGCTCAGTAAATAATTTACAGACATCAATATTTATTACATAAGTAAGTACATATTTTTTTTAACATTATTAGTCAAATATGATCTTTGAAGATCATAAACTCACCGTATTGATGACGTGGAGTGGTGTCCAGCATATGAAGAACTCGAGAATGATGACAAACAGCATACGAATAACCTAAAAAAAACCACGGGTAAATAAATTCCCTTTCGTCATCTTCCGCAGCGACAGCTCGCGTTATTCATTGACTGTTAGGTGGTACGAAGTCCGCCGGGTCTGCTAATGAAAGCTTTCCTCCGGGCACCCACAGCTTTACACAGTACGAAACTACCTAGATGAATGAAGATATCCGACAGGAACCGAATAAAATTAGATTAAAAAATAAACTTAAAAAGTATTTGTTATCTAAGTTATAAATAGCTAAAATAATATAATAATAATAATAATATATTATATAATAACAATATATAACATATAATAATAGTAGTAAATAGGTAATATTAAAATTAAGGAATGTCAAATTGAAGACTCTATATGTATATTTTCTTGCCTGCAGACAAACTGCATACAAGTAGTTTTGCGGGAAAATTATTTAGTTTTAAGTTTTTTATTTCTGTAAGATTTATTAATTTACACTAAATAATAAATAATTAGTGTCCATGTTGATATAGGATAACATTTATACTTACGTCACAGAATATTTAATAGTAACATACATGATGGCCATTGGCCACGGAATCACCCGCCTGAATCTAGTCGGCGCGCAACTCGCGCCCAACTCGCCCTTTCCGTCATTTGTTTCATCCGGAGTTGGTGAGTGAATCATTGCCCCGCGTAGTGGTACACACTCATTTACAAGTGTACAGACGTCCTCGCACGCACGCAGACGTCAGCGCACGCGAACATTGACACTTCATTCGAATTGTGTTCGAAATCTTGTTTTTATAGGGCGTGTCCGCCGTGTGCCTATTGTTTCGGGGTGCGAGTGCGGGTGGTGCCTACATATGTTAATTGATACAACGAAAATATGCGTAAGGTGACTGTTATTTATTACACACAAACTGTTTAAACTACACTAACGATGAAAATGTTAATGAATGCGTTTGAGCGCGCCGGAACTCAAAAGTAGGTCGCGGTTTCCACGTGTTCGGTGCAATTTGATTGATTTATTTATTTATTTATTTAGGAGATAAACAGAAACATGCAGAGTAATAAAAAAAACAGGGGAAAAAAAATACTAAATCTAAATACAGCTGTTTCCTTCAACATATCTCACTGTGAACACAAATTTTATAGAAGCGACAACATTATTAAGCGGTAGTGTTTACTTTACATAAAAGTAGGTACTTAGCTTACATAATAAGTAGTGCTGGAGTGTTACGACAAACAATAGTTTACAATACTTATTTATACTACAAATGAATTAGTTATAACATATTTACTAGGTGTATAGAGTACTTTAACAACTTTTTTTTTTTTAATTACTATGGCTTATGTAAAACAAAGCTATCGGAACAAAAAATGGACTAATCATTTTGTTTTGTTCTATCAAAAAATAGTTCAGAACAGCGGTCTTATATTGGGCTCGGGAAAGTGAGAACATTGATGCACTGAATACCTATCAAACAGCTTTCCATTTCTGTTACAGTCGACGTCCATTAATAAGTATGTGTATGTTGTAATTCCATGTAGGTTATTTACTCTTAACTAATTCCATCAGGAATGGTTAAAATAATCTGTCAAATTACTCGTTCCCATCGTTTAAAAAAAGTCATACATGATCTCATTAAAGAGTGGATTTAGCGGCGGTATTTTTGTATGATACCTCAACGTTATTTCTAATAGTTATTGTTGATTTTTTCCCCGTCCGCCCCTTGTACCCTCCCCCAAGAAAAAATCTCATTTAATAATAATGCAATAATAATAATATCTTTATTTCAGGCTATTGCCCATAATTTGTTACTTACAAACTTAATTACTAGTGTTAGTACAACTTAACCTAAATTGACACACATTACAAATTACATTTATTGGGGGTCTCGGTACACAGGGCGATGAAAAAACGCCCAGTGACTGAGGAATGGGCTGTCCCATCTCTCCGCTATCTTCTATTTAAGCTCCATACATAAGTGTTACGTTACCGATTATGACCAATTTCACTCAAGCTTAACAGTACACTTCCATTAACAGCCGAGAATACAAAGCCACAAATATTGTAAAGGCTTACCTACTCGTATAACAATGGTATACTGGCTTAAGGGCCGGTACACACGGACTGCAACCGAACTGCAATTTCTATGAGGGCTGTGCAGTGCAGATGCAGTTGGTTTGCAGTTTTCATAGTGATTATCGTTCAAATGTAGTCCGTGTGTACCGGCCCTAAGAGTCTTAGCATCACGTCGCATCGGATTTTCCCCAAAACCATATTTATTCACTGGCTTCGGCCCGCGACTTCGCCCACGTGGAATTCGGTTATCGCGTTCCCGCGGGAACTACGCGTTTTTCCGTAATGAAAAGAGCATATCCTTTCCCGGCATGTCAACTTTCTCCATGCCAAATTTCATGTCAATCGGTCAAGCAGTTGAAGCGTGAAAAGGCAACAGACAGACAGACAGACAGAGTTACTTTCCCATTTATAATATTAACTAGCTTCTGCCCGCGACTTCGCCCCGTGGAATTCGGTTATCGCGTTCCCACGGGAACTACGCGTTTTTCCGTAATGAAAAAAGCATGTCCTTTCCCGGGATTTCAACTATCTCCATGCCAAATTTCATGTCATTCGGTCAAGCGGTTGAAGCGTGAAGAGGTAACAGACAGACAGAGTTACTTTCGCATTTATAATATTAATATGGATATGAATGTTTTTGTACATCCAAACTTAATCTACGTTTGAGTTATTTTACCTACGTATATCGCATTACATTCATACAAGTATTAGGTTAGCTATGTTCGTAATTCCATAGACGGCATAATAAGGTAAAGCAGATGCTTATGTAAAAAGACCTCGAGGCAGGACAACATCAGGGATCAAATACTAAACTTATGATGCCTGTACTTTATAGAGGCTACGTACAGAATATACAATGTAAGAATTTGTCACAGAATGTAAGTACCTAATACCTTAAGAGAAACTCAAGTCAAGCCACGTTCCTTGCACAAAGGATAATATACATCATAATAGCATAAAAAGAGAACTCACTTTAACTTAAGTTACAAAGAATTCACAAATATTCAAATTTATATTTTCACCACAAAACCGTAGCTGTTATAATTTTCCACCCCATTAACTTTCTTCGTGTAATGCACCCTTACAACGAGATTTATATTTATACAATCTGTAACCAATAGGGATGACGACAACTTTTTTTTCCTTAGTCTATCAGGAAGATTATTGAAAAGTATTGGACACGTATTTTTTCTTTTTTCACGTAATCAAACTTATACGGAGATATATTGAGTTGAAATGTCGCGTGACGTCACGGTTAGGTACGATTTATACCTAACGGTGACGTAGTTAGCCCCCACCCTCCAACTTTAATGCGTTTTAACTTAGTCGTTCTTTGTTAATTTGATAAAACAAAAAAATACGTGTCTAATATTTTTTTATTACTTGACTGACGGACAAATTAGAATTTCGATTTCTTCACCCTGTCGTCAAGGGGCAACCGAGCTTGAAGAGGTTTTGACGATCTAAGTACCTACCGCTTAATCCCGCATACAAGTTGCGTATGGCCAATGGCCACAGAATATTTAATAGTACCTACTAGGTACATACAGAATGGCCACGGAATCACCCGCCTAGCTAGCCGGCGCCCAACAGACAGTCAGACAGACAGACAGAGTTACTTTCGAATTTATAATATTACTAGCTTCTGCCCGCGACTTCGCCCGCGTGGAATTCTGTTATCGCGCTCCCGCGGGAATAATGAGTTTTTTCCGGGATGAAAAGTAGCCAATGTCCTTTCCCGGGACTCCAACTATCTCCATGCCAAATTTCATCTCAATCGGTCCAGCGGTTGAAGCGTGAAGAGGTAATAGACAGACAGGCAGAGTTACTTTCGCATTTATAATATTAGTATGGATATAAATATAAATATATAAATATATGTATAAATATACATATAAATATTGCGAACCTTAAATGGCAATGGACGGGGCACATTGCTCATGGACTGATGGCCGATGGGGCCAGAAAGTCATGGAGTGGCGTCCGCGAACCGGTAGACGAGCTGTCGGTAGGCCTCCAACAAGATGGAGTAACGACCTTGTAAAGGTCGCGGGAACGCGGTGGAGGCGAGTGGCAGAGGACCGGTCTGAGTGGCGCGCCTTGGGGGAGGCCTATGTCCACCAGTGGACGTCTATCGGCTGAAATGATGATGATGACATATAAATATAAATATGGATATGGATATAGACATGAAGATATTTACTTTTCGTTTCGCTTCGATACTTTTGTCGGTGTGCGTGGACCTCACTGCGTGCCTGAAGTCCAGCTCTTGCGTGTGCATATTGCAGGCCTCTGACTTGGGTGCCTTGCTCGCTCTTGGTTCGACCTCCTGAAACAATAGGGCATTTTCATGCAAGTGCAAAAAGTTCGTCATTTTATCACGAGTCCCTAGCTATGTTGGCGCGTGCGAAAGCGAGCGTCAACACTATATAGGGACGAGTGAAAATGACAACGATATTTTTTAATACATTTGCGAAAAAAATATAAAAGAGTAAAAACAAACAGAACCATGTTTTAAAAACAAAAAGCTCTAGTGCGGAAATACAACTACACGCACGATCACTAGCTGTCAAAAAACAAAAAGCGCTTTTTCGGAAATGACTAAGAGCTTTTCGCGGCCATTTAAATTATTAAAAAAACGTTTCATAAAATTTTTCGAACTGCCGAAAAATCGCTCGGTATCATATGTCGAATGGGAGCTTTTGTGAAAATGTAATGAGGAAATTCAATTTTAAATAACACATTTGTATTTATTATTGTATAAAACTTATAATAATAAATAAGTAGGTATGAGGAAAAGCTTAAAAAGAGTGATAGGAAAGATGAGATCGTATACCGCGCGATATTCAAGAAAATTTGAAGAACCCGGATACCTACTTTTATGACGCTAAATCGACTTATTTGTTTCCAGGTGCATGTGATGTGACATGGAATTGTAAGTTTATGCCGTATGTTCGATAATCTGTATTGTTGAATAACAATTTGATTTAAACCCTCCGTCAATAAATAGCGCTCGTTACCTACATATTGGACTATGGGATAAAATGACGTTTCTATATCGAATGACAGCAAGATGACAGTTCAGCGGCCATATTTGATAGCAGTCAACTGTGCTTGAATCAACAGGTCCCCTAAGAACGCTGCCTGACCGAACTGAAATGGAACGCATCTCTAGAAGTTCCATTTTTTAACACCGCGCTGCGTTTCGTTTCGTCGTATTTTTTAACCGACTTCAATAAAAAGGAGGAGGTTCTCAATTCGTGGGAATCTTTTTTTTTTCTTTTTTTTTAATGTATGTTCACCAAAAATAAATAGTAAACGTGAACCGATTTCGATGATTCTTTTTTTGTTCGAAAGGTGGTACTTCCGTTCAGTTCTGATGATGGGAGGAATGAGGGAACTCCTCGAAATTTGCTAGCACACAGATGATTTTGGTGTCAATTTCGAAGACTTCAGAGTTACTTATGTACTTCTATAGTAATGTTGGGAAACTGTAGCCGAAAAAATTTTTGTAATAAAAAAATAAAAACCGCTTTCAAACTCCGACAGACTGCGAAGTCGGTGTCAAGTGAACCGACCCAAAGACATGATAATCATATAGTGAACTTGACATTGACATCGCAGTATGTCGGAGTTTGAAGGCGGTTTTTTTAAATTTATTTTTTATTTTTTTATGTAAAAGGATTGACAGACAGGTAGACGGGGCCCACCTGGTGGTAAGTGGCCACCGCCGCCTATAGACATTTATAACACCAGTGGCGTCGCTGATGCATTGCCGATCTCGAAATGAGAAGAGGATAGGGCGTATGGGATAAGGGAGGATGGGATAGAAGAATAGGATTTACACAGTATTTAAGGCAATCTACTATTACTACTACAGCCTATTTGCGTCCCACTGCTGGGCACAGGCCTCCTCTCATCACGAGAGGGTTTGGGCTATAGTCCCCACGCGGGCCCAGTGCGGATTGGGGGCTTCACGCACATCTTTGAATTACTTCGCAGATGCGTGCAGGTTTCCTCACGATGTTTTCCTTCACCGAAAAGCTCAGTGGTGAATTCGAATTGAATTTCGCACATAAGTAAACTTAGAGGTGCGAGCCGGAATCGAACCCCGACCCTCTGCATGAGAGGCGGTAGGTCGAACCACTAGGCCACCAAGGCTTCAAGGCAATCTGGAATTATGTTATTATCTGGGCCGTAAACTTGTTTGTGTTTATCCGTTTGACGCCATTGCATTTATCAAATGAGACTGGTCCTATATACGATATCTCTGAGTATATAATATATGAGTTTAAATACCGCTAAGCAGCACTATTTAACTTTCGGTAACGAAAAAAATAGTGCCTACCTAAAAACCCATTACCTAAGTCCATTTTTCCATCACCTCCAATGCTCATACGGTCATACCTTTAATAAGTACTCCATTACGATGTTACGAGTGTACGTGACAACCGCGTGTTTGTTGTTGGATCGAATCAATTTGCAGATAACGACGCACTTGCTTGCCTGGCTCGTAAACTGCTCGGACCCTACTCACCTCCACTCCCTATATCCCTAGATTTAATCCCATAAAAAACACGTGCATGTTCCCTAGAACAAAATAGTTTCGAGATGTACCTAATGATAAACCAAGTCGGTTATATTAGTCAGTACCGGTGGGGTGTCCACAGAACTCGATTTCCACTGACTTGCCCATTATTTTACAATGTTAAATGTATTCCTCTTCTTTTAGATCGATCAGTCAGTCAGTCGGTCAGTGAGTGAGTGACAAAATTAAGAAACTTTGACTAGGTAGTTAGAAGCCGTGGTGGCCTAGTGGTTCGACCTACCGCCTCTTGTTCGTCTCGGTAGGGGGTTCGATTCCGGCTCACACCTCTAAATTTAAGTATTTATGTGCGAAATGCATCTGCGAAGTAATTCAAAGAGGTGTGTGAAGTCCCCAGTGAGCCCGCATGAGGACTAATAGCCCAAACCCTCTCGTGATGAGGGGACGCCTGTGTCCAGCAGTGGGACGCAAATAGGCTGTAGTATAATGTGCGTACATGTAGAGACTTTGTCCTTCAATTTTCAGATAAGCCGTTTGTTGTTGTCGCTGATAAATAATTATACTTAATTATTATTGATGATGATGTTCATGCCAACACAACACTAAAGGTCATAAGTAAAGCTAAACTGACACAAAGTAGATCTGAGTGAAACCATTAGGCACCGTTATGAAACAAAACACTAAAATTAGGATAGGGTACAGGCTAAGTATGAAACATTCAAAGCTTATGTAAACTTACGTACAGTTTTAGTACTAAATGGCCAAGGATTAAGCAAAACCACACGGCGGACATACGGCCTATAAAAAATACGATCTCGATCACAAACTCAAATGGCAGGTCGGGCAGCGCGCTGCAGTATCAATGTGTGCGTGCGAGGACGTCTGTACATGTGTGTACCACTACGCGGGCCAATGATTCACTCACCATCTCCGGATGGAGGTGACGCGAGTTCAGGGCGAGTTGCGCGCCGGCTAGATACTATGTAGTACTATTCAATATTCTGTGGCAAAACCAGACAGAAACCTCGCGTGGATATGAAACTCAAATTACCTCACTTTTGTTGCTGTTTTACGACAATATAATAAACAGACAACGACCGACCATCAAAATCAAAACCGTAAAACGAAGCCGAAATAAAGTAGGTGCTTAAGTAAAAATAAAAAGTAAAAATAAAATCTCAAGGAAAAGCAAGCGTTTGCCCCTTGGAAAACTTTGTAGGTCGAGTGAAAACAAACAACTTTTAATATCTCGTAAATCCTACATACCTACATGGTTACGAGTAGGTATATTGTGTACCTACAGAAAATGACATCCTTTTCCAAACCTAGACCTCGATATAATAGGATAATAGCTACAATGCAAACTAGCTAGTCTATCCCACAGACAAATCAATTCAAATTTTTTTCTGCAGTTGGTAAAGATGTGAAAAGAAAGGTCTGTCTGGATAAAAGTGAATCTTCTTTCTTTTATACCCTCGTAAAAACCTAGTACCTAGGAATTGTAGAAGAAAACTGGCAAAGGATATACTTACATTATTTACCCGAATTCGAATGCTACAAATATTTGTGTAGAAGTCAAAGCCTGTGTAGGTATGTTGACTACTTTTACAAGCTTATATTGCGATGGTTCGGCCATCTGAACATAATGAACTAGGGGCGTGTGTGTAAGGAAATCTATAAGCCTATAATGGGGCAAGTTGTCTTCTTCTTAGCTTTTTATGTTAAATGCTATCTTCTCATAGTCTTTTTAAAGTTGATTCGAGAAGATAAGAAACTGTAAAAGCTACAGTCACGTGGGTGGCGTACGTGCGAATTATTGTCATTAGTCGATAGCCGACTTCCTGCGAAGCCGTGGTAGCCTAGTGGTTTGATGTACCACTGAGCTCGTGAACGTCGTGAACATCGTGAGTGAACCTGCCCTCATCTGCGAAGTAATTCAAGGATGTGTGTGAACCCCCCAATCCGATTGGGCCCGCGCGGGGACTATAGCCCGAATCCTCTCGGGACCCCAGCAGTGGACCGTAAATAGCCTGATGTGGTGGACGTCGTGGTGGTGGAGGTGGATGGGAACTTCCTAAGTATGCGTTCGTGCATCATCGCCCGCTCACATCATAATTAGCTCCCGTACTCTCATAAATTTCAATATGAAATTGCATTTTGCAAGTTAAATTTAAGTTCGCGAGTAGGTAATAGTAGGAACTGTTTATTTTTTCAAATACAAAATTTTGCACTTAAAACTCTAAACCTTAAATTAATAGATTTTTAATTGAATTTACGTTAAGTTAGTATGACATAGATATTATGTTAAGTCGTCGCGTACAATTAATTCTATTCATTTGGCAAACCGTTTATTAACATCCTTTTATATACATTTATTATTTGTTTAATGGTAAATAATTCATTTGTGTTTGTTTGTTTAAAGGTAAATTCATCTGTGTTATTCTTCGGACTGTCCTGTCGCTTTTCTCCCTCTGACATGTATGTTTATAGTTTATAGTGTGTCTTCATGTGAATTTTATTGCCCGCGGCTTCGCACGCGCAGAAGTCGGAAAATGACATCGATATATAATATTAGTACCAACCAATTAAATCATAGAATATCAAAAATTGTGGGATGTGTGTTACTGTGACGTATACCTTCGCTATAGAACTTAATTCAATAGCTCTTGAGTGTTAGAGCAAAAAATCCCAGAATACCACAATTCAAATTAGAATTAAGAAACTGGTATACAATATAGGTAGTGTTTCTTTCCTGCGACAGTATATCCTGAGCGTCATTTTCAGAACCTTTCGTTCCTTTGTATCATTTTCATGTAGGTATATATCATGATCAACGTAGCAAACTTGTATCATCTGTATTTTTTATATTTAATTGTTTGTTTTATTGTTGCCTGAATAATATATATATTATGAAGCCGTGGTGGCCTAGTGGTTCGACCTACCGCCTCTCATGCAGAGGGTCGGGGGTTCGATTCCGGCTCGCACCTCTATGTTTACTTATGTGCGAAGTCCGAAGGTCTCGGGCTCCGTGAGGTTTATAGCAAAGAAAATTCAGGAAAAATACAGCGCCATCTCTGATATTCAGGAAAAATAAGCGAAACGGAGTTCGCCGGGTTTGCTAGTTAGGTATAAGATTTTAATGATTGCTTTTGCATGCCAGATACTGGCAAAACACCGGAAATATAACACCTTGTAAGCAAAATTAAAAAATTAAAAAGTCATGGTGGCCTAGTGGTTTGACCTACCGCCTCTCATGCAGAGGGTCGCAGGTTCAAATCCGGCTCGCACCTCTGAAATTATTTATGTGCGAAATTCAATTTGAATTTACCACTGAGCTTTTCGGTGAAGGAAAACATCGTGAGAAAACCTGCACGCATCTGCGAAGTAATTCAAAGATGTGCGTGAAGTCCCCAATACGCACTGGGCCCGCGTGGGGACTATAGCCCAAACCCTCTCGTGATTAGAGGAGGCCTGTGCCCAGCAGTACGCAAATAAGCTGTAGTAGTAGTAGTAGTAGTTTATTTTTGAATAAATATTAGTTTGTTCTTCTTCATAAGTAAATAGAATTATTGAATGGGATGTTAGTTTTATTTTTCTCACCTTCTTTTTCACTAACCAGCTACTTTTGCAGCACATCTCTGTATCGTGGCCTGTTATGATCGGTGTGGTGGGAACGAGTTCTTTCCCGTTTGATTTTTCTGACACTGAAACAAAATATAAAGCGATAAAATAAATGTTTACTTACTACTACGGCCTATTTGAGTCCCACTGCTGGGCACAGGCCTCCTCTCATCACGAGAGGGTGTGGGCTATAGTTCCCACGCGGGCCCAGTGCGGATTGGGGACTTCACACACATCTTTAAATTACTTCGCAGATGCCTGCAGGTTTCCTCGCGATCTTTTCCTTCACTGAAAAGCTCAGTGGTAAATCTAAATTGAATTACGTACATAAGTGAACTTAGATGTGCGAGTCGGAATCGAACCCTCGACCCTCAAGTAAATGTTTACCAAATAAAAAAAATAAAAAACTGTGGTAAATAAAAAATAAAAAACTTGATAAAAACGAGCGTTTATTAAAGTGCTCGTCAAGGCTTGTTCCCGGCGAGTCACCCCCCCCAACTGTCACACTGTGACTCGTTGGGAAGTTTTTTTGAAAAAATATCCCAACTAGTCACACCTGTTACCAGATGGGAAAACTTCCAACACTTGTTCCCAACGAGTTACACCTCAACTGTCACACTGTTGCTCGTTGAGAAAAAATTTTTCAAAAAAAATCCCAACTTGTCACACCTGTTACTAGGTGGGACAATTTTCCACACTAATTCCCTTCGAGTCACACCTCAACTGTCACACTGTTACTAGACGGAACTACCTTACACTATCCTTCCCAACAAGTCACGCTTTCAACGAAATAAAATCCCATCCAGTTACATCTGTTACTAGATGGCACCACTTTAATCGTTTATTCCTATTGAATAACACCCAACTGTCTCATTGTGTGACTCGTCGGGAATAAATACTTGTAAGTAACAAATTTCCAACTGTTACCTGATGAGACAAAATTAAATAAAACTTAATGAATACTGTCGATGTGAGCGAGCGTAGCGAGCGAACGGATTAGCCCACACAAAAATAATTCGGATAGGTTAGGTTAGAAGGTCGAGGCGGGAGCGTAGCGCTGCGTAGCTCACGCCTCGATCTTCGAGGTTATTTTTTTTAATACCAACAAATTAATAATTTCTTTTTATGCATTTTAATCATCAACCGTAACTTGAACTTGAATAAGTACATTGTTCGATGATTTGATTAACGCCGGGTTCCTTTATCCACAAAACGCTTCCTTTTGGCTACGAAGAACGATAGGAATCCGGCGAAATGGTGAATTTGGGTGGAATGTTCGGGAGAACATTGTAAGGGCTTTTATAAAATATGCGTTTCTTTTCACTATATATCTTTACTTCGTTATGCCATAGACAAAACAATTATATAGATTGACAATCTTCTTACATGGCGGCGTACGTCGGAAAACTCTATATGTGAATTGTGAATTGACAGGCGATGATGGCATGGCAAACTGAAATCTCTATTTTGCGTCACTGAATGTTACAAAAAAGATCTCACCTTTTTCCAGTTAAGTAGATTTATTAAACCTATGATTAGATTTATTGAGACTAGTTGGACATCCTTTGCAAAAAAGCATTCCCAACGAGTTACAGTGTGACAGTTGAGTGTGACTTATTGGGAGTTAATTATGAAAGTTGTCCGCTATCTAGTAACAGGTTTGAGTGTGAGTGTGACTGGATGGGATCTTTTTCAAAAAGTATTCTTATCAAGTCACAGTGTGACAGTAGGAGGCGTGACTCGTTGGGAATAATGTCACATGTGGTCCTATCTAGTAACAGTGAGACTAGTTGGGATTTATTGTGTACAAAAAATAATCTTAATGACGGTTAAGGATGTGACTCGCTGGGAAAAGTTGTCCCATCCAGTAACAGGTGTAATTAGTTGGGAATTTCTTCGGAAAAAAAAATCTCAACGAGTAACAGTGTGACAGTTGAGGTGTGACTCGTTGGGAAAAAGTATTAAAAGTTGTCCCATCTGGTAACAGGTGTGACTGGATGGGATTTTTTAACGAAAAATCTTCCCATCGAGTCACAGTGTGACAGTTAGGGGTGTGACTCGCCAAGAACAAACGCTCGTCAAGACGGATCAAACGAGTCTAAACCCAATGGGATTGTGTCGTTTAACTACCGAGTTCCTATGGCCACCTATTACCAGATCAGCTCCAAGTTATAATAATTTTTCACTATCATCCGATTTACACATGCAGGTAAAATGTCAGCTCAGTCGGTAACCGGGAAGTGGATCTAATTTAACTAACAAGATTTGGTTACAGATAAATATCGGGACAGGTGAAACTAAGTAATACCAGCTTTTAAAAAGTAAGTATTAAATGAAAACCTTATATGAAAGCAGTTTATAGTACATTACAGACCTAGGGTGGTGAATTCGTAAATGTCCCAGATCGCAGGTTTCTGTATATAATATGCGATCTGTTGCTTTGGCCAAGGCAAGACGTAAAACTTTTGACAAACCACGGGCGGTAGGTAATTAGTAAAGCCCCAGATCGCATATTTATGGCCCCCACCTTCGATTCGGGCCACAGAAACCTGCGATCTGGGACATTTACGAATTCACCACCCTCTAGGTCTGTAATGTACTATTACAGGCGGGTGACCCATTGATGACAAAAAAATTGCAAAAAGCGAAGATTAACATAATATGTATGTGTACATCACATACACACGAAAAAGTGATTTTTAGGATTCTTGAAATTAGGAGCAAAATAAATAAAGGCATTGCATTAGCTTAGATCGGATGTCGGGAAAAGTTTAGGTATGAACATACCGAAAAAAGAATCGGTTTATGGATGATAATTTTACATGATAACGTCACAAGAAAACATTAATGAATAATATGTCCCGTTACGTAGGACATACATCGCCATGGACATACATTATTGCGTCATGTATTTTCGTGGGCGCAGCCGGCGTCATTAATTTGAAAATATCTTAGAATGAAGATATCTTTTTCTCAAATATGCAATGAAATATTGATATTATGTTCTTCTTATTAGTCTGGGAAGTATCACGTTTCAGGCGCGGCTAGACAATTGGTCTTTCATACAAGCGTTGCAGGCCTAGGCCGGCAACTCACTTTTTTTAAATTTCGATTTGATATATTTGTGACACAGCATCTTGGACTTTCCGCCATTTAAAAAAGCTACAAGCTCTGTGGTTCGCCATAACATTCTGCCAATACAGCTATTAAAAAAACATGAACCATATTTGCTACATACCTAGGTATCGCAGTTTTATTTATGTAAAAAAGACAAAATATATTATATATAAAATATTATTTTATTTATTTATTTCATTGCATGTTTGAGAAAAGCACTATACATACATGGGCGGGGAACGGAAGTTGTCGGCCTCGTAACTATCCGGCCTCACTTCGTTCGGCCGTATGTAATACTCGGCCTGCAATATCCTCCGAGAAGGCCTCTGTAGTAATGTACTATTTTGCACACGGAGGAAGTGGCTTCCTGTTTCGATTTCCCTCTGCGCTACAATTTTGGGCTTTTCAAAAAGGTGGTCATCAAATCTTCGAGGTCGGAAACGCATTGGTGATGCTACTAGTGTTACAAATACCTATAAGCGTTGGTGACCACTTACCATTAGGTGGGCCGTCTGCCTGTTTGTCAATCTATATAGACATTAATTTAATTACGTCATCTAAATAAAATGTGCTGGCTGTTTTTCTTTGAAAATACCTGACATTAATTAGCGTAATATACAAGGAAAAAATAATAAAATTGAAGTTTTACTTAAAATGTGCCAGGAAAATTACATCTCCTCTCTTTCAAGCGAATGCTGCGAAGGTATTTATTTGCACAAGTGTCATAAAATAAGCGAATTCATGAATCTTCTGCTTCATGTTTCGTGTACTGTTTCTATACATGTGCATAAATACATACTTAATTAAGTATTTATTGCATAAATACATACTTAATTAAGTTATGTGTTACGTAAGTTTATTATATTATTCTAGTTGAACGTACGTTAATATTTCTGCTGTTACTTACGTCTACACATCTAGCGGATAACGGTATGTTTTTAATGATAACTACATCAAACTGTACATAATGACGATGCAAAAGTGATTGTAGAATCCTACTTGAATAAATGGTTTTTATCTTTATCTTATCTTATCTTTATCTTATACTAATAATGCCTATAGAAGAAGACAGATGCGTCTGGAACTTGAAAATTAAAAGAAACCATCAAGTCGAGGGGACTATTATAGGGTCAAGCAAAACGTTGTGCCGATATGTTACCCAGTGACTGTATCAGCTATCGATACTAAGCACGATTTTTAGGTTGTTATTGTCTTTCGAGTAGGTGAAAAAATAAAAACGCTTATAAAATTATCGTCCGTAAACTACACTATTTTACAAGCAGCCAATTTTTTAGGGTTCTGAACCTCAAGAGGTAAAAACGGAACCCTTATATGGTCACTAGTGTGTCTGTCCGTCCATCTGTCACAGTTGATTTTCTCCGAAACTACTGGGCCGATTCAGTTGAAATTTATATGTAATTTGTATTTAATAATAATTACGTATATGTAATTTGTGACCCAAAGACGGACGTGTAACGAAAACAAATCAATTTTAAACATAGACCCAATTTTTGGGGGCTAAATATGAAAAAATATTAATGAAGTTTTTCAAACTATATCGTGTGACATATCAAATGAAAGTTCTTCTTATGAGGATCTCAAATATATATTTTTTTTATTTCTTTTTTGGTCAATACTTTTCAAGTTATTTAAGAAAATCGGCGAAATATTACCACCCCCCCTATCTCCGAAACTACTGGACCTAAAATGTTGGAAAAATACGGAGACAGTTATTGACTTATATAGATTACAGGAAAAATATTACGAAGTCCATGGTATTTGAAATCTATAATATAAAAGAGCTTATCCTGTGAAACGGTTTGAAAATGACGTCATTGAAAATAATCAAGGGTCGGACCCTCTCCACGCGAGTTAGTGAAACCTTCCAGGTCGGTTTTTTTTAAATTGAATTCTTTAGACAGAGATAACGAAATGGTATTCGAATTACGCCTTACCAAAATATTGGAATGTTATCAATCGCGGTGAATTTATTTTATCTATGTATACATGGTGGGTCAGAAAATATGGCAAATAATTATCCCACAGTATCGGCTATCGATTCTAAGTATATTGTATAGGTCTTTAATTTCTTTTGAGTTGGTAAAAAAAAACCATTTTGTATAGGAATCAGGCGTCGCTCACACAACCAATCCCATATACAATTTTTTTTTTTTATAGATACTGTGGGTTAATTATTTGCCATATTTTCTGACCCACCGTGTATATGACGACCTGGACTCGTTCATCAAGAACTGGTCTACAATGGTCGAGGATAGAGGGAGTTGGAAGGTCACGATAGAGGCCTTTGCCCAGGAAGTGGGACATTCAAATAGGTTAGAAAAAAAATTGTGTATGCTCACTTTGTCTTTGCCAGTTGAAGTTGTGCTGGATCTCATGCCGCATTCCCCTCCAAAGTTTCGTCACAATCAGCGAGTACGCGAAGGACATGACGAAGATCGGGATTAGAAGCAACGCGGCGTCCAAGCCCAGGTTAAAGGTCCTCTCCAGCTCGAGACTTGGCCAGATCTCCCGGCATTTGTAGGCTGCAAAAGATACAAGTTGATTAAGAGTCGCCAGCAGCAGTAAGCACCGCATTTAATTTTCCCGATTTTACACACAAACGTTGTTTCGCTTTAATCCCCAAAATAGTCGTTTGCTCGCGACTTCGTCCCACGTAGACTTGGAATTTGCAAAAACAAAATTATTTTCGATGAAATAATTTCGAAGCGAGTTTTGTGATATAATATATCTCACGGCATATACATTGCCGTACATTATTTAATATCTACAAGAGTCGATATGAAAATAACACCCACATAAGTATTATTGTTGCCTAAGCACTACTCGTATGAACGATATCGTATCTATATATATATATATATATATATTTATTTTATTGAAATAGACACACCAACAGCATACCTACACATAAAATATTGTCATACTGTTTCCATATATGGAGTCGGTTCAAATATCTCGTTATACCTACTGTTTTCGGTGATTTACGTTGTTACCATAATCGGGAAATATCAATCGCATTTCGACTTACGATAATCTTCGTTGGTAAAATAAAAAAAGTTCTTTCCTTATTTTGACGATTACGAAGGGGCGTGTATCGATGTGTTCAATAATCAGTTAACAAAAGAGACAGTAAGTAGTTAAAAAGCAAATTGTTTAACAAAGCGGTATCAGGGCTTGTAACCGGTTACAAATAAAGTGCATTATTTAGATTAAACCGGTTTTATTTAGATAACGTTCGAACGAAATAAGCGCTCCCTAACCGGTTACTCATTAGTTAGTCAATGGAGCAATGACCGCGTGCGTCAATTGCTAGTAACGACGGTCAACTTATCATATTATTAAAATCGAATCTAATACAATACCAAACGAATTCACCCTAGTCTCCGCTCACACGAAGCGAGCACTCGCTAACCGGTAAATGGATTTCGTTTTTGGGAGCGTGAAATTTATAATAGGGTAGGCTCTCAAAGTTTGGGCTCTAACCGCTCCGGAAAATTAACCGTAATACAAACCCTGGCAGGTATACAAAAATAGCTGCTTTATGAGCTTTACCGTTTCCTCTCATCGGCTGCAGGGTCGAAGCGATGAGTATGGGCGAGTTGAGGGTTATGGACATGAGCCAGACCATGGCGATCATTTTGTATGCGTGGCACTGTGTCTGCCACTTGCGCGACTTGAGGGGGCGGCAGATGGCGAAATATCGCTCCAGAGAAATCGCTACGAGCGTCCAAACATCCACGGATACTGATACCGCTGAAACAAGAAAATATTGTAAATCTAACGGATTGACTGGTTGCCATGCACTGTCCTGCCTACCACGCCAACGATACCTAAAGTTGACTAAGCTAAAGCGTAATTATAGTGGTTTATGTAAATGCTACATAATAAAGGTCCTTAAAACACGAGTGGGGTTTTCGCACGAGGGTTTTAATTTCAAGGCCTAATTATGTACAGTTGTATACATAAATTCATCTACTCTCATTTTATAAATCCTCTAAGATGCTTCAAAATCTGTCAACAATGGCCGCAATCAAATATGTCAGTGTCTCACATTCGATTTTCAAAAAGCATAGACTAAATAGAGCCGACATTTGAATTTAGAACAAACTTTCGTTCTGTCTGACTGAAGAATATAGGGCATTGCTGTTGGAAGGTGTTCGAAATTTGAACGACATTAAAGCATCGATTTCGATTTTCTAAAATGAATTTTACTGTATGACCACAGATAGGAAATTGACTTTGACAGAACTCGCTGTCATTACGGATGTCATTACTACCGATTTTTGAATGCATCATAGAGGATTTATGATATGAGTGTAGATAAAAGAGGTTAAAAATATGTATGTGTAAGATCCATGAGTATTCGCTTTAGATGTCAGCCACCCATATATAGTATGAGAGTTAATAAAAAAGTTTGAATGTAATTATAATTAAATCTAAAATCGACGTCATGGTACCTAAGAACAGATCTCGCTATCTCTCATAGTTTCCGACTTCACCATACTGACCCATTTGGATTGTACACCCTGTATTATCGTCCCATCTTATTAATAAAGGCGTAACCATCCTTATGACCGTTTTTCATTAGTTGGTTAGGCATTCAAATGCTATAATATATAAATAACATACATTAAAATGCATGGAAAATGCGATGGAAAGTTTTCAAAAGATATTACTTCCATAAAACTAAAAAAATCGTGTTGCTATGATAATTGTTGCAATCCATACTTAATGTTTTATTCAATCATAGAGCGATTATCAAGTTTTCATTCAGTAATATTCAGATATTAATGAAAACAGCGAAATATTTGACACCTATTTGCGACGTTGCCAAGTTTCGGAATAAACCCTCTTAATGAATTGACAGAGGTTTGAATTTAGCATGCTAACTATACTATTTACTACCTTCTGCCCGCGACTTCATCCGCGTGGAATTCGGTTACAACGTTCCCGTGGTAAATACGCGTTTTTCCGGGATACATTTCATTTTTGTCAGCGTTTTCGAGTCTGCAGTCGTAAATTGTTAAGAGTTTTTTCGAAACCAGCAATGGACGTCTACTGACTTGAAAATACTGGTGCACTGAATTTAGAATAGAATAGAATATAATACCTTTATTTTGCTTACTACAACAGCCTATTTACGGCCCACTGCTGGGCACAGGCCTCCTCTCATCACGAGAGGGTTGGGCTATAGTGCCCACGTGGGCCCAGCGCGGAATGGGGACTTCACACACATCCTTGAATTACTTCGCAGATGCGTGCAGGTTTCCTCACGATGTTTTCCTTCACCGGAAAGCTCAGTGGTAAATTCAAATTGAATTTCGCACATAAATAATTTCAGAGGTGCGAGTCGGATTTGAACCCGCGACTCTCTGCATGAGAGGCGGTAGGTCAAACCACTAGGCCACCATGACTTTTTAATTTTTTTATTTTGCTTACAAGGTGTTATATTTCCGGTGTTTTGCCAGTATCTGGCATGCAAAAGCAATCATTAAAATCTTATACCTAACTAGCAAACCCGGCGAACTCCGTTTCGCTTATTTTTCCTGAATATCAGAGATGGCGCTGTATTTTTCCTGAATTTTCTTTGCTATAAACCTCACGGAGCCCGAGACCTTTCCAACGAATGCAAAACCGTGGAAATCGGTTCGTGCGTTCTGGAGTTATAGCGTCAGGAAGGAAAACCCGACTTATTTTTATATATTAGAATAATTATGTCTAACAATATTTGAAAAAATAGCCTGTGTCTTTCCCTGGGACTCGATTAATGCCCGCCGCTCCTAACTACTGGTCGTAATCAATCAGCATCGCAAACGGATGGCCAAACACAATGCCGCTGCGGGTCAGCTAAAGGGCCCTCGCATCTCAAATAACATCAAAGAGTAAAAAGGATAGCGATATGAGTAGCGTGGCAGCATCGCTACAAGAAGTCGTCGTGGGCGAGGGCCCTAAGAAATCTCTCCAATTATTATTATACTTAATCCGAAGCCGTGGTGGCCTAATGGTTCGACCAACCGCCTCTCATGCAGAGGGTCGGGGGTTCGATTCCGGCTCGCACCTCTAAGTTTACTTATGTGCGAAATTCAATTTGAATTAACCACTGAGCTTTTCGGTGAAGGAAAACATCGTGAGGAAACCTGCATGCATTTGCGAAGGAATTCAAAGATGTGTATGAAGTCCCCAATCCGCACTGGGCCCGCGAGGGGATTATAGCCCAAACCCTCTCGTGATTAGAGGAGGCCTGTGCCCAGCAGTGGGACGCAAATAGGCTGTAGTAGTAGTAGTAGTAGTAGTAGATACTTAATCCTAACACCCACCTTGGAGAAACGGTATCAGTTTGCACATGGTCGCCCCGAAGAGGAAACGGCGGTAAATCTGCCCCACCAGCGTAAATGGCACGCAAAATACTCCCAGCAAGAAATCCGAGATGGCCTGTGGACAAATCAATCTTTAACAAATAAATTAATCCGTTGTCTACCGTTGACGCGATTGCGCGTCGAGCGAATATACTTTAATAACTAAGTAATTAAGTTTATTTTACATAATCTTTTTGACAATAGGCGGTAGACAACAGGTAATGCACTTCTTACCGAATGTGTGGGTTCGTTTCTTCTGCGCATCTTAGTACAGAACATCGCCTACCAACCTCATCATCATCATCATTTCAGCCAAAAGACGTCCACTGCTGGACATAGGCCTCCCCCAAGGCTCGCCACTCCGACCGGTCCTGTGCCTTCGGACCTTCACGAGGTCGTCGCTCCATCTTGTTGGAGGCCTACCGACAGCTCGTCTCCCGGTTCGCGGGCGCCACTCGAGAACTTTCCGGCCCCATCGGCCATCAGTCCTGCGAGCAATGTGCCCCGCCTACTGCCACTTAAGGCTCGCAATTCTTCGGGCCATGTCGGTGATCCCAGTTCTACTGCGGATATCCTCATTTCTGATTCTATCACGCAGAGAAACCCCGAGCATAGCCCTACCAACCTAGTTTGTATTATTCTTCATCTCAAAGGTTGTCTGGTAGAGCTCTGTTTAGCGATAAAACCGTCAGCTGTATGCAATACTTTTTGTATAATTACGTTTGTCTCTACTGGTAACACGAGTGGGCTTTAATGAAACGAACCGTTAGGCAAGTTTCATAATAATATCGCACGAGTGTTTTAAGGCCTAATTAATTATGTACAGTTGCATACACAACTTCATCTACATTCATTTTATAAATCCTCTAAGATGGTCAAAGTCTGTCCACAATGGCGGCTATTCAAATACGTCAGTGTCTCACATTCAATTTTCAAAAAGCATAGACTAAATAGAGAAGATATTCGAATTTGGAACAACTTTCGTTCTGTCTGACTCACGTCTGACTGAAGAATAGAGGCGGTCATTGCTGTTCGAAATTTGAACGTCATTACAACATCGAATTCCACTTTGTAAATACATTTAATAAATACTTTATAATAAATAAATATTATAAGACTTCTTTATGCTCTATAACAGTTATTATAACCTCTAAAATATACAAATTCATTGCTTATTAATTGTAGCTTATATGTAGGACTATTCGTATCCCCGGCCGCAAAGTGATATCTGCGGGCCATTTTTAGTTGTGCTTGCGGCCTCTGCGAGGCACCGTGCGTCGCATCTCGTTCACATGTATGAAGCTCGCTCGAGAGGCCCGGTCCACGCGGACTCTAATCGGGGCATTAGGAAAGAACCTACTCGAAAAAGTCACCTCGCCTTCACCGCAGAATAACTCAATGGAAATAGCGTCAATGAAGATGCGCCATTGAAACTGTCCTTCTTCAGGCTTCAAATTTCAAAGAGTAAACCCTTCCAGATGATCCTCTTTCAGGAAATTGGGAATAACCTCTAGCTAAAATGATCTCGTCTACAGGCTTTTGAATGAGTTGGCCGTCAGATAGGAAATCAGCTTTGATAGACCTCGCTGTCAGAACGGATATTATTACTACCGATTTTTTAACGCATTCATATACCATGAATTTAATACATGACAATCGGACACGCTGTTTTTTGATTGCACGTTACGAGCGCATGTTTTAATATGTCACGTTTTGTATTTGTCATATTACATGACAAGTACATAAATTTTGTTAACAAAAGTATAATTTACACTTGTTTCTACATTCAAACAGTGAGTCTCTCAATGGACAAGGCCGAGGGAAACAGATCAAACACAAGCTACACGTGTGTACAGTCGCCACCAGTTATATGAAAGCGATCTCTACTACCACTACAGCCTGAATTAAAATTGAATTTCGCACGTAAGTAAATTTAGAGGTGCGAGCCGGAATCGAACCCCCGACCCTCCTCGGCATGAGAGACGGGTCGGACCATTGAAACGTTATAGAGATCGGTGGTGGGATAGCGAAATGGTAGCCTCATGATAACCTTGAGAAGAGCCCTCTGGCCTCTCTCTAGCTCGAGCATATATTTCTTGGCAGCACCACCCCAAGAGCTGATGCAATACGTGATGACACACTCACAAAGAGCTTTATATGTTTGCATTAATAGTTCCACTGTAGCCACCTCTCGCAGATTTTTGAATGCAAATATAAGTTTTCGGACCCTTGATGTGGTAACAGTGATGTGACGGTTCCAGTTCAGGTTTGCATCGATATGAACACCAAGGTATTTCAGGTGGTCGACGCGCAACAGAGAAGAGGAAGCACAGGTGGTAGGGTTAGTCCTGTTGCAGGGGTATGTGTGGATCGTTAGTCGATGCTCGTCAGATGTTTTACTGAAGCAAATGTAATTAGTTTTGGCCACGTTCAGTGATAAGAGAGAATCCTCTAGCCAGGTGATAACCAGTCTAAGACCATTTTCAGCTGACGAGCTCACTGTATCCCAGCTTTTCCCATGAAATAATAGAGCCGTTTAAATGTTTCACACTTGTCTATTTTATGGCTGCAGAGGTCATTTACGTATATCAAAAAGTGAGTTGGAGCCAGTGTACTCCCCTGTGGCACACCATACTCAATCGGGGCCCATTCACTACTAATTTGGTTTAGGCTAGTGCATTGTAGCCTTCCAGTTAAGTAGTCAGTAAAGAAGTTGTAAGCTATACCTCTTATACCAGCAGTCTGTAATCGTGCAAGTAATATTGGGATAGAAACGGTGTCAAATGCCTTTTGCAGATCTAAGAACACTCCTAGGCATTTTCCCCCGGTGTGATGGCAGAAGTTAGCTTAAGAACTGCGTCCTCTGTCGAGGTTTTTGCGCGGAATCCATACTGGTTTTCGGATAGGAGTGCATTTCGTTCCAGAAAGTTCATGAGGCGTTTATTGACAAGTCTTTCAATGATTTTGGATAGGACAGATAGTAAAGCTATGGGCCGGTAGTTACTGGGAAGTTTTTTGTCACCGCTTTTGAAGATAGGTGTAATCTTTGCCCGCTGGAGGCTGGAAAAGCTCCATTGGAGAAGCAAAGGTTACACAGATGAGTTATTGGGTCAGAGATGGAATGTTTACACATTTTTAAAATTTTTGGTGTGATACCATCTTCGCCAGGAGCACTGTGGGGCTTTAATGATTGGATAGTTACCGAAACCTCATTGCTATTTGTAGGATACAGAAAAAAAGAGAATGCGGGTGAACATGTTGAGCTAGCTGCTTTAGACGCTAATTCTATATCAGAAGTGTTCAAATTAAAATTATTAAATTATAGTGTTAAAATTATAGTGGGAAAACTCTCGCAGACAACACACGTTGTCTGCGAGAGTTATCCCTACAGAGCAGAAGTACTGATTAACCTTATTCATAGACTCTGACTTGTTACGGTTAAATTAAAATTTTATAGCTGCATTGGCAGAATGTCATAGCGAACCATAGTGTAAATATTGCTTGTAGATTTTTTTTCATGTCGAAATGCCAAGATGCTGTGTCACAAATATATGAAATGGAAATTAAAAAAAAGTGAGTTGCCGGCCTTGCCCTGCAACGTTTGTATGAAATCTCATTATAGACCAATTGTCTAGCCGCGCCTGAAACGTGATACTTCCCAGGCTAATAAGAAGAACATAATATCAATATTTCATTGCATGTTAGAGAATAAGTACATTTAGATACTAGTGCGGAAAGTGTGTCATTACTTCACGAGTAACGAGATATCTCGCCTGCGGCTCGTGGCAAGACTCGGGACGGGTGAAGAATGACACGTCCGCACGTGTATCGAACGACGTTTTTTAATACAGTTGCGAAAAAATAAGAAAAACAACAAGTAAGGAATTAGAAACGTTTATATTATTAATTTTGTACATTATAACACGTTTATTTTTGAAATATTGAATATTGAATAACCGTTCTTAATAAGTTGTCTGAGTGAAACGGAACGGCTGCTGAAACGCCTGTCAGAGAGAGGCGTTTTTTCTTACTGCAAGCATGTTTTATGTTTGCAAAGGCAACATACAAATTGTGCCATTAACTATTATGTAAATAAAAGATAGAAGATTTTTTTATTAGGAGATTTTTTTTTAATTTTTGTAGAACTTTATTATTTTTCAGTTCTGAACTGAAAAATAATAAAGTCTGATCCCTATAGTCCATATAGGCCTTCACAGTTCAAAATACTTCAATGTACTTGGGAAGCACCACCAATACTCTCAATGCATGTGTGCATGCTGAGACAACCGTCATACATGTGTTGAGAGTGTTGATAGTGCTTTTTGTAGCGTTTGAAGCGTTTTTAATTGTGGAGACGTGGGACTTCCTATAGTAGATTATAACTACACATTTCAAATCACAACTTTGACATCGCTTGATATCGATAAATGAATTTTAATACCCTCTAACATCCAAACTAATAAGTATTATAAAATATGTGAAAGTGTGTTTGTTTGTCCTTCCTTCACATTGAAAGTACTGGATTTGGATGAAATTTGGTATGAAGATAGTTTGACACCCTGGGAATATAACATAGGATACTTTCTACCCCGATATTTGTACGGGAACGGGTTTTCCACGGGTCAAAGCATTTATTAACTTCAATACTTCTATAACTATAACCATTTATATGTATAGTATCATCGGGTATGCAAATTCTAAGTCTACACGGGACGGTATGTCAGTAATTTAATTCAGTATTTGATATGGAAAGTTCAGGTCATTCATATTCAGTCGTAAATTTCAGAGATTTCCCGAAGGTAAATAATCACCTATTCGTAACATTTGTAACAAGTTCAATGAGTAAATAGTGGTTTGACCTACTTTACAAGTTTACTTATGAGCGAAATTCAATTTGAATTTGGTACCATCGCGGCACATAACTTGAGCGGTGAGCAAAAGTAGAGGGGATTTCTGCGCCTGTTTACGACCTTAAAACTTTTTTACGTCGCCCATGGCCGTAAAGTGTGATTTTCTGCCCGCTACGCGGAGAGAAAATCTCACTTTTTGACCAAGGCAAGACGTAAAACTTTTGACAAACCACGGGCGGTAATTCGTAAAGCCCCAGATCGTATATTTATGGTGAATTCGTAAATGTCACAGAAACCTGCGATCTGTGACATTTACGAATTCACCACCCTAGCCTAGTCACCCTAGTCTGTGATGTACTATTATGAAGCAGTTACATAAAGTACTATTATACCACCACATTTAACCATGTTTTATGCAAATAACTGCTCCTGATTTCTGATTTCTGTGAATCTTAGATGCGCACTGGGCCTGTGTAAAGCCTACCCTCTCGCCCTCGTGATGAGATGAGAGCTGAGTCTTGATGTCCAGTAATTGCAGATGAATGGGCCGTGGTTGTGGGATGTAATAGGTTAAAAACTCACCAGATTCATTAAATACACGTTGGTGACCGTCCTCATTCTCTTATTGCTGGCCAGGGTGGCGATAACCATGCAATTTCCGCACACTGACAGCATGAATATGAGGAAGTATGGCGGCAGTATGAACCGCCACTCGTAAGCGTTGCTCGCCACGTTGCGCGCAACGGTTGTGTTGCGCACCGTGTGACTAAGCGTTGCAGGGCTTGTGGCTACTTCTCGTGATATTAGTAGCATACTGATGTTCATCATGGAGGTTAGGTTTCCCTCCATCTTGTGGTTTTACCTGTGAAAAAATGTTGACATTATAACAAAGTAACGGGAATGATACATTCAAATTTAAAATTCAAGTTTAATATATTTATTTAGTCAGCGTAGATATTACAGTAAGTACCTATAGAGGTGAATAACTGGATTTTTGAAAAAATTAAAAGAAAACCCGATTGTAAACTAACTTTTAGAAGGGCCCTCCCTCACGGCGACTTCTTGACACTCGCTACTCATATCGCTATCCTTTTTACTCTTTCATATTAAAAAAACCGGCCAAGAAGCGAGTTAAACTCGCGTGGAGAGGGTTCCGCCCCCTGATTATTTTCAATGACGTCGTTTTCAAACCGTTTCACAGGATAAGCTCTTTTATATGAAATATTTCAAATACCATGGACTTCTTAATAATTTTCCTGTAATTTGTACATCAATAACTATCCTCCGTATTTTTTCCAAAATTTTAGGTCCAGTAGTTTCGGAGATAAGGGGGGGGGGGGGGAATGGTCATTTTCGCCTATTTTCTTAAATAACTCGAAAAGTATTAACCAAAAAAGAAATAAAAAATATATATTTGAGATCCTTATAAGAAGTACTTTCGTTTGATATGTCACACGATATAGTTTGAAAAACTTCATTAAAATTTTTTCAAATTTAGCCCTCAAAAATAGGGTCTATGTTTAAAATTCATTTATTTTCGTTACACGTCCACCTTTGGGTCACAAACTTACATGTAGTACCAAATTTCAACTTAATCGGTCCAGTATTTTCGGAGAAAATCGACTGTGACACGGACGAAAACACGAGTGATCCTATAAGGGTTCCGTTTTTAACTCTTGAGGTTCGGAACCCTGAAAAGGATAGCGATATGAGTAGCGCGGCAGCATCGCTACAAAAAGTTGCCGTGGGCGAGGGCCCTAAATCGGAGAACAATGCAAAATAACTATGACATGGAGCTGATTTAATGATGGAACCGGAAGGTGGCCATAGGAACTCGGTAGTTAAACGACACAAACCCATCGAGTGTGGACTCGTGTGATCCATTTTGACGAGTACTTTAATAAAAACTTGCTTCTTTTTAACTGTACCTAGGTTGGTTTTATATTCCAATCGGCTGAGGCTGAAGTCGCAGGGCACAAGGCAAGGGCAGGGGGTAATCAATATTTCATTGAAACTATAAATAGAAAAGTGGAGTGATAAATATAGAATCCATTTGTAATTGTGAAAGTGGTTTCGGAACCTTTGAAATGGGGCACGTGGATTGCGTGCTTCAAACACAATAGCATCCAATACATTGTAGTAGTTAGGACCGATACATATCATACTCACGATTACGTAAAACGAAGATCTATATTAGATACCTAGTAAATATTGAGTTCCCTTTGGCCTGACTAGTTCTGTGTTCTTGTAATCAACGTATTCAGGTCGTATTTATGTAAAAATAACCTCAATCCAATCGCATTTCCGCTCGTTGACGATTTGCCGTATACCTATTAACTTAGCCGTGCCTTTCTACTCGTAAATACGATGTAAGGTAATTATAATTGAAAACCGGACCAGCCTTAGTCATATTTTCGCCTATTTTCTCAAATATTCGACTCCCAATAACTAATATTTTAATATTATAAATGCGAAAGTAACTCTGTCTGTCAGTCTGTCCGTCTGTTACTTCTTCACGCTAAAACGGTTGGACAGATTGAGATGAAATTTGGCATGGAGATAGTTGGGATCCCGGGAAAGGGCATAGGTTACTTTTTATCCCGGAAAAATGCCTAGTTCCCGGGAACACGATAACCGAATTCCACGCGGGCGAAGTCGCGGGCAGAAGCTAGTATTGAAATATCCTCATAAAAGATAAGTAACACGATGCAGTAGGGGCAAGTCTTTATACCTGTGGGCACTTTTTTGGACAGATTTTGACCTGTTTTTGATGTTTAGGATTTTTCCCTTAGCAATTTATTCAAATCCCTGAGCTGTTTTAGGGAAAACATAAAACAAGTTATTTAAGTCAAATAGATTCGAACATTTTACTAAACACGTCTAGTGATATGGTCAGGGATTTGTACCTCAGGGATATGATCAAGTCCCGGGAGATGATGCAAAAAAAAACGAAAATAAGTGCAAAGGGCTCGGCAGTTCACCATAGTTTGTAGCAAATCCGACTCGGATAGGTTAGGTTAGAAGGCTTTGGCGGGAGGTCTGAGGTTATTCTTTTTATAACAACCCAGAAATTAAGACACGTGACATATAATGCTCCTTAACCTTGGTCTTAAACCCTGAAAGAGATTTAGCTAGTCTAACGTCAACAGGTAGAGAGATCCAAAGCAGTATAGCTTGGAAAGTAAAATATTTACCAAGAAATTTAGAGGAGGAAGGAAACACAGACAGAAGGTAGTTCTAGGAACATCTCAGAGACGAGACGTAACCAAAACGTTCCTTAAGATATGTATCTATTTTGTCATAATTTCATTTGCCTTGTATGTACATTTTTAATACTGTTGCTCAAAAAGTAAACATTTCTATACCTGTTTAACATGCCAAAAGTTTGTCAATTCCAAACGAGCGCTTTTTGTTTTTTGACAGTTAGTGAGCGTGCCTAAAGTGTTTTTTTGCGAACTAGTGCAATGCGTAAAGTTTTATGAGCTGCATCCTGCTCATTTATTTCTTTATTCTTTTTTTTCCGCAAATGTATTAATAAAATGTCGTTTGATACACGTGCGAAATGACATTTTCACTCGTTCCTAGTGTTAACGCTCGCTTTCGCTTGCGCCTACATAACTATAACTAGAAACTCGTGATAAAATGACATACTTTTCGCACTTGCATTAAAATGTACTATTATATTGACTTACGAAAATGGCATGAAATCGAAACAAAAGATTTTGCCCCATCACAAGTTTTAAAAAGTAAAGGATAAAGAGCGTATTCGGTTTTCTAAATGTCATAAGTTGTTTCATTTATATGTAGCTGAGTAATACGGTCTTCGATTCTATGAGGGTCTCCAGCTGTCACATGTCGAATTAGAAATCTCTCACACTGAGTCGTTCACCTAATATTATGCGGTCGCCAAACTTGTTTCGAATTACTTAGGCCAACGAAAGTCGCGTCTGAAACTTTAAAACTAAAAGAAAAAACTATCAAGTCGAGCGAGGGGACTATATAAACGATACTGAACAAAAAAAAGATTTTTGTAAAAAAAATCTCAATAAATTGTCCGGATTTAACTCAAAAACTACTGATCGGATTGCAACAAAATTTGGTATGGGGGTAGTTTATAACACTGGTCAATATATAAACTACTTTTCATCCCGGAATTCCACGCGGACGAAGTCACGGGCAGAAGCTAGTGTATAAATATACGGTTGTCGGTATGTACGTGTAAGTGTCAAGCGATTTTTTTAAATACATTTGCGCAAAGTAAAAACCAACAGGTCCAAAGTCCTCAAAACAAAAAGCTCTAGTGCGTAAAAAACTACTTTACGTACGATCACTAGCTGTAAAAACAAAAAGCGCTCGTTTGAAAAAAGCAAACTTCTCGTATGCTCAACAAGTATCGAAGTATTTGTATTGGACGTCTATCGGCTGATATGATGATGATGAATACGAGTATTAAGCTCATATTTGAGAAAATTGACCTATATTTAAATTTTTTCAATGTGATTTCAATACCAAACTTAAATAGGCCGTTTCTCAAAACCTATGCAACTGGCTTACGTCCTTTTGAATTAAGACGGCAGTATAAAGGTAATTGTTTCATTAATAAGTTTAATAACCTCATCTAAGAAATGACAAGTACTGTAGAGTTGGTATAGCCCTCGCTATACGAATTCTTTAGGGCTGTTGTTTTGTAAAATATTCTAGAACTGTTCTGGTAAATAATTGAAAATTTAAAAAACGGCCAAGTGCGTGACGGGCCACGCGCAAAGTATAGGGTTCCGAAGTTGATGATACCCACAGTACCTTTCTAAGACTTATTAGCATCTAGCTCGCCTGTGGTATGATGTGCCCGCCCGACGCCCCTGCCGCTCGAAAAAAATCATTGGTTTTTTTAATAATTTCACAAGTTGGTCGACTTTGACTCGTAAGTTTGTACAGCCTACTTAGCTGTGTTAGTTTTCCTTTCAACTACGTTATATATGCCACAACCGTGTTTTTTTTCAGCCATACAAATACCACCATTTAGCTGGCGGGGGGGGGGGGGGACACGTGACTCTAACAAAAAATAGCACTTTAAAGCTTTATATTTCACAAACGCATCACTTAATCAAAAAATGGTTTTAACAAACCCAGAATATTTTTTTAAGACCTATTCAACGATATGCCACACCATGGAGTAAGCAAGAAAAAAAACTTATATCCCCACTTTACGAGTAGGAGAGGTACCCTATAAAAAAATATATTTCAAAATTTTATTGTACCACTTTGTCAGCGTAACTAATATGTATATTCATGCCAAATAGCTTTCTAGAACTAAGCATCTCCGAGCAATAGTGCGGACAGACGGACGGACGGACATGGCGAAACTATAAGGGTTCCTTGTGGACTTCGGAACCCTAATAAAAAAAAACAGTTCTAGTCTGTCATTAGATAGTAGTCCGAAGCTCGCCCTAGAGTTACGAGTGTATGTACAGGCCCCTCTATAAAAATACAAAGTTTAACTATAAATCTTCTTTTTATTAGCTTCACGAATAGTACCTTAATGCCTACCACCAGACGCTACACCCAGTCTTTACGTCACAGTACCTATATTAAGCGAAACATTTTGTCGAATAATTGGTCACGGTAAGATCTTATTGATGCTAATTGAACAAGCGAAACTAATCACCTTTATGTTATTGAATCAGATGGAGCAGACACTGTTATATAACGCTTGCCACTTTGGAAATAAATTACTCTAAACTCAGTGTCACCACGGCGCAGATCAAGTGAGCTCCGGCAAAATGAAGGAAACCATTTTCATTGTTGGCCTGATTGCCCTGCTCTGCTACAAGGTGAGTGCAGAACCGCAACAAGTCATCCGGATTCCGCATCAGCCGCAAGATGTCACTAATCCAGCTGGAGATCATTACTATCCGCGGTACCATCTCGCTCCACCTTACGGATGGATGAACGACCCCAACGGCTTCTGCGTGTTTAACAACGAATACCATCTGTTCTACCAGTATAACCCTCAGAGCTGCCAAGCACCCGGAGTCGCACACTGGGGACACGCAAAAAGTGTAGACTTGTTCCACTGGGAACATTTACCCATTGCACTGTATCCCGATCAATGGTACGACAAAAATGGAGTATTTTCGGGAAGTGCCCTTGTGGAAAATGATGTGATGCACCTATTTTATACGGGCCATGTTAGCCTTCCCGGTCAAACACCCGCTCATGAGGAGCATCAAATTATTGCGACCAGCACTGATGGAGTCAATTTCGTTAAAGCTGCAATTAATCCAATAATCAACGGTACCAATCGTGATCCCAATACACGCGACCCCAAAGTTTGGAAGCATGGAGACATTTACTACATGGTTTTGGGTAACTCATTTAATGATGATAAATTGGGACGGGTTCTTCTCTATACTTCCAAAGATATGATCTCTTGGCAGGAGACTTCTATACTCGGAGAATCCGATGGCATCTTTGGCTTCATGTGGGAGTGTCCTGACTTATTCGAAATCGACGGAAAATTCGTGTTTCTTTTCTCGCCTCAGGGTATGGCAGCTCGAGGCAGAAAGTACAATAATCTATTTCAGACTGGTTACGTTGTCGGTGACTTTGACTATACGACCAATAAATTCACTGCTACGACCAAATTTAGGGAACTCGATTCCGGTCATGATTTCTATGCAACTCAAAGCATGGTAGACTCTTATGGGCGCCGAATCGTGATTGGCTGGTTTGATATGTGGGACCGAAACTACCCTGAGAGCAATGAAGGCTTCACTGGTTTTATGACGCTTCCCAGAGAATTGACATTATCTTACGACAACCGTCTCATTCAAAAGCCTGTAGATGAGTCTATTTTAGCTAGAGGCCATCCCGTAATTCCTGAAAGAGGACCATATGGAACGGTTTACACTTTGAACGATAAGGCTGGAGAAGTGAATATTAGGGCAGACAGTTCAAAAGATTTCAAATTATACATTGAATCGAACACGGCGTCTGTATTGCTAGCGTATGACGCTGCGGAGGGGCGAGTGACGCTGGACCGCGGTGGCAACGACGCAGTACGTATAGCGAAATGGAAGCCTAGAGAGTTCAAATGGCGAATCTTCATTGACGCAAGTTCCATTGAGTTATTCTGCGGGGAAGGCGAGGTGACTTTTTCGAGTAGATTTTTCCCCGAGGGACCGATTAGAGTCCGCTTGGACCAGTTCTCTAGAGCGAACATCTTCCATGTGAACGAGATGTTACGCACGGTTCCTAGTAGAGTGTTCCAGAAATTTAACGTGGCGCCTGTAGACGTGACGAGTGTAGTATAACCAAGAAGTTTGTTTATTAATAAAATAATAGGCCAAAATGGAAGGTCTGAAAATAAACTTATTTGTATTAGAAAATTGTTTTATTGACTATGTACATGCAAATTGCTAATTCTTATTTTATTTTACTTTATTTTGACATTTTTTGTAGATTTTTAGAGTTAAGGTGTACCTAAATTTCAAACACAAATGTATTTTGTAATTGAATAAAGAACTTGAACTTGAACTATTCATTTCATTTAAACTGATACGAACTCTTTCTTTAATATTTCAAAATTGCTTTGCATTCGATGCAAACGACTTTCATTACTTGTCTAAGTTCGTTGTTTTTCTGTACTTCTTTTCATATAGGTGATTTTTCTAATTTAAATTATTCCCATTTGATTATATTAAAGCAAAGAAGGTAAACTATAACATTTTCATTGCAATCCCATACAGTCCTCATCTCGTCCTTATCAAAAAATATGTTTTTACCTACAAACATAGCATGTTGTTTCTTTCTGATATTGATGCACCTACTCATTTTTCTTTCTGTTTGGCCTTATGGTTGACTGGTAGAGAATGCCTTTAGGCATTAAGTCCGCCAATTGTATACATTTTGTATGTGCAATGAAGTTTAAATAAAAAAATAAAAAAATAAATAATAGCATCGTTGAAATTTTATTTTTGCCAGTTTCACTTATGTTTGATATCATCCAGATGATTCGATGGTGTAGCCAAGATATATATGGGAACTGAGACTTACTCTTTTAAATCCACAAGCAACAGAAATATTCAACCCCCTTAGGGGTGGAATTCGTGAGGAAACCTGCACGCATCTGCGAAGCAATTCAAAGATGTGTGTGAAGTCCCCAATCCGCACTGGGCCCGCTTGGGGACTATAGCCCAAACCCTCTCGTGATGAGAGGAGACCTGTGCCCAGCAGTGGGACGCAAATAGGCGGTAGTACCTAGTAGTAGTAGTTCTATGCGAAGTCTTAAATAGGGATCTCGTTTTCCCCTATAGGATCGCTCACGCATCAAGTTGAACTTTAAATCTAGCTGCTTAAAGTTCACCCGACTCGTGAGCGATCCTATAGTAGTATAATGTAGGCCCTGATGACCTGGGTAGGGTAAGTCGACATGTAGGCTGAATTTGTCGCCAACTCTAGATTACGAGGGCGGTTTGATAAGTCAGTGACTTTAAGTAAAACAAAAACCATTTTAACATATAAACTTTTTAATTACAATTCTGATCTCCTTGGTAGCTGGCAGTTATTTTTAAAAAAAGGTAGAAAAAATAAAAAAGTTATTGAGGCATATGTCGAATACGGTCGGAAAATTGTTGGAAAATGGAGAAAAGCGAATTTCGTGTGTTAATTAAACATTACTTTTTACGTGGTAAAACTATTAAAGAGACTGAAAACTGTTTAAAAAAATATTATGGGGAATCTGCTCCTTCTCATGGAATGGTACATAAGTGGTTTACAGAATTTCGTTCTGGGCGTGCCACTACCAATGACGCAGAACGCTCTTCAATTGTGAAGTCACCACTGATGATGTCGTGAATAAAGTTCACGATATTGTTTTGGATGACCGTCGAGTTAAGATTCGTGAGATAGCTGAGACTGTACACATTTCATCTGAACGAGTTTTTCATATCTTGCATAATATTTTGAATATGAAAAAGCTTTCCGCAAGATGGGTGCCGCGTTTGCTGACAGCCGATCAAAAACGACTTCGTGAAACAACTTCCGAGCAATGCTTAGCCAAATTCAAGCGTAATCCCAATGAATTTTTACGTCGTTTTGTGACGGTAGATGAAACGTGGATCCACCATTATACGCCAGAGACGAAAAATCAGTCAAAACAGTGGACTTCTGCTAACGAACGGGCCCCAAAGAAAGCGAAAACCGTTAATTCGGCAGGAAAGGTAATGGCCACTGTTTTTTGGGACAGCCAAGGGGTTATTTATATAGATTATTTGGAGAAAGGTAAAACAATAAATGACCCTTATTATGCTACATTGTTGGAAAAATTCAACGCAGAAGTTGTGAAAAAACATCCACATCTGGCAAAGAAGAAAAGCCTTTTTCACCACGACAATGCCCCTGCACACTCGTCGGCAGTCGCAACAGCCAAATTAGTAGAATTGCGTTACGAAATACTGCCCCACCCACCTTATTCTCCGGATTTGGCCCCATGTGATTTTTTTTAATTCCCAAACATGAAGAAATGGCTCGGTAGGAAAAGATTTTCATCAAATGAGGAAGTCATAGCTGAAACTGAAGCATATTTTTCAGGGTTTGACAAAAAATATTTTTTGGAGGGGTTGAAAAAGCTGGAACATCGTTGGATGAAGTGTATGGAGTTGAAAGGAGATTATGTAGAGAAATAAAATTAAAAAAGCTGAAAAAAAAAATTTTTCTGCAAAAAGTCACTGACTTATCAAACCACCCTCGTATAATAGTAGAGGGAGGAAAATATTGTTCATGATTTCATGTTATATAAAATGTATAGTTGGTAATGGGACTGATACAGAAAATAATAAAGTTTCAAACAGTTTTTCGCCAAACATGAATCATACCGATACAAGCTATACTTTCAATAAAAAAATAACTTTTTAGAAACAACCTTTTATTAAAGTCACGACGGATCAGACGAGTCCAAACACGATGGGGTTGTGTCGTTTAACTACGAATACTGAGTTCCTACCTTCCGGTGCCATCATCAGATCAGCTCTATGTCATAATAAATTTTGCATTGTCATGCGATACGGACACAAGCATGCATTCTCGGTGCATACGGTAAAAATATGAATACGAGATTTTCCCGCACAGATGCCGTGTGAACGATTTTCAAGGTTGTCATAATAGGGATGACGACAGGGTGAAGAAATCGAAATCTAATTAGTCCGTCAGTCAGGTAATTCAAAAATATTAGACACGTATTTTTTGTTTTATCAAATTAACAAATAATGACTAAGTTAAAAAGCATTAAAGTTGGAGAGTGGGGGCTAACGACGTCACCGTTAGGTATAAATCGTACCTAACCGTGACGTCACGCGACATTTCAACTCAATAAATCTCCGTATAAGTTTGATTACGTGAAAAAAGAAAAAATACGTGTAAAATACTTTTCAATAATCTTCCTGATAGACTAAGGAAAAAAAAGTTGTCGTCATCCCTATTGCGCTATGTCACTACGATGGTTCCTCTTGTATACCAGAAGCGCGCAGGGAGGGGCGCGGGCGCAGGCAGTTGTGTTTGTGACTTCGTTGCCGAAGTTGGCGATACTTGCGATATAGAGGAATTGCCGATTACGATCGAGTTATTGATCACGTTTATCGATCGACATATAATTCATACTAATATTATAAATGTGAAAATGTTTGTTTGTTTGTCCTTCCTTCACGTCGAAACGACTGGAGGGATTTGAATGAAAATTGGTGTGGAGATCTAGAAATAACATAGGCTACTTTTTATCCCGAGAAAACGCAAATTGCTTGCGGGAACGCGATAACCGAATTCCACGCGGGCGAAGCCGCGGGCAGAAGCTAGTATGGGATAAATCATTAGACTAGTATAAAAATAAAATTGCCACAGAAAATAATTGGAATACGAGGATCCATGTCGGCGTGAACGCGATAACCGAATTCCACGCGGGCGAAGCCGCGGGCAGAAGCTAGTATGGGATAAATCATTAGACTAGTATAAAAATAAAATTGAGACAGAAAATAATTGGAATACGAGGATCCATGTCGGCGTGCACACAACGACTGGCGGTGTGGCGACTGCCAAATCGTATCGAATAGACTCTGTGTGAACAGCGGCCATCTATACGGGAAGACGTCGGCATACGTGAAAATCCCGAATGGACCTCGCATGCGATAAAATATCGAATCGAATAGTCGCCGTGTGAACCTAGCCTAACCGACCCGCGTCGTAAATCTAAACAGAGTAGCGCTAGAGTACGAGTATAGTACCAAGTAATAAATGGTACGGTACATAAATCCATATGAACAGAATAATGCTTTGACATGTAGAGTGATTTATGTAAGTACCTAACCCATAGACATAAATAATACTTCGTATGGACCCGGCCTAACGTAGATACATGTCATGTTTCCCCACTTCATTGGTGTCCAATCCAAAGTTAAACCTATATCGTGACACTAAAGCTGGGTCACATTTTTTCAACAACGAGACGAGTTTTTAGATACTGAGAAAAAGTTTCGAAAAAAGTTTTTTTTAAAACGCTTATTGTCACGCACGCTCGGTGACAGAACTTTGGATTGGGCACCGTGGAAGTGGGGACATATTACGTGTACGTTAAACCGGGTCTATATTATTTACGTCTATGACCTAACCTTAGTAACTTGGCAATAGACCGATTATGTAACATATTGATTTCGCCAAAACATTTCCATGTAAAGTGACCCCAATGCGAATACCTAGGTACATATTTATCTGTAAAAAAGATATAAGATCTCAAGGAAAGCCAACCAGTGTCGTTTAAAAAGTTTAATCGTGGGGCGTGGTTGTTAAACCTTTTTCACCCCTCCTATTCGAAAAGAAGTGTTTTGTTCCCCGTTTAGAGGGAGCAAAATGCGATTTTGCTCCCTCTTCGCTTTTTTTTAATTTTTTTTCATTTCTGCCCCGCTAACAGGGAGCAAAATACGTCTTAGCAGTGCGTTCACGGAGCTGCGGAGACTGTAAAAAGTTGCATTCAAAAGTCGCGTCTTTTTCGTATTTAGAATTTTATATATCGGCATTTTACATAAATACTTTATTACACATACTAAAAATCCATAAATTCATAGATATATACTTACTTTTGATAAATTATTTTCTATTTTTTATTTTCAATTTGGCTGAATGGTACAGGCCAATGCCGTAGCATTCCTCGTAAACTCGTCGTGTGATCGAATTAAAAAAAAAACTCGAACCCGCGAATTTCGTGAGCGCTCATTTCCTTGCCGTATTATTTTACACTTAATTTCCAAAATAAAACGTACCTCATGACTACATAAGGTACGTTTTATTTTGGAAATTAAGTGTAAAATAATACGGCAAGGAAATGAGCGCTCACGAAATTCGCGGGTTCGAGTTTTTTTTTACGAAATAATTCATAACACTAGTTATGAATTATTTCGTAGAAAATGAATGAAATCAAAAAGTGATTTAGGTGATGCAATGTATTGGGATCAACACCTCTGAGAATTCCAAAGGAATATTATGTAAGTACGTAATATGAATTGCACTGCCCTTTTTTCATTTTATCGCAAATGTATTAAAAAACTTTGTGTGATACAGTATGTGCGAAATTGTCATAAAATGTACTTTATTTCACATTTGTTAAATTTACCTATTATTAAAAACGCAACGCGTGCGAGCATGACAGAATATAAATACAATATAGTTACTGATTCTTCAATATGGAAGCCATTTTCGCCTTCTACCTATGAATTTATAATAAGCGCGCGAAACACACGTTCCTTTTAACCTTGTTTGTTTCTAAATATATTATTTTTTTGTTTTACTTGTTTTAAAGACAATAATGAACGAATGATCTAATGATTTTCTCATAGGAGGGGTGAAAAGCAGAGTGTACAACACGGTAGCAAACTTATTTATGCCTTGGGTGACAAAGCTTGAATCCCTCGCTAGCTCAAGATTCCACGCTAGAATCCCTCGCTTACGCTCGGGATTCTATTCTGGAATCTTTCGCGTCGCTCTGGATTCAATCCGTCACCCGCGGTAAAATATACCTTTTTGCTCCCTAGTCATACAATCTACTATTCCAAGCCGATTCAAAATTCAATCATTTATTCAGCAAATTGGCCACATAGGGGCACTTTTACACGTCAGAAAAAGCATTTACCAGCGCTTCCTAGACCCATTGCTTGAGAAGAAGCGTCGCAACCAACTCAAGCAGAAGGCCTTTTTTCAAAATTTTCAAAATTTATATTAAATGTATAAAATATAGACATATAGGTACGTACTGAAGTAACATTGAAGGGATGTATAGTCCTTAACTTAAATCTAAGATCTTAGAGATGTTATAGTCTCCAAGGGTCCAGAAAAAAAAAATGGAGATGGCCTCCATTGTCAAATAAATATAAATTCCATAAATGTCGACAGTCTCAAAATGGCAATAAATAATGAATACATCATGTATAAAAGAGTTCATTAATACATGTCAATAAGAACATGTTGAGGTCTCTCGCTTAAAATGTTTGACTTAGTAATATATTTTAAAGCTAATGATTATTTTTAAACGTCCTTGCAAGCATGAACAGACCGGACCCCACAGACAGCACCCGTTCACGAGCGGACGCGTATCTCAGCCATCGCCTCCCTCAACCATTTGACGTAACAACCGTAGGTCCAATCTAACGCCGAAGACCTATATATGCGTCATGGCGTTAAACCGATAAAGAGGTTCAATACGTATTCGTAAGATCCATATTCGCATTAAAGTGACGGGTTTTGTAACATGGTTTTGAAAAGGTTACCTAACTGTTTAGGTTATGGAGTGTGGAATGTGTCTTACTTCAACCCTCCATAGTTTAGGTTATTTTCGTCTAGACATTTGTAACAACAGAACAATAGAAGCATCACCACCGTATTGCCACCTCGAAGATACTTCGATGACACCCTTTTTGAACAGCTCCTAATGTATACTAACATTATTGATGCGAAAATAACTCTTTGTCAGCGTGAAGATGTAATAGGCAGACGTCTGTTACATCTTCACGCTTAAAGTAATGGATCAATTTAGGTGAAATATGGACAAATGGAGTCCTAGGGACATAAGGTACCTACTTTTTATTCCCAAAAAAATATATAGTTCCCACGTTCCCAGGCAACGGAAGCGCAGGGCACTCAATTCCTACCTCTTCTCGAAGCGTGTTATCGTGTTTTCGCCCCCTTATAGATTCGATCTGGTCCAGGTACTGTTAGAACGTTACATTTTTCAGGATATGATTTCACGAGATTACGTATATGCCAAGTTTTAGATACATAACCTACTAGGTATACTTTAGTTTTTATTTCCAACTAGCTTCTTCGCCCGCGTGGAATTCGGTTATCGCGTTCCCGCGGAAACTGTGCGTTTTTCCGGGATAAAATGGAACCTATGTCCTTTCCCGAGTCTCCAACTATCTCCATGATAAATTCGGCTCGTTCGGGTCGCCATCTAGCTTCAAGTAGCGGAGCAACTGCTAAACGGTCGGGTAATCGGGGTTCAGCCACTGGACGCTGATGTCGATCTAGTGTTAACCCGGGTTTCGGAGCACGCATTACAGTATAGACTCTGCCACTTTTAAGCTTATAAATAACTAGCTGACCCCGCGGACTTCGTACCGCCTTAGTTTTTTTTATAAACCTCACGGAGCCCGAGACCTTTCCAACGAATGCAAAACCGTGGAAATCGGTTCGTGCGTTCTGGAGTTATAACGTCAGGAAGGAAAACCCGACTTATTTTTATATAGTAGAAGACTACAAAACTTAAGATTTCTGATCTTAAGTTAGTATACTGGGGGCACGGGGTCGCGGAAACCGACGTTTCACGTTAAAACCATTGGCCCGATACAGCCAAACCCAATTCTTGCATAGTTATGAACAGGGCTTGTAACCGGTTAATTAACCTTCCTCGGTAGAAGACTTTTAATATTATGTTGCTCACTTAGTTAGTGGAGATTGCATAGTACAACGTTTTTACAATTGTTACGAGTATGGCCAAATTGACTTCCTTTGGCAAATTGTGGGCAAAGTTTTCGACTTAGTCCATGACATTGTTAGCTATTTGCTATTGCGTTTTCTACGACGAGGGAATTCCGCAGCCCACACTCCCTCGCCCGACAACTGCAACCTCCCGCATTCCTCTATCCTTTAAAGGTCGACAACGGACCATAGAATAGTACATTTTGCTGCAAGTGCGAAAAGTTTGCCATTTTATCACGAGTCCCTAGTTACGTTGGCGCGAGCGAAAGCGAGCGTTAACACTGGGGACGAGTGAAAATGTCAATTTCGCACGTGTATCAAACGACATTTATTAATACATTTACGAAAAAAGGAATAAAGAAATAAATGAACAGGAGCTGAATGAAGCTCAAAAAACTTTACGCAATAGTTCGTAGCCTATGTCCAGCAGTGGACGTCTTTCGGCTGTAATGATGACGATGATGATGAATAGTTCGTAGAAACTTTAGGCACGCTCACAAGATGTCAAAACACAAAAAGCGCTCGTTCGGAAATGACAAACTTTTGGCATGTTAAACAGGTATCGATATGTTTACTTTTTGAGCAACTGTATTAAGAAATAGTAGATTGTATGACTAGGGAGCAAAATGGTATATTTTACCGCGGGTGACGAAGGATTCAAGCTTTGTCACCCAAGGCATAAATAAGTTTGCTACCGTGTTGTACACTCTGCTTTTCACCCCTCCTATGAGAAAATCATAAGATCATTCGTTCATCATTGTCATTAAATTAAGTAAAACAAAAAAATAATACATTAAGAAACAAACAAGGTTAAAAAGAACGTGTGTTTCGCGCGCCTATCATAAATTCATAGGCAGAAGGCGAAAATGGCTTCCATATTGAAGAATCTCTAAGTACTTCATTGTATTTATATTCTGTCATGCTCGCATGCGCTGCGTTCATAATAATAGGTAAATTTTAACAAATGTGAAAAAAATACATTTTATGACAATTTCGCTCATGTATCAAACAAAGTTTTTTAATACATTTGCGATAAAATGAAAAAAGGGCAGTGCAATTCATATTACGTACTTACATAATATTCCTTTGGAATTCTCAGAGGTGTTGATCCCAATACATTGCATCACCTAAATCACTTTTTGATATCATTCATTCTCTACGAAATAATTCATAACACTACATAAAGTACGTTTTATTTTGGAAATTAAGTGTAAAATAATACGGCAAGGAAATAAGCGCTCACGAAATTCGCGGGTTCGAGTTTTTTTTTAATTCGATCACACGACGAGTTTGCGAGGAATGCTACGGCATTAGCCTGCACCATTCAGCCAAATTGAAAATAAAAAATAGAAAATAATTTATCAAAAGTAAGTATATATTTATGAATTTATGGATTTTTAGTATGTGCATTAAAGTATTTATGTAAAACGCCGATATATAAAATTCTAAATACGAAAAAGATACGACTTTTGAATAAAACTTTTTACAGTCTCCGCAGCTCCGTAAACGCACTGCTAAGACGTATTTTGCTCCCTGTTAGCGGGGCAGAAATGAAAAAAAATTAAAAAAAAGCGAAGAGGGAGCAAAATCGCATTTTGCTCCCTCTAAACGGGGAACAAAACACTTCTTTTCGAATAGGAGGGGTGAAAACAGTATTGGCAGTGTGCCCGACGACAGCGCCAACTAGCGGATACGAAGTCGGCGGCGCAATATGCAACTATGTACTCTTTGGTCGACGGACTATGGACCATCTAATAAGTGGAACTATGTGACCAAATTTTGTGGCGAAAAGGCTTTGTAGGTACTTAGTCTCTTTATCTAACCTCATAACATAACAACAACAATACTCTTTATTGAACTGCTACTACTACAGCCTATTTGCGTCCCACTGCTGGGCACAGGCCTCCTCTCATCACGAGAGGGTTTGGGCTATAGTCCCCATGCGGACCCATTGGGGACTTTACACACATCTTTGAATTACTTTGCACATGCGTGCAGGTTTCCTCAGGATGTTTTCCTTCACCGAAAAGCTCAGTGTTTAACTCAAATTGAATTTCGCACATAAGTAGGTAAACTTATAGGTGCGAGCCGGAATCGAACCCCCGACCCTCTGCATGAGAGGCGGTAGATCGAAACATTAGGCCACCACGACTTTTTAAACAGCATGAACAAAAAACAGAAAGAATACACATTTAACAGGTAAAAAACAGACTGACTTATAACTAAACAGCGAGAGATAACGAACATTCGAAATCTTACGACTTCTTACGTGTATGGGCCGCTGTGAGCACTTTCCATCAGGTGGCTTGTGTCCTCGTTTGTATACCTTATAATTAACTAGCTTTCTGCCCTCGACTTTGACTGCATGGGATTCGGTTCTGCATGGCGTTCCAGCTAAAACTATGCCTTTTCCCGGGATAAAAAGTAGCCTTTGTATAGTAGAAGTAATATAAGAATTCCTATAAGCACTCGAGATCTTCGAAACAATGCGTTACAATACCATTGTTGTCCTTTTTCTACGGTACGCGCTAATCTACTACCTACTATATGTATATTTTATACATGTAATGTAAATTTTGAAAAAAGGCCTTCTTTGTTTGTTGCGGCGCTTCTTCTCAAGCAATGGGTCTAGGAAGCGCTGGTAAATTCTTTTTCTGACGTGTAAAAGTGCCGCTATGTGGCCAATTTGCTGAATAAATGATTGAATTGAATTGAATTGACTACTACTACTACTACAGCCTAGTGGCGTCCCACGACTGCTGGGCACAGGCCTCCTCTCATCACGGGAGGGCTTGGGCTATAGTCCCCACGCGGGCCCACTGCGGATGCGCTAGTCGCCGGTCCAAAATAATAAAAAAAAGCGAGTAGGTATAATAAAACAACGCTCACAAATAGCTATTATCTTCACCAAGGCATAAGGTTCAATTTACAATAGCATAGGCCATTCTAAAATGACATTTTAATATATTTGCAAGTTGCAATCTGTCCAGTAGTTTTTTATAGACAATTTTTCTAAAAATCTATCGTTACCTATTCTGTGCTCAGTATCGTTTTTATAGTCCCCTCGACTTGATAGGTACTTAGTTTCTTTTTAATTTTTAAGTTTCAGACGCGACTTCTTCTTACAGACTTATTATTAGTAAAGAAAATTATTTTTCACTACAACTGCACGGTTTCCATCAGATATCGTAGCAGGTAAGATAATCATAAATATGTAAACATATACTTTAACGGGTTGACAATAAGATCGTGATTAAATATTTATGATCACATTGATCGCTTTCATATATAACTGATGGCGGCGTGTACATGTGTAACTTGTGTTTGATTTGTTTCCCTCGGCCTTGACTACCCAAGGGAGTTACTGTTTCAATGTATAAACAAGTGTACATAAATTATGCTATTATTGTTAACAAAGTATTTGTACAGTAAAGGGCATTAATATGTATACACCTTTGGACCTTAACACAACGGAACAGGATGCAAAAGTGTACACATATTAATGCCCTTGACTGTACCTATTTGACAAATACGTACGGATACTTTGCACGTGCAAACCTTACACGTGCAAGTGTTATATGACTAACACCGTGCTAGTAACGTGCTACTTACTACTACAGCCTATTTGCGTCCCACTGCTGGGCACAGGCCTCCTCTCATCACGAGAGGGTTTGGGCTATAGTTCCCACGCGGGCCCAGTGAGGATTGGGGACATCGCACACATCTTTGAATTGCTTCGCAGATGCGTGCAGGTTTCCTAACGATGTTTTCCTCCACCGAAAAGCTCAGTGGTTAATTCAAATTGAATTTCGCACATAAGTAAACTTCAGGTGCGAGCCGGTATCGAAACCCCCGACCATCGGCATGAGAGGCTCGTAACGTGCAACCAAACCGAAATCAAGACAGACTACTTCCGCATTTATAGCATTTGTATGAATATCATTATGCGAAAGTAACTGTCTGTCGGTCTGTCTCTGTTTGGTACCTCTTCATGCTACAAACGCTGGACGATTTAGATGGAATTTGGTACAAAGATTGACATCGGGGAAGGACATAAGCTACTTTTTTACCCCTTAAAAACGCATACTGAATTCCATCGCGAACACAATAACCGAATTCCACGCTTACAACTTAGAGAACAGTTCATCAGTTTGTAAGATATGGATCGACACTTGTGCATTATTAATAAGAATGGTGTCAAAAGGACAACGTTTAAATGGTAAATTAATTCATTTTTTTTAGGACAATGCAAGATTGGAAACTAAACATTTTAAATATTAAAATAAATAAAACAAAAAATATGGCCGCTTGAAAATAAATGTCGTAGCTATAATAAAATAAATACCACCCCCGCAAAAAACTTGCTTATTGGACAACGAAATCGTATGATCCCCCATTAAGTCGAAACCATATTAAGATCTCGATCTAATGCGTAGCCTACCCTGAGGCCGAAGATGGAATGCCTCTGTGCCAGAAATTTCACCGGCTGACTGCTGCAAGATTACAAATTGTTCTGTATTTTACTACAAAACCCTAATAAAAATGACCTATGTAATAGTCTCACTTCACCTCCCTCCCCAACGGTGATATTTCGTGATTTTTTTAACGTCGAATCTGACGTCGACCAAAAAGCCACTTGTTTGACAATAAACACTTTCCTAAATTACTTGCCTACTTTGAGAAGAAAAAATGCAACTTACTTTTTCACAGAAGGCAAATCCACATGATCTTAATTCGTTCAAAATTGAAAACACTTATTAAGGTTTTTAAGGGTGTTTGAATAAACACTCATTACAAAAACCTATTTTCCACCTCAACAATAGGGATGACAACAGGGTGAAGAAATCGAAATTCTAATTAGTCCGTCAGTCAGGTAATGAAAAAATATTAGACACGTATTTTTTGTTTTATCAAATTAACAAAGAATGACTCAATTAAAAAAAAATCAAAATTCAATCATTTATTCAGCAAATTGGCCACATAGGGGCACTTTTACACGTCAGAAAAGAATTTACTAGCGACACTTCAACTCAATATATCTCCGTATAAGTTTGATTACGTGAAGAAAGAAAAAATACGTGTCCAATACTTTTCAATAATCTTCCTGACTACAGACTAAGGAAAAAAAAGTTGTCGTCATCCCTATTAACTATTCGAGAGTTTCACTACTCTTACAACTGAAAACACGACACTTTTTCAACCAACACTTATTAATGACAAGTTCAAAAGGTAAAAGTTTTTTACGGAAAGTTACACGGGAAAGTTCACTCGAAAGCAGTGCCTTACCCAAAAACTCGATGAGAACTGAGCTTAAGGACGCTTTTGATGACGAATGAGTGAGCTGTGAAGGGCGCATGCGTTATAAAGTCTACTGATAACTCGTTGTCGAGTTTATACATAAAACTTGACGCTGTAAGCTTGTCTTGTGGAGATTTTGTAAACGTGGTAATATTTTAAAACAAATATTATCTTCTAGGTTCAACATTACTTTCACCGATGTAGAAATAATAAAATAAAAAAAAACAATTCCTTTTTTTTCACCGTTTCACATGATTCTGTCTCATGTATTTATAAACTGAATTGATTCATACCGCAATTATATATATTCGTCATTTAGAGTTATAAAAAGGTGACATACTCTATGATTTAAAGAACGCGGACGATTTGGGTTTTATTTTTAATACACGCAAATTGGTTTTCGTCGACAACTTTAAGATCTTTGAAAATATTTTAAATAAATAAATAAAGCTCCTGAAAAACGTATAAGATGGAATTCGTGAAAAAATCAATTGTGGTTCCAAATTTTGTGAGTAGGAATAAATACATTTAATTTTCGAGGGTGGATTTATAAGGGTAGGTTAGAAAGGTACTTAATTTGCAAGACCGTTATTTAAGATATATTTGAGAGGGGTGCCGTTCACTTCCTATACAAGCGCTTTTGCATAATTACATTTAACTACTATTAAAGCTGATAATAAACACGTTGCATAAAAATAAAATGCATAATATTATTTGTCATAATAATTAAATAACATTACAAGAAAATATATTATTTAATAACGTTGTATAATCATAAAACGAAACGATCATTAGGAATAATTTTACTCGTAATTTAACATACATTCAGCATAATAATATTAATTTAAATTTTGCTGAACGTTCTGTTAACATAATAATTATTATGTCATATATACTTGGGTCAATTAAACTATAAAAAAAATACAAAATGTTAGGTAGGACTGTGACCCTATCTGGAGTCGAGTTTTTTAATCGTATCCTTTTTAACCGACTTCAAAAAAGGAGGTTCTCAGTTTGACTTGTATGTTTGTATGTATGTATGCGCAACACAAATGATTAAGTAACCAATGCATAATATAATATCGAAGGACCCACTTTATTGACAACAAAATTACATTCTACCCAACTAAAGTGATGTATTGACATCACTTTAGTTTAGCATCATCTCGGAAATGGTATTTTGCTTATGCATTTTTGTAGGCGTTTATACACCTAATAACCTTGTTTAAAAAAAAGCTTTTTCACTTTTAATTTATTTTTAACCCCCGATGAAAAAAGAGAGGGTTGTTATAAGTTTAACGTGTCTGTCTGTGTATTTGTCTGTGGTATCGTAGCTCCCAAACGGATGAACCGATTTTCGTTTCGTTTTTTTTGTGTCATAGATATTTTTTTCCCGAGTTTTCTTAGCCATGTTTAATGAAAATCTGTTGAGCCGTTTGAAGTTCCTGATGAACTTCAAACGGCTAATAACGCCTCTTTATAACGAAGACCAAACAGGTGCCCGAGCTGTTCGGGTACCCGTTTTGACGGGGCCATTTTTCTCCGGCTGATTGTGAATTCTTACTTATAATAAATAGATCAATGCGCTGGACAGATATCGCAGTCTGTTCATCCATTCACCGCTTCATTGTAGCATCGTTTGCTGGTTAAGAGGATACGTGGGGCGCCTTTTCAGATTTGAGAAATTCAAATCAATGTTGCTGTCTCGCATGCGCGGGCGGAGCGCGAAAGGTGCGATAAGGACAACTGCAGCTCTGTCGAAAAATCCGACGTAAAAAACTCAGAAATCGAGGTTTCGGTCTCGACATTTTCCTCCTCCAAAATTAAACCAATCGTAATGAAATTTTGGAAACTGGATGAGAAGGAAATTATCTGTGTCGGACCGTTTTGATTTTTGCGTTTATTATTGTGGTTTTTGTATACCAGGCATTTCTTTGCGGCCGATTCAATCGGGCCGTTTTCAGCACTGTTTGGAGTCTACTTCTCACTACACAGATACTGACGAAATTGAATGTATTAAAAAAAACATTGATCTACGATCAAAATCCAGGGAGGAATATGTCGAGAACGTTTGTATGGAAAAATGACGACTAGCGTGTCCTCCTAAGTAAATTTCCTTAAGACTAAAAACCCCAGTACACCAAAATCTCACTCGGATTGTAGCAACGGAGTTTAACTCGCATTTGCCTTAAAGCCTTAAAGGCTCAGTTTCATTGGTCGTTAGGGCCAGCATGCGGTGTGCGGGAGATTTCCATAACGCATGCCATAGGGTCCGCATTCGCGGAACCGTTTTTATTGGTCGATAGGGCCAGCATGCGATGTGCGGGAGATTTCCATAACGCATGCCATAGGGAACGCGAACTAGTATGTCTTCAACGTAGTAATTTAAAAAATGGAGTTTTAAAATAAATAAAATAGCTCAATCAATCAGTAACCAGCAGGTATTTGTGAGTCATTAAAAGACGTTCGCGCGCGGGACAAACTCATTCCGATCTCTGTATTTTTAAATGATGACATTTCGGCATGGTTTTCTGCTATATAATAAAGATCAGAGAAAGAGCCCTTTTAAATCCTTTTTACAGAAATGTATTACGACACTCACAGAAAAAGTTGTATTCATTTGTCTGAGCGAAACTACGCGTGTGACATACCTCACAGCTCTGCTAATCGTGCATTTTCGGACTTTCAATAAAAATTTTTGCGTATTAATAGTTCATTATCAAATTATCATTAATTAAAGGCTTTGCCTCATCATAAATGATGGCAAAGAATATAACCATATTTTTTTCTTTTTGGAATATAGAATAGGTATTTTTTTGCAAGCATGGGACATGCAAAAAACTCGTGTTGAAAATTCACCCCTCTTTGAGTTAGGTACTAAAACATGTATGGAGGAATTGTTCCTCTTATTTACGTTTACAGAAAAGTCCGCGATGGTATATTATGTCTATCTTCTGAGGATAGCATTTTATACCCATTTTACATACTAAAAAAATGGTTCCTGTGTAGCTTGGAAAGTTTGAAAGTTGAAATGTTTTTTTCTTCTATTTAGACGGATACAGTAAATCCTTATCAAGTTAAGTACCTTAAGAATTTCATGCACTTTATGATTGTCCTATACACCATGCAGTTTAACCCATTCACTGCCACTTCTTTTTACGAACTTTCGCCAGGTGCCACATCTGTCATTAAGGGAACATTGCAACGCACATGTGCGTTCGAGGCACTGCGGGAAAGTCAGCAAAACGTATATATGCGTTGGAAAAAATAAAAACTTCCGCACGAGAAAATAAATCCACTTAGCTGACACTGTAAAATTATCTCCTTGCTTATTTTGTAGGTTCTTATAAAGGTTTCCAAGGTACTCCTTAGAATATAAGAAAGAATATATCCAAAGAATATATCGAAAATGTAGAAAAATAAATAGAACAGATCAGGTAAATATACCTACATCATGCAAAGGAACCGTGTTGTTTTTATCATGCAAATTAAACATGACATTCAATGGAATAGTTTTGGCTATTAATTTGGAACAATTGTGTAAATAACAAATGAAATACGCACAAAAAATAATTAAAAATGAAATTTAACAGGCTTCTGCCCGCGACTCCTACCGTGCGTAAATCGATTACAGTTTTCCAGTGTTACTTTCAAATTTATAATAGGACAGCTTCTGCCTGCGACTTCGTCCGCGTGGAATTCGTTAATAGCATACCTGCGCGAACTATGGATTTTTTCGGGATAAAAAGTAGCCTATATGTCGACCAGTGTTATAAACTACCCTCATACCAAATTTTGTTGCAATCCGTCAAGTAGTTTTCGAATTAAATCCGAACATACGTACTTAGGTACATACAAACACACATACATACATACTACGTCTCTGACAATCGTTATTTTGTGTTCAGTATCATTTATTTATTTATAGTCGCCTCGACTTGATAGTTTCTTTTAATTTTCAAGTTTCAGACGCGACTTCTTCTATAGACTTGTTATTAGTAGGTAATGGATTAAATAGAAAACCATTAAGTAATTGTAATTACTATGGGGACAGAACCTTAAAAAAGCGCTTACCATACTTTTTAAACAGCTTGCCTGAAGATATCCGACAGGAACCGAATAAAATTAGATAATAAATAATAAATAAATGAATATCTTGAGACATTTCACACATATTTACCTAGCCCTAAACTAAGCAATGCTTGTATTATGGGTGCTAGACAACGATATAAATACTTATATAGAGAAATACATACATATATAAAAATACTAAACATCCATGATTCGAGAACAAACATTCGTCGTGTCCATCACACAAAGTTTGCCCCGAGCGGGACTCGAACCCGCGACCATCGGACAAGAAGGCAGGGTACCAACTGGACCAATCCGGACGTCAATTAAATAATAATAATACGAGATTTAAAATACACTTAAAAAGCATCTGTTATCTAAGTTATAAATAGCTAAAATAATATTATAATAATAACTACTACAGCCTACTCGTATTTGCGTTCCACTGCTGGGCATAGGACTCCTCTCGTCACGAGAGGGTTTGGGCTGTACTCCCCACGCGGGCCCAGTGCGGATTGGGGACTTCACACACATCTTTGAATTGCTTCGCAGATGCATGCAGGTTTCCTCACGATGTTTTCCTTCACCGAAAAGCACAGTGGTAAATTCAAATTGAATTTCGCACATAATTAAACTCAGAGGTACGAGCCGGAATCGAACCCCCGACCCTCTGCATGAGAGGCTGTAGGTCGAACCACTAGGCCACCACGGCTTTTAACAATAATAATAACATTGTATGTAATAATAATAATATGTAACATAATAATAGTAGTAAATAAGTAATATTAAAATTAAGGAATATCAAACTGAAGAATCTATCTGTATATTTTCTTACCTGCAGACTAACCGCATACAAGTAGTTTTGCGGGTAAATGATTTAGTTTTAAGTTTTTATTTCTGTAAGATTTATTAATTTTCAATAAATAATATTAATAATATTTTTTAGCCAACCAACCTACTTCATGCAAAGGAACCGTGTTGTCTATATCATGCAAATTAAACATGACACTTAATGGAATAGTTTTGGCTATTAATTTGGAACAATTGTGTAAATAACAAATGAAATACGCCCAAAAAAGAATTAAATATGAATAACAGCTTCTGCCCACACATCTTTGAATTGCTTCGCAGATGCATGCAGGTTTCCTCACGATGTTTTCCTTCACCGAAAAGCTCAGTGATAATAAATTCAAATGAATTTCGCACATAATTAAACTTAGAGGTGCGAGCCGGAATCGAACCCCCGACCCTCTGCATGAGAGGCGGTAGGTCGAACCACTAGGCCACCACGGCTTTTAACAATAACAATAACATGTTATGTAATAATAATAATATGTCACATATAATAATAGTAGTAAATAGGTAATATTAAAATTAAGGAATGTCAAACTGAAGAATCTATTTGTATATTTTCTTGCCTGCAGACAAACTGCATACAAGAGTTTTGCGGGAAAATGATTTAGTTTTAAGTTTTTATCAACCGACGAAAAAAAAGGAGGAGGTTCTCAATTCGACGCGTATATATATATATATATATATATATATATTTATGTATGACCACGCATATCTCCGTCAATTGTGAACCGATTTCGATGATTCTTTTTTTAATTGAAAGGTGTACCTCCAACTTGAACCCTTTTAATAATTTGGTTTAGTTCTGATCATGGGATCCATGACAAAACGAGGGAACTCCTCGAAATATGTTAGCATGTGTATGATTTTGGCATCAATTTCAAAGACTACAGTGGGACTTACGTCCGTCCCATCGTACACATGTTTGGAAACTATAGCCGAAAAAAAATTTTAAATAAAAAAATAGAACCTACTTCAAACTCCGACAGCCTGTGAAGTCGGTGTCAAGTGAACCACCCCAAAGTTATGACTATCTTATAGTGAACTTGACACAAACTTTACAGGCTATCGGAGTTTGAAGTCGGTTCTATTTTATTTGTGTAAGATTTATTAATTTTCAATAAATAACAATAATAATATTTTTTAGCTAACCGACCTACATCATGCAAAGGAACCGTGTTGTTTTCATCATGCAAATTAAACGTGACACTTAATGGAATAGTTTTGGCTATTAATTTGGAACAATTGTGTAAATAACAAATGAAATACGCACAAAAAAGGATTAAAAATGAAATTTAACAGGCTTCTGCCCGCGACTCCTACCGTGTGTAAATCGATTACAGTTTTCCAGTGTTACTTTCAAATTTATAATAGGACAGCTTCTGCCCGCGACTTCGTCCGCGTGGAATTCGTTAATAGCATTCCTGCGGGAACTATGGATTTTTTCGGGATAAAAAGTAGCCTATATGTAGACCAGTGTTATAAACTACCCTCATACCAAATTTTGTTGCAATCCGTCAAGTAGTTTTCGAGTTAAATCCGAACATACAATAAATACAAACACATACATACATACAGTAAATTTTTCTAAAAATCGTTGTGTTCAGTATCGTCACAGGTATCGTTTATTTACAGTCCCTTCGACTTGATAGTTTCTTTTAATTTTCAAGTGGGAGTGCTATTCCGGATTCCACGCGGACGAAGTCGCGGGCAGAAGCTGTCCTATTATGAATTCGAAAGTATCTCGAAAAAACTGTAATCGACTTACACACGTTAGAAGTCGCGGGCAGAAGCTGTTAAATTTCATATTTTGTTCTTTTTTGTGCGCATTCCACTTGTTATTTACGCAATTGTTCCAAATTAAAAGCCTTAAATGTCATGTTTAATTTGCATGATAAAGACAACACGATTCCTTTGCATGATCTATTCCATTATTATAATTATACGAGCTGATCCGGCGAACTTCGTACCGCCCCAGTTTTGCAGGATCCGCTAGTTAATAGATCCAGAGATACGACAAAATTTGATACCGTGTGAACGGGCTGTAACAGTCATGCGTGACGTGAGCTGTCAATTGAAGAAGATGGTGGAAGCGAATTTACAATCATATTTAAAATCATCATGATTTTTTTGCGTGCCATTTTTTTTTTGATATTTTAATGGTTGTCATACTATTCGGGCCGGAGACAAATCCAAAAAATCAAAGATCTTCGACATTGTTTCAGCCGTTCTTTGAGTTACAAGTGGTGTAGTTAACTGACAGGACTTTGCCTTTGTTGTTTGTCACTTCTTTAAATAAAGTAATTCCCAACATTATTTCCTTTTTATACCTATGATCATGGACACCTTTATAAGAACCTACAAAATAAGCCAGAAGAAAAGTCTATAGTCCCCATAACAACAGTGCTTTTTTCATATCAGACCAAATACTTTAGCACAGCATAAACAAATAATAGAATAGGGATGACGACAGGGTGAAGAAATCGAAGTTCTATTTAGTGTGACAGGACCCTATCTCAATCTCATCGCGATAATGTCGTATAAGAATTTTCAATACAATCTGTCCATTGATCTATTATAAGTATAGTACTATAATGATTCACAATCAGCGTCAGCGAGCGAACAGCTCGGGCACCCGCTTTGGCCTTCGTTATAAAGAGGCGTTATTAGCATATGCGAACGTATTTTCTAATGTCAGTTTGCTCCATATATTTTGACATATTCTGTTAGGCACTGTTCTGTCATTTTGTATGGATCTGTCATTTACGAAATCATTTCTAATAGTCAGAGAATCGACCTATCGCCTCTCATGCGGTCGGGAGTTCGATTCCGGCTCGCACCTCAAGTTTATTTATGTGCAAAATTCAATTTGAATTTACCACTGAGCTTTTTGGTGAGGGAAAACATCGTGAGGAAACCTGCACGCATCTGCGAAGTAATTCAAAGATGTGTATGAAGTTCCCAATCCGCACTGGGCCCGCGTGGGGACTATTGACGAGAGGAGGCCTGTGCCCAGCAGTGGGACTCAAATAGGCCGTAGTAGTTGTAGTAGTAGCTAAGTATTAGGTCCTTACATATGAAATTGGCGTTTGGCGAACTGGCAACTTTGATTCAAAATATGTGGCGTTCGGCTAGGAATTCCAAATTCAAATTTATTTCAAATTTAAGACCATGTATTTCTGTGTTCGAATTACGAAATTTATTTGTTATCGCGTCATTTGTTTTTCTTTCACATCGTTCTGTTCACAATATGGAGAACTTAAAATATCGCTATATTTACGAATATGAGTTTCACCTCGGCACTAGTGCTGCAGAAACGGCTCGTAGGATTAACAATGCGTATGGGGAAGCTACTGCAAAAGAAAATACGGTACGTTATTGGTTCCAACGTTTCCGTTCTGGAAATTTTGACCTACAGAACAAGCCTCGTGGACGGCCGGAGACACAAGTTGATAACGAAGAATTAAAAGCAATTGTGGAAGCAGATCCATCGCAAACCACGTCAGAGTTAGCGGCAGGCTTCGGTGTGAGTGATAAAACCATTTTGATTCACTTGAAACAAATTGGAAAAGTGAAAAAACTTGAAAAATGGGTACCGCATGAATTGAGCGACGCAAACAAAGAAACACGCGTCGAGTGTTGCGTTTCACTTCTCAACCGGCACAATAATGAAGGCATTTTGAATCGTATCGTTACTTGTGATGAAAAATGGATCTTGTACGACAACCGGAAACGTTCTTCACAATGGTTGAACCCAGGTGAACCAGCCAAATTCTGCCCGAAACGAAAGTTGACTCAGAAAAAGGTACTGGTAAGTGTCTGGTGGACTAGTGCCGGTGTCATCCATTACAGTTTCTTAAGATCTGGGCAAACAATCACGGCTGATGTGTATTGTCAACAATTGCAAACGATGATGGAAAAGCTAGCCATTAAACAACCCAGACTGGTCAATCGATCTAGCCCACTGCTGCTTCAGGACAACGCTCGACCACATACGGCACGTTTGACGGCCGCAAAACTACGGGAGCTGCGACTGGAATGTCTTCGACACCCACCATACTCCCCGGACCTTGCTCCAACTGATTACCATTTTTTTCGGAATTTGGACAACTTCATGCAAGGAAAAAAATTCAATTCTCACGAGGCTGTCCAAACGGCCTTCAAAGATTTTATTGATTCTCGCTCACACACTTTTTTTAGTAAAGGAATCAATGAACTACCTTCGAGATGGCAAAAGTGCATAGATAGCCATGGTACATACTTTGACTAAATAAAAAAATAGTTTCATAAAAAAAAATCGTTTTCATTTCTGCCATATGAAACGCCAATTTCATATGTAAGGACCTAATAATAGGTAAGTACGTGTTGAATTGAAGATTCTAGAAATCTCTAGAAAAGTCTGCCTCAGCAGTACATTTAATATTATAATAGGGATGACGACAGGGTGAAGAAATCAAAATTCTAATTAGTCCGTCAGTCAGGTAATAAAAAAATATTAGACACGTAGGTATTTTTTGTTTTATCAAATTAACAAAGAATGACAAAGTTAAAACGCATTAAAGTTGGAGAGTGGGGGCTAACTACGTCACCGCTAGGTATAAATCGTACCTAACCGTGACGTCACGCGACATTTCAACTCAATATATCTCCGTATAAGTTTGATTACGTGAAAAAAGAAAAAATACGTGTCCAATACTTTTTAATAATCTTCCTGATAGACTAAGGGAAAAAGTTGTCGTCTCCCCTATTATTATTTTAAAATGACTGCGCTGAAAATTTTACACTGAAGTGTTACTAATGTTTTACTTTGATTACATAACTAGCTTCTGCCCGCAACTTCACCCGCGTGGAATTCGGTTATCGCGTTCCCGCGGGAACTATGCGTTGTTCCGGGTTAAAAATGTCCTCTAAATGTCCTCTCCCGGGACTCCAACTATCTCTATATTAAATTTCATTCAAATCGGTCCAGCGGTTGAAGCGTGAAGAGGTAACAGATAGACAGACAGACAGAGTTACTTTCGCATTTATAATAGGTATTAGTATGGATTATGAGAAATCAAAAGTTTGTTTGCAGTGGGGTTTTATATAACGGCAGGCTGGCGGTTGTCATACTATTTTCCCAAGACAGCTTACTGTAAAATCCTAGAAAACTTCAGTTTTCGAGAATTTTGAGAGTCCGAGAGTGTTCATTACCGTTATTTTATATCTTAGTGATACTTACATTAAAATAATACAAGAAGTCAGAATCAATCCTGGCCAAAGTCTCAACAAATTTTATAATTTTGAAAATTATGTCAACTGTGGGCATTTCTGTCTATTAATGTTATACATACAAGATTGCATAGAAAATTTTGATCCTTATACTCCCAGCATCAGTATCAGACAACACCCTTATGAATGGCAGATAAAAATGTGAACGTGATCAAGACTTTTATTCAATTTCAAACTAAACAAATAATATTAGTAATATTACCATGAACCGATTTGACGTCATATTTTTTTCAAGGCCGACTTGCACGAAAGCCGCCAAACTCTTTAATATGCTCCAACTCGAGTTAAGTTGATACTACTAAACTTAAGTTAAGAGACCAACCCGAGGTTAGCGGCTTGGGTGAAGTGTGATGTTTCGGTACTTGGATCTCTAGGTTTATTTCTACTCTATGTTATGCTGAAGATTACGGTTTTACACATTGAAATGCAGAAAAGCTATTGAATGTATGATGATACAGTACCTTCATTTTTTCCAGGAGTTGATTAGACAATAGAAGTCGTTTAATTATTTTTGCTACTACCTATCTACAAAATTGTAATGTCGCTTAATTGGTTCTTCCGGGAACAACTTCGTGTCAATTTCACTTAATCGTCATTTATTTCAGTAGATTTTGAGGTTATATGGATAGCATTATTATCATTTGCTAGCTTTTTCAATTTGCAATAATGCCTACATACAACGCAAGTTTCTAAATAGTGTAGAATAAAGTAATGATTTTTTTTTCGGAAAAATAACTTTAAAACGCTCTCCTGTAAAATTCAAAAAATGGTGCTTAAGAGGTTCTTTCTTTCCATCGTCTATATAATTATATGTAATTGCCAATTTCTTCTCAATCATGTATTAATTAGTTTAATACCCCACCTAGGCAAGGACAAAAGTACCTATAGCGCGAAACATTTTGTCGTATAATATGCCTGATAAATAGGCATAGATTAGTTATTCATAATAATGTTTTTCATGTCAATTGATCAAGCGAAACTAATCACTTAAATCATTACACTATTATATTGAATCAGATGGCTCACGACACTGCTACTATATATAATGCTCGCCTCTGCGGAAATAAATTACTCTAAACCAGGTGTCACCACGGCGCAGATCAACTGAGCTCCGTCAAAATGAAGGAAGTCATTTTCAAAATTACCTTGATTGTCTTGCTCTGCCACAAGGTGAGTGCAAATCCGGGAAAAGCCAAACGTCGACCTCAGCCGCAAGATGTCTCTAATACGGTTCAAGATCGATATTATCCGCGCTATCATCTCGCTCCACCTTACGGATGGATGAACGATCCCAACGGCTTCTGCGTGTTTAACGACGAATACCATCTGTTCTACCAGTATAACCCTGAGAGCAGCCAAGTACCCGGCGTCGCACACTGGGGCCACGCAAAAAGTGTAGACTTGTTCCACTGGGAACATTTACCCATTGCAATGTATCCCGATCAATGGTACGACAAAACCGGAGTATTTTCAGGAAGTGCCCTTGTGGAAAATGATGTTATGTACATCTTTTATACGAGCAATCTTAACCGTCCCGGCGAGTCCCCTAATCATGAGCAGCATCAGATTCTTGCGACCAGCACAGATGGAGTCAATGTCATTAAATCTGAAACAAATCCTATAATCAACGGCACTAATCGCCAACCCGATTTCCGCGACCCCAAAGTTTGGAAACATGAAGATACTTACTACATGGTTTTGGGTAACTCATTTAATAATGTCAGCTTGGGACGGGCTCTTCTCTATTCTTCCGAAGACCTGATCTCTTGGCAAGAGGTTTCTGTCCTCGCAGAATCCAATGGCACTCTTGGCTTCATGTGGGAGTGTCCTGACTTCTTCGAAGTCGACGGAAAATTTGTGCTTCTTTTCTCGCCTCAGGGTATGAAACCTCAAGGTGACAAGTACAAAAATCTATTTCAGACAGGTTACATTGTTGGTGACTTTGACTATACGACCAATAAATTTACTCCTACCTCCGAATTCAGAGAACTCGATCACGGTCATGATTTCTACGCAACTCAAAGTATAGTGGACTCTTTTGGACGCCGAATTGTGATTGCTTGGTTCGATATGTGGGACGAAGAATATCCTGAGCGCAATGACGGCTTCACTGGTTTTATGACGATTGCAAGAGAATTGAAAATTTCTTCTGACGGCCAACTCATTCAAAAGCCTGTAGACGAGATCATTTTAGCCAGAGGTTATTCCCAATTTCCTGAAAGAGGATCATCTGGAAGGGTTTACACTTTGAAAAATAAGGCTGGAGAAGTAAATATTAAAGCCGACAGTTCAAAAGATTTCAAATTGTACATCGAATCGAACTCAGCGACTGTATCGCTAGCGTATGACGCTGCGAACGGGCAAGTGACCCTGGACCGAGGAGGCACCGACGGAGTACGTCGAACGGAATGGAAGCCTGAAGAAGGACAGTTTCAATGGCGCATCTTCATTGACGCTAGTTCCATTGAGTTATTCTGCGGTGAAGGCGAGGTGACTTTTTCGAGTAGGTTCTTCCCTAATGGCCCGATTAGAGTCCGCGTGGACCAAGCCTCTCGAGCGAGCTTCATACATGTGAACGAGATGCGACGCACGGTGCCTCGCAGAGGCCGCAAGCACAACTAGAAATGGCCCGCAGATATCACTTTGCGGCCGGGGATACGAATAGTCCTACATATAAGCTACAATTAATAAGGAATGAATTTTTATATTTAAGAGGTTATAATAACTGTTAAAAAATTTTTTTATTATTAAGTATTTATTAAAAAAAAATTTTTGGTTTTATTTAATCTTACCTAATGAAAAACCTTTTGAGGGTGATTTTACAAAAGCGTTATAACCGCCTTCTTAGTCTGGTTACGCAATTTGTGGAATTTTTGTATATTTTTCTAAATTGGTACTACTAATAATAACTCGATTTTTGAAAAAATAATATAGGTGGCTGACTCCAAATAAACTTTTGATGTCACATTATATTTTTGTAATCCGTTCATTGAACCCTTTATATTTTGATACTCCACTCGAGAGGCTTTGACAAAAAAAAATTGGAAACGTTTAAAATGCATCCAAAAGTCAGCCATTTTTTTTGCACATACACCCAATGTCACTCTCACAATTAAGACGAATCTAGTGACATCTCGCATGCTCTATCAAGCCATTTTTAGACTACAGAGTGTGCCAAAGAAATATACGTACAGTCGAGTTTATTAATATGTGTACACTTTTGGACCTTATTTACATCGTGGTAAGGTGCAAAATTGTGTATATATTGGCGAACTCGACTGTACACTCGAAAAATATAACCTTCATTCTATGACGATGAAAATATGATGGAAATGGCACAAAATCCGGGAACGGATGGACGGCGGTTGAACCGATCTTGTGGGATCACACTTGATTACCGTGCTTACGCTTCCATATACCGTGCTCTCGGAATTCTGAATGCGCTACTGGCATCAGCACCAGAATGTGATGTGTTTGCTTGGCGATGGGTGGCTGTTTGCTGTGAATGCCTTAAATATTGTGAGATGATGGATAAAAGACAATCCAGTGTTATTTATTAAGCTATATGTTTTTACTTTAGTAATGTGTACCTACATTTAATTTACCAGTGCATTGGTGTCATACTGTAAAGCTGTGTAAATAAAATTGATAAAATAAATAAAAATAAATAAATAAATATTGTTCTTATGCTTCCTTGAAACTCGTCTAAAGTAAATGATTCGCCTGAAAAACCATAAAATACTGCAGAGGACGTAGGTAAGTATTTAGTCAAAAACACTGTTGAACTACGCAATACCATTGTTATTAGGTAGTGCAGCCCCTAGTGAGGCATAATTAATGGCCGGTCTAATAACTTCACACACATCATTGAATTACTTCGCAGATGCGTGCAGGTTTCCTCACGATGTTTTTCCTTTACCAAAAAAAAGCGCAGTGATAAATTCAAATTATATTTCATACACAAGTAACTCCCCATATCATTATAATTTAAAGTAATTGCCACTTTTTGTGACATATAAAAAAAACAAAATGAAATACCAACATATTAAGCTACAAAATATGCAATAACCGTCTCAAATGATGATTGATGATACATCTTTTCATAATTTTATTTCATCGCGCATTTCCACAGGGCTTTCAACGAAGGGGAAATTCAGAGAAAATCCTCATCAAAATATGTCTTTTGTACTTACTACTTAAACCGAATTTACTTACAGTCGCACTATGGGCCAAAAGCCCGATCTAGCTGGAAAAAAATATTTTACACCCTTGATCAGTTCATGCAGGTAAATGCACCCCTGGGTTCACAGTTAGGGTTAGTCAGTGCATTAATACAGAACTCCAGTGCTTTAGCAGAGGCCTGTCCAGTCTGTCAGCCAAAACCTTAATTATGCTGTTGGAGCTGTCCAGCATTCTGCGTCTCGTGGATTCTATCTTCTTTCGTATCAGAGTTAAGAAGTGCGTTAAAATTATGATGTTTTGGTTTTAGGCGAAGTAAGTACGGTAACCGAATATTCACACAATAAACCTTGACAGCTATGAAAACGAGATATATGGTACGGTGGTATTGAGTGTATTATCTAGCTCAATCTGATCAATACCCACAGAATACAAATATTTATCAAAATGATTAATTACGTGCTGGCTCCCGCCCCTATGGATAACATAATAGAGATCGAGACACAAACATCTGACTAAACGGGTATCGATGCGGATAATAAAGAAATTTATGAAAAAATAAAAAAAAACCCGACTGTAGGTGTATACATACAAACTTTTGATATACCTAGGTACTAAATGTCACTCTCACAGTCGAGACGAATCTAACGACACCTATCACTGCGAAGCGTGCCAAACAAACATACACACTAGCTTTTGCCCACGATTTCACCCGCGTGGAATTCGGTTATCGCGTTCCCGCGTGAACTATGCGTTTTCCGGGATAAAAAGTAGCCCGTGTCCTTTCCCGGGTCTCTAACTATCTCCATGACAAATTTCATCTCAATCGGTCCAGCGGTTGAAGCGTGACAGATAGACAGACAGAGTTACTTTCGCATTTATAATATTAGTATGGATATGACAAAGAAATATACCCATACATGCTTACACTCGAAAAACATAACCCTCCTTTCGATGTAGTCGGGTCAAAGTCGTGTAAAATAAATAAAGCCTCCACCAGAATTCAACACTTCACCAGGTCCCGATGCGCGGCCGCCATTTGAGAACCATTGGCTATAAGTTCAGCAAAATACAATCTTTGAATTTGGAAGAAGAAGGAGAAGAAGAAATTATTTATTCAATGTCAAACACACATAGAGAACTTGATTTGGCATTTCTTTTCTTCTTCTTTATTATTATATGAGCTGACCCAGCGTACTTCGTACCGCCTAACAGTCATGCGTGACGTGAGCTGTCAATTGCGGACGATGACGGAAGCGAATTTAAAAATCGTATACGTGGGGTCGGCACAACATGTTCCTTTCTTCCATTTCTCTCTGTCAGGCGTCAACTAAGAGTTAAAACTTAAAACCCCTTTTAGTTACCTATACTAGCTTCTGCCCGTGACTTCGTCCGCGTGGAATTAGGTTATCGCGTTACCGCGGAAACTGTGCATTTTCCGGGATAAGAAGTAGCCTATGTCCTTTCTCGGGACCCCAAGTATCTTCATGCCAAATTTCACCTCAATCGGTCCAGCGGTTGAAGTCTGAAGAGGTAACAGACAGACAGAGTTACTTTCGCATTTATAATATTATTATGGGTAACCCCTTTCACACAACCATCCATAGATTCTCAGTCCACATTTTCTTTTCGTTAGGAAGGTAGATGGCTTTCATCTCTCCTCATAATATGACATACTGTATAGTGACCTTAAACCTATTATCCTTACTTGATCTACTATTGGTGCTACTTCAAACCTCCGCTTACAACCTCATAAATTCTTATCTTGTCCATTCTCGTTACTCCACACATCCATCTTAACATGCGCATCATCTTACACACACATTCAACTTAAGTTTTCATCCGTCCCTTTTGTGGTCCAAACTTCCGATCCACACATTATGTAATACAACGGTCTCCCTATGGTATTGTATATATTTTCCCTTGAGCTTTAAGGGCAAAACGATTTCAGTTAGGCTTCTTTAACATACGTTTTTGCGAATATTAGGTAGGTATACATTTCTGAAACACGATAAACGTACCTAAAACATATCCCGGGATGATTTACATAATTGGATAAGAAAACTGGGAATCGAAACTGATCACATTTATGTAGGTAAGTATTATCGCTTGTCTTATTTGTTATTATAGTTGATCCTGTGAGCATTAAGGACCTGGTTATTTTCTATCTACATAAAAAATAACTAGATCCTTAATACTCACAGGATCTATTTTGTAAACTTTCGACAGAAATGTCCAAAATTAGGGTAAGTCTTACCTCTATTCTTTCCGCTTTCAATGGTGCCACTTATTTGAATTAATTGAAACCATTTGGACTTAAATACTGATGAGTCAAACGGTCTACTTAAATTAAAGTTTTTTGCTTCTAATTATAGGCAACACCGAGAATTAATTAAAAATCTGACATTTAAAAGGATAGAATCAGTCACTAAATGCGTTGTCGGTCTCGAAGTTATTAATTGCACCCTTTTTGAATAAAAAGTGCCAAATTAGCACAGACGGAAAGTCTCTGCTGGAAGTAAAAAAGGCAGGAAGCAAGTACTTAAGAAGATTAAACTAAAATAAGCGATTTGATGTCTTGAGTTTTCCTGTAAAACGAGGCAATGATTAAAAACGGGAAATTACCTGTTTAGTTCCGGTTAGCCGTGGCGTACGTAGTAGTGTATTTTAGTACTTTTCCTTTATTTGAGAATTTGTATTTAGTACAAGCCACCTATTTACTGCACTAAAGTTATTTGATGAGTTTTTACCCGACTGCGCTAGAAGGAGGGTTATGTTTTTCGAGTGTATGTATGTAAATATGTATGTATGTAAGTATATTTCTTTGGCAGGCTCTGTAGCCTAAATGGGTTGATGGATTTTAGCATGCGAGGTGTCGTTAGATTCGTCTTAATTGTGAGAGTGACACTGGGTATATCAAAATTGCAAAAAACAAAATGGCTGACTTTTGGAGGGATTTTTAACGTTTCCAAAAATTTTTTTTTTATCAACGCCTATCGAGTTGGGTGTCAAAATAAAGAGTTTAATGAACGGATTACAAAAATATATAATGTGATATCAAAAATTTGTTTGCAGTGAGTAAGTATATTATTTTTTCAAAAATCGAGTTAATTTATTATTATTATTGTCTTAAATAAGTGAAACTACACACAGTTTGTAATTGTAAAGAATATACTATCTCTTGCACTATAGTAAGTTTATATTAAGTGTAAGATAAAACTTACAAACTAACGACCGTATGGATAAATTTTCAGCAATCATCTTGATTTTTAAACGATAATAATATGACTATTTTAACATTATATACCTAATGAAATAAAATTATTCAATTTAACATCTTGACTGCGTTACAATCCCATTAGGACTTTTATCGAACATTTTCTCGGTGCGGCGCGGCGGGCGTAAACAGCGACTTCGTCGACAGGAAAGAGTCAATTATATACTTTTCTCAAACATGCAATGAAATATTTATATTATGTTCTTCTTATTAGCCTGGGAAGTATCACGTTTCAGGCGCTGCTAGACAATTGGTCTATAATGATATTTCATACAAACGTTACAGGCCTAGGCCGGCAACTCACTTTTTTTTAATTTCCATTTGATACATTTGTGATCATCTTGGCATTCCGCCATTAAAAAAAGCTACAAGCAATATTACTCTATGTTTTGCTATGTCGTTCTGCCAATACAGCTATTAAAAGAACTTGAACTATATTTGCTACATAGGTATCGCTGCTTTATTTAGGTATGTAAAAAAGACAAAATTTAGTATACATAAAATATTATTTTATTTATTTATTTCATTGCATGTTTGAGAAAAGCACTATACATACATCGGCGGGGAACGGAAGTTGTCGGCCTCGTAACTATCCGGCCTCACTACGTTCGGCCGTATATAATACTTGGCCTGCAACTTCCTCCTTCCCGGCCTCTGTAGTAATTGTACCTACTATTACTGAACATCACGCATTCAAGGAACAGTACAGACATAGTTATTGCTTTATGTTTATATCTTTAAATACTACAACGACATAGGTACTCGTAAGTACATACAAAATACTTACATCACAAGATAAGAAGTGTTTTTTTTTATTCGAACTTTGAAAGAAAATGGAAAAATCTAAGTAAACTAGGCATAAACTTCAAAAAATATGAAGAGTAGTTGTCTATTAAAATAAAATTGGATTTGCAGTGATTTTTTTTAATATTTATCATTCAACGAATTAATTTTCCATAAAATTTAATAAACAGTATCGATATCGATATTAAGCGCTTTTTATTTCAATACCACTTCACTACTTATTATGTATCGACATTTTATCCTCAGATCTGTTCCCCTGGTGCGGAACAACTTTTTTTTTTAATAATAATTAATATACAGTTCAGATTCCATGGAGACGGTAGGATATTCAGACAAAGCATTACTTTAAATTTTGACGAATGAAAAAAAAATTTATTAACATAATAGTACATTTTACACCCACACACTCGTACACACGTACACTCGTCCCTAGTGTTAACGCCCGCTATCACTCGCGCCAACATAACTAGTGACTCGTGATAAAATGACAAACTTTTCGCACATGCATCAAATAACATTTTTTAATAAAAGAATAAAGAGATAAATGAACAGGATGAACTTTACGCACTAGTTCAAAAAAACAACTTTAGGCAAGCTCACTAGCTGTCAAAAAACAAAAAGCGCTCGTTCGGAAATGACAATCTTTTGACACGTTAAACAGGTATCGAAATGTTTTTGAGCAACTGTATTAAAAAATATATAAACATCAAGGTACAAGTGACTTGAATTGCACCAAGGCGAGAACTGTTACCAGTCACAAATGGGTAGTACCTGTACCGCACCGTAGGAGAGTTACAAATCAAGAGCCGCAGTCAAGGTGTATAAATATGTCGAACTCCTATTAAAAATTAACTGTTAAAAAAGACACAGATGCGAGGCTTAATGATTAAATGAAATAAATAAAAGTAACAATAAATAACACACAACAGCCCGTTAAATTGTTAAAAAGAAAGTGATACAGAATATTTTGTATCGTCAATCACATACATACATACACCTATACAATTATTATACACCCCCCTTACACGTAGTATCTTTAAAACAAGTTTCAAGTTATGTTAGTTTTCTAATATGAATGATTAGGAGTAATTAAACGTCTTAGAAGGCGCGTGAATTTAGCAATAATAAAGTATCAACGGTTCAAGTGCTTCGCCGCACGCCTTCTAAGTTGTGTCGTGGTATATCTTATTATATTTTATTTTATAATCACCAGTTAGTCAAAGATTATACAAATAGAAAAGCTTATTCTATTATAACAATATATACATAATTTCAAGTCAAATATTGTGCTGTGCTTCAATGAAGCTAATTTTAACATTTAAACGGAGTTCTAATACCTACATAGACATAAAGCCTTTCATTCTTTAGTTTCCTTACACACAAAGTCTACACTTACCCCACTAGGATGTGAGTATTCGCAAAATCAACAATCCAGTCACAGTATTTACTGAAAGTTCACTAGAGTCGAATTATCAATGTCAATAACGTCATGGTTCTTGAAGAACTCCTGAATGATTCCCTGGATGGAGACGTAGGATCCGGAGCACAGGGCAAAGATGGCGAAGAAGGCGATAATGACATTCTTGATGATGACGTAGTTGAATCGACCAGTGTCCCGGTCCCAGCGGTAGACCGTCTCCACCACAGCCGGCACGAGGAGGCCGAGGGTTGAGAAAAAGACGGCGCCGACCAGGCCGATGACCAGCTCCAAGTTAGGAAAGGCTGCAGCGATGCCAACTGTTGACATAAAGTTACAATAGCCTAAGTATCAAAAATTTCCAAGATTTGAATTAGGTATTATTAAAACGACCGGATTGGTCCAGTTGGTAGTAACCCTGCCTTCTGTTCCGATGGTCGCGGGTCCGAATCCCGCTAGGGGAAAACTGTGTGATGAGCACGAATGTTTGTACTCGAGTCATGGATGTTTAGTATTTATATATGTTTGTATTTCTCTATATAAGTATTTATATCGTTGTCTAGCACCCATAATACAAGCGTCGCTTAGTTTGGGGCTAAGTCAATATGTGTAAAATGTCCCAAGATTTATTTATTTATTTCTTTAAAAGCTTCCATTTACATAAAGGAGTTCTCTTAAGCTGGCAGACGAATTCATAATCTTGTCCACTCAGCTCGTGTAATGACTGCATCCCAGATCCTTAGGTAGGCATGTCACCTTGTAAGCGTACGATTTCGTTCTATTCGTTTAAGACCAAATTAAAAAAAATATCTCCTCAGCGAACAAAAATCAATTTGGGGAGAATAACTACTACTACTACTACTACAGCCTATTTGCGTCCCACTGCTGGGCACAGGCCTCCTCTCATCACGAGAGGGTTTGGGCTATAGTCCCCACGCGGGCCCAGTGCGGATTGGGGACTTCACACACATCTTTGAATTACTTCGCAGATGCATGCAGGTTTCCTCACGATGTTTTCCTTCACCGAAAAGCTCTGTGGTAAATTTAAATTGAATTTCGCACATAAGTAAACTTAGAGGTGCGAGCCGGAATCGAACCCCCGACCCTCTGCATGAGAGGCGGTAGGTCGAACCACTAGGCCACCACGGCTTCACGGGGAGAATAACGGTTTTCGCTAATACTGCTTTGCTATTAATAAAGTTGTAGTTTGACTTATTTACTCCTGTTTATATATAAGTAATTATCAATAGGTATACGTATTTATATATATATTTCATAAAGCCTCATGTAAAAACTCATAACTACTTTAAGGATTATTTTATAAATGCCTATTTATTTTATCATGTTACCTATTAAAATTAATACTAACACTCACTCTCAAGCATATAATATATTATACATTTATAACTTCGCCTTGCTCTACTTCAGTGTCTCAAATTATGTCATACTGTAAGCATACTGTCGAAATTATCAGTACCAGTAATGTTGTGGATAATTTATTACATCAATTAAACTAATTAGGAGATAGGTAGTTGTAGGAGCAGCGCGCAACTGCGCTCCCTGCAGGCGTGCACGGAAGATCAGCGTCGGGTGCTCCAGCAGTGCCCTGACATTATGCTGAGTGCTCACCTTTTTCAGTAATGCATAGTGTAGTAAGTAAGTAGTTGATATTGTAGTAAATGTAGTTCTGCCTCTGTTCTTTACCTGTACCTACGTATTGTATTTCTGTGTACTTAACTTACTGAAATAAATGATATTCTATTCTATTCTATTCTATTCTATTCTAATGGACCTAAACGCTAGGCAAAGATGCACTGATAATCTATATAATAATAAATACAGAAATAAAATCCTACTCATCTTACGTCATATCGTTTACCGGATATTTACTTACCAGATATAATCACAAGCAGCGTCCTAATGCTGACTTGGATGACGTTCTCAAATCTGTCCGACTGGCGAGCCTTCAGCATTCTAGTGATAACTTCCATTGGCACGTAGCATTGCAGGGCATATGAGAAATATATCACGATTGCCATCAATAGCTTCGCCACCTGCGCGATGCTGAAATGGAAATAAAATATTCATATTCAAACGAGGGTTGGAAATTGGAAATATCCACACCAAATTGAGCGAAAGTTGGTGGGTAAGATTATCGTGGAAAAAGCAAAAAACCTACAATATCATTCACAAAAAATGGTGTACATCAGATATACCTAAGTCTTGAATGCGATAAGTAGATGTCGCTGCATAGGTAAGGTAGGCTCTGTGGAACGCCTGGATATTTTCAGGCGTTTCAAATTTCCATAGAGGCTATACATTGCCATTAGCAATAGCTCACAAAGAGAGGTTTTTTAAATAATGAGAAAGTTAAGGCGAACTTGTGAACCTTGAATCTGAACGAGCATGAAAGCGTTGTTGTCTTGATGGATAGCGGAAGGAAGCGTTTTCCTGTTGAACGATAAATTATCTTTATCTTTATCTTTTACCTGTTAGCGAACTACCAAACGTACCTACACATGTGAATGTATGCACAGAATATTTAATAGATGTAAGTATGTTAAGCATGTTAAATGTAAGTAGGTACGTGATAAAAAGACAATCGACACACATTTGCGGTAAACGTGTCATGGTTGGGGAAATGACGTGATGTGCAGTTTTCAAGATTAGAAGCCGTGTGCGTGTGGATGTGTATGTTAAAACAGACAAAATATATCGATATGTTTAGTTAATCTACATATATACAGGGTCAAGCAAAACGTGATGATATTTTACCCACAGAATCAGCTATCGATTCTAAGCAAGTTTTTTAGGTTTTTAATTTTTTCGAGTTGGTAAAAAAAGAATGTGTGGGATAGGTACAGGTATAGGTATCGCCACACCATCAATCCCATACTGGCCCATACTAAATTCTTTTTTACTAACTCAAAAAGAAATAAAAACCTAAAAACATGCCTAGAATCGATAACTGATACTGTGGCTAAATAAAATATCGTCATAACGTTTTGCTTGGCCCTATATAAAAATGGATTGCTGTGTGTTAGTCTGGCTAAGGCTCGATAACTGCTGGATCGGACCAATTCGGCTGATAATAATCCAAGTTTGTGATCTCGAGCGCCGAACGCAACTTTGCCAAAAAACGGAAAAACTATGGAAATTTCGCTGCTTTTCAGTTTTTGGCGATTTTCACCCTAAAGGACTCTTTTTTCAGTTTTACGACTTTGTTTTAGAAATACCAGATTCCCTGTCATTCAGGGAAGATTAAAACAGAAAAAAAATTGTTCAGCTAAAGAAATGTATATAAATAAAAATGAATTGACGTGTTTAGTATCGCTAAGGCTAGCTTAGAATGGGGACTATCGTTTCTTTGCTCACCAGTTGGCGCCACTGTTGACTAAGGTCCAGAGGTATAGCTGTCAAAGGGGACTTTACAAGATCGGCGCCGAAACAAAGTTTTAAATCTTGAATCTCTTTAAGTTTATTAATTATAAATACTTAACTATCATCATATCGAGTAGCTATGCCGCACGCAATGTTGTGCAGTTCCGTTTTGTTCGTTTTTTTTTTTAAAGCGTTCACATTGATCGCAAAATAATCCATATTTGCGATAATTTCACGAAGGAGATCACTTTTCAACAGGTAAATTAAAGAAATTATCATTTATGTCACGAAGCCCGCCAAAACCAATGAAGTGAATGTTATTGGACCTCACGCGACGCGCCTCTAGTGGCAAATTCACACGCGATAGCCCCCATTGCTTGACTGGTTTGGCTTATTCTTTTCTTTTATTACCTGTGATTCAGGGAATATTTGGAAAGCAAGTAGCTAGAAATTTAAATTAACAGCTAAAAAAGGCAAATAATTTGTATGGGCATCAGAAAAGACAAATAACTTTGTGTGGGATTCTGGGAAAGTCTACAAAGAAAAAATATCGGGAAACATGTAAAGGAGCAGCTAAAACTTTTAATTTTAAAAGGGCATAATTAGGTATAAAGTGACGTAGGTAGTCGGTACTCGATCTTTATGCCGCTGTTTAGCGAGAGAGATAAGTATATGACGTCACGCACCAGTAACAACTAAAACACAATTTTCTCTTAAACTAATTAACAAAAAACCTGTAACTATTTTATTGAATCCTTGAGACAGTGATTCCGAAATAGTTTTCGAATTACGCCTTACTACTGTGAACGAATAACAAAACAAACAATGCTTACATATCTTCTTGTGGTAAGTTCAAAGTGATACTGCCTTTGACAGCGTCTCCATACTGCAGGTAACCGAAGAATCCGAATATTCCGTATAGAGAGATCACTACGAACATAGCTGTGTTCAGTACTCCGGGACAGGCGAGGAACTGCTTAGGGTTGGCCATTTCATTTTCCACTGGCATCACCACTCCAATGCCCTCCATTGCAAATATGACAGTGCTGCAAGAATAACTTATTACAACTTTATGCTAAAGAACTACTTTAGTTTAAATCTAAATACCTAATGAAAAACGAAAATTCTTCAATATTCGTACACACCGTCATCACTTTAGAATTGCCTAGAATAGGTGCTTATTCGGCATTTTTTTTTGTTATTGTTACCCATGTAAGCCAGAGACTCTACTGTGCACGGTTAGAATGAAAAATATTTTTTTAGATAAATAGTAAATTTTAAATAAAATAATTTATCTATCCATATAATTAAAACTATCTCACTTTTATTAATAATCTAGTACAAATGAACCAAAGCTTAAACTTTGTAATTTCGACGAATATCTGTCTCAGAAATAGCTCTAACCATTTTGTGCGAAAATTGCAATATACGATTTCACTAGGGCGGAATACCGATATAAACAGGTCTCATTTCTGGGAAAACTCATTTGTATTGTAGGTAGCTATTTTCACCCGAACAAAGCTCGGTTGTCTGGGTACTAGATATTAATAGTATATTGATTTCTCGAAATTATTCGTATTTTTACCTGAAAAACAGAGGCCACTGTCTGATATCAGCTACCATCTCTCTCTCGGTCACTGGGGGCAGATCCCTGAACATGTAGAACATGGTGATCCCAAAAACGACGACGATGAGCGCGTTGGCTAAGGCAGAGAAGGGGACCAGGTACTTTAGGTTCCTTATCTGGACAATCAGGACCAGAGGAACCAAGGTTAGGATGCAATACGTCTGGACTGATAGTTGTAGGTCCGGCAATATCACGTCAAAGACCTGGAATTATTACAAGTCTCTGTAAAAATCAAGGTAATCAAAATAACTTAGACCTAAGTTATCGAGCAGAGTTGAGGCTTGAAACAGACATTCATTCATATGTTCGCAATTCAAATGTATAAAAATTCTGGCCAGGGAAATTTTTTGTGTGATGAGTATGGCTATGTGTTCTTTGGTCTAGGAAGTTTTTTATGTATTTTATTTATGCATGTAAGTATTTTTCTATATATGTAAGTATAAATATAAGTACCGTCGCCTAGTACTAGCATCACGTCACATAGTACAAGCTTTGCTTAGCCTAGGACTAGCTTAATTTGCGTAAGATTGTCTCCAAATATTTATATTACTATTACCTCCTAATGGTCGTAAGACGAATGGCCTGCATTAGTAAGACATTTTTACCTTGTTGCCACAAATGGATTTTTATGAAAAAAATATATTTCATACAATATTGTATTGTGCATTACATACCTAAAAATTGAGGTTGTCGCTCTCTTGTAAATAATAATAAAAAAATAAAAAAAATTTAGGACTTTGTAAATAAGTTAGAACCTTGTTTTTTTTTAAAAATGTATTGCTATTAGTGCCATGTATAATCCAAATTTCAAAGAAATCTAACCATTAGTTTAGCTTAGAAAAATTAAAGAAGATTTTTTATTTTTTTTTATTTTTATCCAAACCAAGGGGAATCCAGACTTGAAATATTGTAATTAACCAATTAACGCTTCTAAGAAAGGTATACATTTCAGCCAGGGGCAGTTTCACTATAGGATTGCGGCTAGACCCTTTGGCATGGAGATAGTTGGGGTCCCGGGAAAGTACATAGGCTACTTTTCATCCCTTAAAAACGCGATAACCGAATTCCACGCGGGCGAAGTCGCGGGCAGAAGCTAGTGTAAGTATATTACTATGGCACGCGCTCTATCTTATTTAGTCTAAAAGGATTGATGGATTTAAGCAGAGCTGCTGCTGTAGTGTCGTAAAATATTATTCGTCTAGATTGTGACTGTGACCGAGTGTCACAGTCACAATCAAGACGTAAGACGTAAGGATATCAAAAGTTTGTATTTTTATTCAGCCAGGTTTTTTTCCCGCATCTATATGATTTTTACGATTGTATTGCTACAACAACTAGATATTACTACTACTACTACTACTACAGCCTATTTGCGTCCCACTGCTGGGCACAGGCCTCCTCTCATCGTGAGAGGGTTTGGGCTATAGTCCCCACGCGGGCCCAGTGCGGATTGGGGACTTCACACACATCTTTGAATTACTTTGCAGATGCGTGCAGGTTTCCTCAGGATATTTTCCTGCACCTAAAAGCTCAGCGGTAAATTCAAATAGAATTTCGCACATGAATCAACCGAAATCGAATATCAACTTTACTTTCTTTTTTTTCAGTTAAATCCTGAAAAACTAAGGTCACTTGCACTCACCTCCTTAAAGGAAGAACCGATGAAAACTACATACACGCATAGCACGCTGAGATACGTCAACGAGAGCGAATAATCGATCAATAATCTGTGAATGAAATATTTCATATTAATTTAAGTTTGGTGCCGGGTAAGAATTGCACCACCACCTCATCTCTTCCCGAGGGTGCCGAAGATGCGACCATGGGATAAGCCGGAAGATGGGCAGCAGCGTCCTGCGAGAGCTACCTCCATCATACTGCGGTCGCCAACCCGCCTGCCGATTATTATTAAAAAGTCTTTGTGAGTGTTTTTGAAATCTATCATATAAAAGAGCTTATCCTGTGAAACGGTTTGAAACTGACGCTATTGAAATTAATCAAGGGTCGGAACCCTTTCCACGCGAGTTTAACTCGCTTCTTGGCCAGTTTTTTTTAACTATTGGTTGGCGAAGCAGCACACAGTTCATCTGATGGTAAAGTGGTCCTTAATATAGTCCGTATAGAGGATATAGGGAATCATAAGGGAATTTCCTGTAATGATAGTGCTTACTAAATAAATAAATAAATAAATAAATAAATAAGATCGCGAATTGCATTGCAAACCCTGATGACTAAAATTGAATGCCTCCATGCTGCTGGTTTTTATTGACAACATTTAAATTTTTACACATCCATTGTATTAGCTATTTAGAAAGTTGGGAAAATTTAAAAGGGCATGTATTTTTTCTTTTTTTTCGCAAGTCGTAAATGTTATACGGAAAATTGAGTTTAAAAAGCTTCTCATTCCAAAAGGGCTAAAGTCAAAAATTACGTAGAAGCTCCTTCTGCGCATAGATACAGTTCTGCGCGTTGCGCCCGCCCTTTAGCGAGAGTCAGTGAATTAAGTGAGATGGCGTCACGCACCAGTTATCACTAAAACACGATTTTCTCTAAAAATAAAAAGACTGATTTTTTTTTATTGACTCGTTTAAATGGAGATACCGAAATGGTTTTCGAATTACGCCTTACAAAAATTTTGAAATTTTATGTTGTCAATTGCACCAGCTATCAGTAGAATCAGGTATATTTAAACAAATGAAATGAAGAGATATATCAGTAAAAAAACATAAGAAATTAAACGCAGGATCTTACTTGACGAAGTTGCCCCACGGTCGTAAACTCTTCGGACCGTACGTGAACACGGCCCCACAAGTTTCGGAAAAACTCAACGACGGTACCTTCGCATCTACGCATACTTCCTGAGACGTTCTAACCTAGAAAATAACAGAATGTTATAAACGATACTGAACACAACATAATGATTTTTAGAAAAATCGTCTGTATATATATATGCATGTCCGGATTTAACTCGAAAACTAGGTAAGTAGGTACTGGACGGATTGCAACAAAATTTGGTATGGGGGTAGTTTATAACACTGGTCAACATATAGGCTACTTTTTATCCCGGAAAAACCATTGACCTATAATAAGTATAACATATGGACGAATAGTGCCTAACAGAATATGTCAAAATATATGGAGCAAACTGACATTAGAAAATACGTTCGAATATGCTAATAACGCCTCTTTATAACGAAGGCCGTTTTGACGGGGCCATTTTTCTCCAGCTAATAGGGGAGACGACAACTTTTTTTCCCTTATTCTATCAGGAAGATTATTGAAAAGTATTGGACACGTATTTTTCCTTTTTTCACGTAATCAAACTTATACGGAGATACATTGAGTTGAAATGTCGCGTGACGTCACGGTGAGGTACGATTTATACCTAACGGTGACGTAGTTAGCCCCCACTCTCCAGCTTTAATGCGTTTTAACTTAGTTATTCTTTGTCAATGTGATAAAACAAAAAATACGTGTCTAATATTTTTTTATTACCTGACTGACGGACTATAGGTAATTAGAATTTCGATTTCTTCACCCTGTCGTCATCCCTATTGTGAATCCTTACTTATAATAGATTGATGGGAAAAACGCATAGTTCCCGAAGGAACGGTATTTCCGAATACCACGCGGACGAAGTCGCGGGCAGAAGCTAGTTTAATATATAAAACTCTTTCGTTACTGACTGACTGATAACAACGTACAGGAAACCACTGGTCTTAGGAAGCTGAAATTTGGCATGTAGGTTCCTTGGAGAGTAGGGGAGCGTTAAGAGCGGATTTCCTAAATTCCAACTGGAACCGGAAAAGATGGAATTTTTACATTATGATGTTCACGCGCATACGAATTCGCGGGAAACCGCTAGCTAGTAGTCATCATCATCATTTCAGCCGAAAGACGTCCACTGCTGGACATAGGCCTCCCCCAAGGTTCGCCACTCAGACCGGTCCTGTGCTACTTGCTTCCACCGGTTTCCCGCGACCTTCACGAAGTCGTCGCTCCATCTTGTTGGAGGCCTACCGACAGCTCGTCTCCCGGTTCGCGGACGCCACACGAAAACTTTCCGGCCTCATCGGCCAGCAGTCCTGCGAGCAATATGCCCCGCCCACTGCCACTTAAGGTTCGCAATTCTTCGGGCTATGTCGGTGACCCCAGTTCTACTGCGGATATCCTCATTTCTGATTCTATCACGCAGAGCTAGTAGTGTAAAATATAAATTCACTTACTAGCATGCGTACTGTGTAAGTACAGATGAAGCCGGCCAATACAGTCCCGATGGCTCCTGGTATGATGCCGGCATTCTTGAAGGCTGCAGGCATAGCCAGGATGCCTGAGCCAAGACAGGCTTTTAACAGGTGCAGGATCGAGCCGATTGTGCTGCAAATTGGAACGGTTATCTCAATGCCTGTGGTATACTTACATTGTTCTAATTCTAATGAGACAGGTATGGTTCAGTTGGTTGGTAGTGACCCCTGCCCACAGTTCCGACTGTCGCGGGTTCGAACCCCGCTCGGGGCAAACTTTGTGTGATGAGCACAAATGATTGTTCTCGAGTCATGGATGTTTAGTATTTATATATGTATGTATTTATCTATAAAAGTATTTATATCGTTGTCTAGTACCCATAGTACAAGCTTTGCTTAGTTTGGGGCTAGGTCAATTTGTGTGAAATGTTCCAAGATATTTATTTATTATTTATTTAATGCCATCCTCATGTGGTTGAGATTCCCATTAGTCGAACAAAACGATGCGCTAAATCCTTTCTTGTTCGCACTGCTAAACTTTGGAATTCCCTCCCTGCGTTTATGTTTCACAGTTCCTATATTATTGATGTATTCAAGTCTAGAGTGGACACTGGACAGGTATCTTCTAGGGAAGCGTGTTCCACCTTAGACCCTATCATTACTTTCCATCAGGTGTGATCAGTTTTACCCTGCAAGCCCATTAGTAATTAAAAAAAACTCGCAAATGTTTCTTAGATGTTCTATTAACCATCATCATCACCATCATCTGTCGCCAGCATATAGCGCTAAGTCACGTGTACTGGCAAACAGTGCCATCTTTGAGAAATACTTGTATAAGTACTTCAGAAAATTCAAAAAGTTTTGAGATTTGGCATACCAGCAGTTGCATATATCAGCAGTTGCAACTTGCATGATAGCATTATTGTTATTTGTAGAGTTTTATTCATGCGATCATTGCAATACAAGTGCGATATAAAGCGATAGTGCTAGTGATCTTATTTTTCATTAGCAACGTCGCAAATAGCTGTCAAATATTTCGCTGTTTTCATTAATTTCTGAATATTACTGAATGAAAACATGAATTATCGCTCTATGGTTGAATAAAACATTCAGTATGAATTGCAACAATTATCATAGGAACACGAAATTTTTAAGGATTATGGAAGTACTATCTTTTGAAAACTTTCCATCGCATTTTCCATGTATTTTAATGTAATCTTATCATTTGAATGTCTAACTAACAAATATAAAACGAGACGCGTCATTCAACCATGGAATGATAACTTCTTTTCTAATTCAGTAATATTGAGAAATTAATAAAAACAGCGAAACATTTGACAGCTATTTGCGACGTTGCGTACTTTCGGAACAACCCTCTTAATGGAGAGCCAAGCTGTGTCGTTCAAAAAGTTAAAAGTGGGGCCTACCTAAGCCTGGCCGTTTCGTAGGAGTGATGTGACATAAACCCTCATACTCAGCTTATGAAGAAAACATAAATAACTAGGCGTTACGTTAGTTTTGTGACAATAATTGAGTACGTAACGAAATGGCCAAATTATGTTTTTTTTTGATTGGTGTAATATTCTAATAAAGGTATTATTTTTTCTAATATTTTCATCATTATCTAGGTATGTATATCAAGCAAAACGTTCGGTTGTGACAATATTTTACGCACAGAATCAGCCATCAATTCGAAGCATGTTTTGTAGGTTTTGAAATGTTTTTTTTTAGTTAGTAAAGAAAAAAATATATACGCCTCAGTATGGGATTGATGGTAAGAGCGATTACTGAATCCCATACTTAATTTAAAAAAAAGCAACTCCAAAAGAAAAAGAACTTAAAAAACATGCTTAGAATCGATAGTTGATTCTGTGGGTGAAATATCGTCACAATGCAACGTTTTGCTTGAACCCCGTATAATGATAATTACTATTCGTATTAATAATTAAATCTTTACCTAAATATTTGCGCGCTGTTTGAAACAACTGATTAAGGCGAACAAGACGTGTGAGTTAACCCGTTTTTGGATAAATAAATATTATCTTATGTTTATTACTAAAATATTGCTTGGTGAGAACTCTTTGATATCCTATCGTGAAATTTTAGACTTCCTGGCAGTATCCAGACCGACTCTTATAAGGGTACGAAAATACGACAAAACGCTTCGAGAAAAGGTATGCAGTGCCCTGTGCTGCCGTTGACTTGTCTTGGCGGTGGCAGTGCCGTGCGAACTGATATAATTTATCTTGTGAGCATTTCAGTACTTACGAGTTAGGATGCTGAACCTGTCGGTGTTCGAAGGGGTTATACGCCTTTTCATCTTTCACTTCCCTTGATGATACACTGAGCGTTGAAGGAAAACCGGCGTTACTGGTCAAATTTGCTCTGAAACCAACGTTAGTAGAGAATTTTGATATTCTTCTTCTTCTGTTTTAAATAATACATGCAAGACAATTTCGCCAATGTCAAGTAAATGTCCTACAGGCCGACCAGTTTACGGTAATGATAAATGTACAGTAGTAAAGAATTACCTATAGGGTCAGGCAAAACGTTGTGACAATATTTTACTCACAGAATCAGCTATCCATTCTAAGCATTTTTTTTGGGTTTCTAATTTTTTTCGAGTTGGCAATTTTTTTTCATGTTCCAGTATGGGAGTGATGTTGTGTGCGATATTTGAATCCCATATGTACAAAAAAAAATTTTCAACAACTCGAAAAAAAATTAAAAACCTAAAAAACATGCATAGAATCGATAGCTGATTCTGTGTGTAAAATACCGTCACGAAGTTTTTCTTCACCCCGTATAAAGATAAAAAATAGAGAAGCTCAACAAAAAACGTCAATACTATCGAATCGAGGGTATTAGGTACTACAGGTAACAGAACATATTATGTCAACGTCTTAAATTACCTATGGCTTGTTTCATCTTCAAAATCAACAATCAGCAGTCTCGTTTTCAATGAATTTATACGTAAAATCTCTATTTATTATTTCCATGTTTTTTTTTGCCTGTAGCTAAACATATTAAAAAAACACTTACGTGGAATTAAAATTAGATGCTTCTTGCTTTTTGTCCATTTTTAGAGCTTATCTGAAAAAAGAATTTCGGGAGAAAAGTCAATTATTTGACGTATAAAACACAAAAATTAACTAAACAGTGAACCTGAATGCATTAAACTTAACAGCCCTGCATACAATGTACGGCAACACATATAATATTTTGAAAATCATAATTTACTTTGGGGTAAGTGAAAGTACATACTTTAGTAAGAAATTCTTCCTTACGCAGCAAAATACTTTTTTTTAATTAGCGTTCATATTTTTGACACGTAGAATGTGGATTAATTAAAAATTATTATTCTCTAGCTTTGAAGTTTCAAGTTACCACTTACAAGCAGATGTAAAATTATTAAGTAAACAATTTCTAGTTTCGCTTTGAAAAATTAATACTTAACGTTAAATAAAACACATGTACACCCGTATTGTGTTATAAAATATTTGATCAGAAATCCGTTTTCTCTGTAAAGTTTATCCGTCTAATCTGTATCATCTTATCAAGGCCTGTCGACGGATTGCTCGTAGAGCACCAGCTGAGAGAGTTTCTCAATAAAATCAAATTGATAAAATCTCGTTAGGCATTGCAAAAAATAGAACTAGGTTAGTAACTGTTCGGATAAATAATCAGAAGTGATTGGACGTTCACTGATAATCTGAGCATGATTTTATTATTTTACTAGCTTCTGCCCGCGATTTCGTCCGCGTGGGAATCGGAAATAGCGTTCCCGCGGGAACTGTACGATTTTACGGGATAAAAAGTAGCCTGTATTATGTTTACCAGTCTTAGCCATACGAAATTTTGTTGCGCCCAGTAGTTTTCGAGTTAAATAGGGACATACATACATATACATAGTACATACAGACAATTTTTCTAAAAATCGTTACCTACCAAAGTAACAATTTCTGGTTCTATAGTAGCCCATAGAACATTTCTCAAAACACCACCTTAGCCCTATAAAAGGCCATAGAAGGTTGAGTAACGCCGATCTGGCGCAGTTATATCTCCATTTAGTGATATAGTGGAACCGTAGCAGCCTTATTTGTGACGTTTTAGGTCTGTAAAGGTGATGTATTGATGACTCGTATTACAATTTAGTGACATACGGGCCACAATAACGCTAATATAGTGTTTTTTTATACTGTAGTAGCGTTCGTTGATTCCCTTATAGTCCTATTTTAGTCTATAGTAGAATCCGTGATTCCTATTGAGGCGCTCTCTCGGCAAAGTTTGGTATTGTGTGTTTTTGCTGTGAACTTCACTGACGGACAACAAAAATAATTCAATTATATAAAGGAGTTCTATTCTATCGTGGTAAGTTCATGTTATCTTATTTAGACATTTAATATTTCGATCAATGCTGCAAAAAGCACGTGCGACTAAAGTTTTACTGATAGAATAGTATTTGTTTTGCTTAGTATTTCCAATGCGCCCTCGATTAATTGAGTTTTGAATAAAATATATTGATATTATAAAATTAAATTCGCAGTCATTTCTACTTTAGAGCCATTAAGTCCTAATCGACTCCTGTCATGTCTTTGAGTAAAATAAGAGTTCCTTAAGACGATAGCCGGGTCACACAAAGTCAATAGAAATACATTTGAACGATTGAAAGTTTATAGCATAGTAGGTCTGATTTTAAAATAACCTTACATGCACTTTTTACATTAGTCTATTTCCATGTTGGTAGGTACGTTAACGTAACGTATGTAACTTGTATAGGTCAAAATTATCATATACAAGTAACTGTTCCTTAAAAGTAACTGGTCCTTTATGCGCTTTTTTATGCTATGACGGATCTACAAACTCCATTATAGAACGTTTCGGCCACATAAAAGAGTTATAGTCACAACTATCGTACGAGCCTATAATAGGGATTCAAAAACAATTAGAACACTTTTAAGTACTATAAAAAGGTCCTAAAAATCGATTATACAACAAAACCGCTCTATTACGGCGTCATTATGGCTACTAAAGACCATGTACTATAGGAGTGATTTGTGGAACCACAATATCGTAAAATCCTTGTATAGTAGAACGTTCATCACTGCTAAAACGCAAGATTTATAGCGGTTGTCCGCGAAACCTTATAGCGCAAATTAGATACATAATGGTGATTTCAATCACTTTTATACAGTAACATAGCTCTTTAGTGGCTATATTTGAAGTTTTTATAGCAGTTGACTATAATAGCCCTATAAAATGGTTCTATAAACCTTTACATCAACAACTTATAGGATAATTTGGCTCTTTAGCTTATAGAGCAAGAATGTGTTCCCAAACGCCTTTATACAACTGGTAGTCACCGCTAAGACCTTTTTACGACGTTTACTCGACCTTTTAGTGATGATACCCCAAGTTATAGGGCCAAAATATTACTTGGGTACCTATTTTGTGTTCAGTATCGTTTATATATATAGAGTATTGATGGACGCCGGCCGGCGCACACGAAAAAACATGACGTAATAGTAACGTTACGGTGCACGAGAGCTCGGAAAAAGCGATAGAGAGGCACGATCGGCCTAAGCATGACGTTATTCACGTAAAATTATCGTCCATAAACCGACTATGAAGACAACCAATTTTTTTTTCACTGCAGTACGTTCGCTAAGTGAATTTTAAACGAATAAATCAGTCAAATAGAAACCACTCTTATCATACGAACTAGAAATAATATGACATTTGTAATAATCTCAATGGAAACGTTTTCAATAAATCACAATCAAACACGATTTCAATGTAAGTAGGTAGGTACTTGAAAGAGACGCATTGTCAATCGAGAAAACTAACTGATAACTATTGTTAACTAAAACAAGATTAAATAAGATAAACGTCATTTCATAATAAATACTGACGTGTATAGGTTTATCAATAATTCGGCCTCCAAAAGATGGAGCGACGACCTGATGAAGAAACCACCGTGGTATGTCATCATTTCAGCCGAAAGACGTTCACTGCTGGACATAGGCCTCCCCCAAGGCTCGCCACTCAGACCGGTCCTGTGCTACTTGCTTCCAACGGTTTCCCGCGACCTTCACGAGGTCGTCGCTCCATCTTGTTGGAGGCCTACCGACAGCTCGTCTCCCGGTTCGCGGGCGCCACTCGAGAACTTTCCGGCCCCATCGGCCATCAGTCCTGCGAGCAATGTGCCCCGCCCACTGCCACTTAAGGCTCGCAATTCTTCGGGCTATGTCGGCATATGGTGGCCGTGGTATGTATTGGCACAGAATATTTAATATTAGGTACTACATACAGAATGGGCACGGAATGACCTGCCTGAATCTAGCCGGCGCGCAACTCGCGGCCAACTCGCCCTTACTGTCATTTGTTTCATGCGGTGATGGAGAGTGAATCATTAGCCCGCGTACACACACATTTACAACTAGAGAGAGAGAGCTTACTCGTAGAGATAAATCGACTAGGTATAGGAAGTTCCACCCCTCCACAATTCAAAACGCTTCAATGTATTTGGAAAGTATTTAAAAAGCACCCCAACACTTTCAAGGCATTTGTGCGTGCTGAAACAGCCGTCAAATATCTTTACTTATTCTCTTTTTTTTCGCAAATGTATTAAAAAGTGAAGCCGTGGTGGCCTAGTGGTTCGACCTACCGCCTCTCATGCAGAGAGTCGGGGGTTCGATTCCGGCTCGCACCTTTAAGTTTACTTAAGTGTGAAATTCAATTTGAATTAACTACTGAGCTTTTCGGTGGAGGAAAACATCGTGAGGAAACCTGCACGCATCTGCGAAGTAATTCAGAGATGTGTGTGAAGTTCCCAATCCGCACTGGGCCCGTGTGGGGACTATAGCCCAAGCCCTCTCGTGACGAGAGGAGGCCTGTGCCCGGCAGTGGGCATATGCTGTAGTAGTAGTGTAGTATTAAAAAATGACATTTGATACACTTTCGAAAATGTCATTTTCACTCTGCCCTATTGTTAAATAAAATAACGAACTTTTCGCACTTGCACCAAAATGTGCCATTCTACTCTTTTGTTCTTCGCCCGTATCCCAAAGGTAAATAAAATCATATATTATTCTAACAATGTTGTCAAAGACGAATCTCAAAAATTCTAAAAATAAAATAATTTCCGCAAAGCGTTCTACTTGCGGAAGAGCAAATCTCATTACTGAGTGGGTTTGTAATATAAAAAATAGCTTTACATTGCTGCGACGATTTCTTATCGGCCAACCTCTAATTTATTTAAGTAAGTACTTTACAAATACAAATACAAATTTATTTATTTCACAAAGTTGTACACACTATTTTACCGTTTAACAGTGATACCCACACTAGGCAAGGCCTGTATCGTGGGAATCAAATCAAAAACAGTTAACACATAATTTCACTGCGGCTAAATACTAATACAAGGAAAGAATGATATTATATGGCAATATACGTGGCATAAAAGGAAGAGTTCATGGAATAAATTTTACATATATCGCACGCCCAGTACAACACTGTACTAAGTAAAAATAAATAGAAATACGCCGGTCTTCGTGGTATGCTCGGCAAAATTTTGTCGATTCAACTATATACTTTCAAGTAAATTTTGAGATTTTTTGACATAATACAGTGTTGTACTGGGGGTGCGATATACATACTTCTACAAATAAGCACTTAACGTAGTTAGACTGCATACTGCGATGTGAAGTATTCTTGAGATGACTGAGATAGTGGTGAGTAAGTGTTGTTTTTTTACGAAGCATAGAGGTAAGTCATTTATTTTAGGACAGATTTTAGGACTTTATTTCCTTCTATCCGGTAACCCGCTGAATTTTAAAGATGTTTTCTAACATAATGACTTTAGGAGTGTACTTGAGTAATACAAACGCAGCTTCTAGTTAGCGACTATGTACCTAAGTACTTCAATTTAAACGAGCTATAGCAAAACCCAACTTAGAGGGCGCGCGGCGAAGCACTTAAGCCATTGACGCAGAGTCTGTTATTGCTTAATCCGCGCGCCTTCTAAGTTGTGTTGTGCTATGTATAATATTTATAATGAACTGTCTCGGAAGCGGCTCTAACGATTTGGGCGAAATTTTCAATAAGTATAGGGGTTTCCGGAGGCGACAAAACGAAAACTAAGAAAAAAGGTCGGTGTCCTAGGTATAAACTTAAATGAGTAAGTTTACACGGAACAAGGTAAGTATATTATTATCTTCAGGTATTTTAAAAGTGGTTCCAATTATAAATCAAATCATATAATTTTATTTATGAAACAATAAGTCTGTACTGTAAGAATCACTATTTTGCCATACTGCTTAGAAAATAGGCCATTTACAACATGCAACATGCTCACTTCTTATATACTTACATCATCATCATCATCATCATACAGCCTATTTGCGTCCCACTGCTGGGCACAGGATTATATAATCTATAGTCCCCACGCGGGCCTAGTGCGGATTGGACACAATAAGACACTGTGGAAGTCTCCAATCCATACTTACATAGGTACTAATTAGAAATAATAAATACAATTACATCTACATTTAAATCTTTTCAAAAATCGGTTGAATATTCTTGTGTATTAGTTAGTAAGAGCTATTATTAAAAAAAAAAAAACAGAATTGAAAGACTGTCTTTTGTTTTTAAGATTGTCTGTTTAAGATGTCTGGGTAATTTGTTGAATTTTATCGGCGCCATGCCGAAAATACTCTCTTTGCAAACAAAGCCGTTTTCAGTGACCCACTGTGGCATATCTTGAAAGTCTTGAAACGCTGACGTACACTATTTTATCTTGAAATTTGGTCGAGGTTACTTTCCACAATACACATGGCAGGTACATAGATATGAACCTACTTCAACTTCAGCGTTCAATTGATCTTCAAGTACTACTGATCAATTTGTCAACTTTAGTTTGTTGAGTTTCTTACAGTACATACAATAGGTATCACTGATTCATCATCATCATCATCATTTCAGCCAAAAGACGTCCACTGCTGGACATAGGCCTCCCCCAAGGCTCGCCACTCAGACCGGTCCTGTGCTACTTGCTTCCACCGGTTTCCGCGACTTTCACGAGGTCCACTGTATCACTGATTCGTCCAATTCAATTTATTGTCTAAATTTAATCCTAGAAATTTTGTAATGTCCGTTTCTTTAATACTAAAATATTTATATGCTACATTTAAATACATGATTTTGTTAATTCGCTGTCTAAAAGTCGTACTTTTTTAATTTCTCAAAAATCAATACGGAATGTATTGATTTTGATACAGAACTTGTATTTATTTAACCATTCAGTGATTGTTCCAATGATTCATTAATCTTTGCTTTAAAATACATGCGTAGGCTTTTTCCTCTAAATGTTATGTCGCTGTCATCAGAAAAAAAACATAGTGTCTTGAATAGTTTCTGACGACAGGTTTGGCTCAGTTGGTAATGAAGTACCTAGTGAACAGGGCAGGGGCCCTCTGTTCCGACGGTCGCGGGTTCGAATCCCGCTAGGGGAAAACTGGGTGATGAGGACGAATGTTTGTAGTCGAGTCTGGATATTTAATATTTATATGTATGTATTTCTCTATGTAAGTGTTTATATCGTTGTCTAGCATCCATAGTTCAAGCTTCGCTTAGTTTGGGGCTAGGTCAATTTATGTGAAATGTCCCAAGATATTGTTATTACAGTTTGCGGCGAATCATTGATGCATATAAGAAAGAGAAGTGGCCCTTAGATGCTTCCTTGTGGAATTCCTGATTTTATTTCTCAAGAGTTTGATGAGAATTTTACTTATTCTTTAAATTACACGTACGTTATTTATTTGAGTGTTTTGCATTCGTTCCCTTTAAGTAAGATTCTAATAGGCGGCGTAGGTACATTTCCACGAACTATACTTAAGTATATACTTCGACTAAGTAGTAGGATTTTGTGATCAACAAAGTCGAAAGCCTGAGACATGTTCATATACAAAGCAGTTACGGAGATTTTTTGTCCATGTGAGTGATAAAGGCATGAAAAAGGTAGAATATTTTTCCGGGATAAAAAGTAGCCTACTTACATGTTTACCAGTGTTATAACCCCCATTAAAAAATATGTTGCAATCCAACCAGTAGTTTTCGAGTTAAATCCGGACATACTTACATCTTATTTTTCTAAATACGTATGTATTATAACAGATATTTTTTCTAAAAATTGATTTTTTGTTCAGTATGTGATCAGTATCAGCTTTTAAATAGTCCCCTCGACTTGATCGTTTCGTATAATTTTCAAGTTACAGACACAACTTTTCTACACACTTATTATTATTATACATTGTCTCAATTATTATTATTATTATTATTGAATTTAAAATTGTAGGTATCATTTCTTTGTAACTATTTCAATACTACATATTAAACTACAATACTTACACTTTCTAGACGTACTTAATAACGATGTTCAAAGCTAACAAGTAAAACTTACCTACTTACTAAAAATGTTCTTTGAAAATTGTTGCTCGTTTGTACGAGTAAGTTGCCTACAACGAACGAAAGTAGAGGGGATTTCTGCACATGTTTACGGGCCATAATAAATGTGAGCGCACGGAATAGCGCCCGCTTCTTCCCACGCCCCTCTGCCGATGAGACCTTATTGTCGACTTATGCGCATCGTAGGCCAAGGAAATACAAGACTAGCTTCTGTCCGCGACTTCGCCTGCGTGGAATTCGGTTATCGCGTTCCCCCGGGAACTATGCGTTTTTCCAGGATAGCCTGTCTTTTCCCGGGACGCCAACTATCTTCATGCCAAATTTTATCTCAATCGGTCCAGCGGTTGAAGCGTGAAGAGGTAACAGACACATAGACAGAGTTACTTTCGCATTTATAATATTAGTCTATACTAATCTAGATGTTATACTTTGAATGCGCTAATCTATATTAGCGCATTCAAAGTATAACATACGTAATACGCAGTATTTTTTAGTAAAGCAAACTCTTCCAGAGGCTCAATACGATCAGGATCTCGCGCGTTTAGAAAGCGGTCACATCTCGTCGCAAATCTTTTTCCTCCATAAATTATGAAAACGTGCATTTATTCCTCAAATTCGGGTTAGTACGAAATACATTCCCACAAAAGCAGCTCGTAGGGTCACGCTGTCAACCTCTCTAAATTGGCTTAGACCCGGTTCCTATATCCACGAAACGCCTCGTTTTGCCTACGGACGGTTGATTTTTGACATTTGTTCCATAGAGAATCTGTCAAATTTTAACCGTCCGTAGGCAAAACGAGGCGTTGTTTGGATATAGGAACCGGGCGTTAATGCTCAATGTAAGCAGGGACCTAGTTGATGTTTCCAGTTCCACTCATCCCAGAACACACTACCCAACATACATTTTCGTGTTTTTTTTTCGCTACTGAAAACAGCAGGCGTAAGTATTTGTGCGGACAATTCATAGCATGTATCTACCTGCTTTTCTTCTTCTTTGATTCAGCCTTTATTATACGATATTTTGCAATAAACAGCTACAAATTAAAGGCAAAAACCATCCGATTGTTACTTGATCTTAAGAGGGAAGAATAATAGTACTCGGCCGGTACGGTACAAACAAAAATACGTTTTGTCCATACAAAAATTACAAAAAGAGATTTTTTTCCATTTAATTTGCAAGAACTTTGAATCCATTGCAAATTTAAAAAATAAGGAAAACCTATAAACCTAGTATTTCATTGTGTCAATAACATACTAAAAAATAAATAGAGATTGGAAAATAATTAGAGATGGAAAAATGTTTTCTCTTTTTGTATGGACGCGTAGTAGGTATTCTTCCCTCTTGAATATCCCTTCTGTAGAGTCATTTAGCTTTGAACTGTACGATTATCCTCTATATACCAGATATTCTGTATAATAATATAATGGTGATATTACAGATTTAAAAAATCGCCTCCTCCGTTTTATTGCCCTTCTATTCTTTCTTTCCCGGCTTTGTATTTAATTAAGTCTATATAATATTAAGACCTACAAAACTCTGTATTTACCTTATTATTACGTTCATATTTTGTATTTACAAATGTCTAGGAATACCTATGGAACTTCAGAATAACAAAGTCAGTTGTGAAAACAGTAGCACTACCATGAGTTTACAGTGACCGTACTCGCTAGCGACTACGTAAACGATTTGTATGAAGAATTTTAGTTACGAGTGACCGCCAGGGGCGCTGTACTATTCTTCATACAAATCGTTTACGTAGTCACTAGCGAGTACGGGCACTGTAAAATAAGCCAAAGAAAGATACTGTGGGCATCGTCAACTTCGGAACCCTATACTATGCGCATGGCCCGACACGCACTTGGCCGGTTTTTTATTTTCTACCAAACCAGAGTATCACTATCATAACACAGTAAAGTACTTAGAACTTACATATCCTTGCTTTGTTTTGAAGTGAGAGTGAACATTTCATTTGTTTTGTGAAGGTTATTTTACATTAAATTATGTTTTTTTTTAAACTTAATTGAAATCCTATGTTGAGCACAGTAACAAATAAACACACTTTCACATTTTTAATATTAGTAAGGATTTTGATGATAAAAATGACAAAAGTAACCGTGTCTACTGCACCAACTGCAAATAATAAGTTTGTAATGGTAGTAATTAATTCTACAAGTTTGTACGGAACCCGTTGGTGCGCGAGTTCAACTCGGACTTGACCGTTTTTGTGTAAATATTTAGTTAGGGAACTCCATTTATCACTACGGTAGGTTGATTCTTTGTGTGGATTTCCGGTTTTTTGGAAACCTTATAAAAACTACCTACAGTTAGGCCTAAGTTAATTATTAATTATTTCGATTTTCATATGGCAACCCTAACCAATAAATTCTGGCCTTAGTTGATATTTCATATGAATTTTCCCACAACTAAGTGCCATCGTTGGACCACAGTTATTTTTTGTGGTAATTTTCGGTTATGGTCCACGTGGAATTGCCGATATATAACGGCATTCACGCGGGGACTATGCATTTTTCCGGGATAAAAAGTAGCCTATAAATGTTGACCAGTGTTACAAACTACCCCCATACCAATTTTTTTTGCCATCTGTCCAGTAGTTTTCGAGTTAAATCCGGACATACATACATTTAGATAAATTTTCTACAAATCGTTATTTTGTGTTCAGTAGCGTTTATGTAGTCCCCTCGGCTTGATAGTTTCCTTTAATTTTCAAGTTTCAGACTCGACTTCTTCTACAGAATTATTATTAGTAAAAAGAAGATAAAGATACCTAAAGATCATCCTTTCCTAGTTTTTGTTTGAATATTCAGTTCTAGCTTTTCTAATTCGAAATCAGTAAAGGACTTGGTCGAAAAAAAAATGCTCTTTCACACTCTTTGTTATGAGTCCCCAATACGCACGGCGTTTCTCAGGTTTTCCAAAAAACGTAGTTTCGCTTTTATTCCCAAATTACTAAACAGATTGACTCTTGGTACACATAATGAAATCATTATTGTTAGTGTCCGAAATCAGGAAAAGTCGTGGTAAAATAAAACAAAATTAAACTACAGCCAAAATGTATTATGTTATTTTAGCGGGTGTCAGCATCGAGACAAACCATGTTATGGTTTAACGATGTTTCTGTTAATTAGCTGTAATTGTTTCCATGTAGGTACATATTATTTAAATAAAATTAAAAATTAAAAAAAAAAACTTAAATTTATTACAATCAAAGTGTATTTTGGACACTATAATATCCCTGCTCCACTATTACTTGTAACATTTGGTGCAAATCTAATAAGTAGTTTGCGAAATAAAACATAACCACGTTTGTATGGAGAAAGGAGCGTACTGGGGACTCTTAAGAGGATAGGCTACCCAAAAAATAGTTATTTGAAAAATCTATTGCCGTCGTTCTGCGTTCGCTTCAGGCGGCAATAGCGTTCAGGCGCAACAATTTACCTACAAAATGGTCGAAAACAGGGTAACGTAGTCCCCTATTTCCTCTTCCAAAAATGGACCAATTTGAATTTTCCTTTCGCATATGTTAAAACAATGGTTTTGGCTATGCCTCTGTTTTTTGATTTTTTCTTTTATATTCGTCGGGTTTTTTTACTGGGCGTCTGTTTACGGCACTTGAAAAGTGTCAATTTTCGCACTTTTCGAGGGTCTGTTATTCTTAAAATACAACAATTATTCAGAAAAACAAAACATTACCGTCATGAAAAAGGTAAGGATAGATTTGTTAAAAAAAATCATTGCTCTAACGTAAGTAACCAAGAAGGAAATAGGGGTCTACCACGGGACTACGTTTGTATGGAATTACGGCCGATACTATGTCCTCTTAAGTTGTAGTCGGATTAGACTGTAGTGTATGTATTCAATCTTAGTGCGTGATTATTCTATTCAACTGCCTTAAGGTATGTTTACTTAGGCCCATTCAGAACGTAGACCTGAGATAAATAACAATTAGAATGAAAATGAACAACCTGTTGCGCGCAGTTAAGTCCGCGTGGTTGTAAGAACGGAAAATACCACATAAATATTTTTGTTTGGGATTAAGTAGGTAGAACTAGGGTCACCGACATAGCTCGAAGAATTGCGAACCTTAAGTGGCAGTTGGCGGGGCACAATGCTCGCAGGACTGATGGCCTGGCTGGAAAGTTCTCGAGTGGCGTCCGCAAACTGGTAGACGAGCTGTCGGTAGGCCACCAACAAGATGGAGTGACGACCTTGTAAAGGTTGCGGGAAGGCGGTGGATGCGAATAGCACACGACCGGCAGTGGACATCTTTCATCAATGTAAGTTATAATTATCATAAAATACAATGTCAGAACAGCAAAAATAATCTCTATCAGCTAATGATAGATGCGGTGAAGAAATACAGGAAAAACGTAAGAAGCAGCATAATAATCCTTGTATTTAACAATCTGGAACGTCCTCCGTCAAGGCGAGAGCCGAAATACTCAATTTGATTTTCCTTTAACAGAAAATTATAATAAAACCTTAAGTGAAATTGACACAAAATATCTGATACTTACAGAAATAATTGCAAAATTTTGAACGGAACAATTAACATGACAAACTTGTTTAGATATGATGCCCACGCATCATCTCTAAATTTAGTACTGTATTTAGTAGTCCGCGATGAGAGACTTTCTAGAAGAGTGCCTAGAGCACTATTTTCGTTATTTTATGTTGTGAATTAATTATTTTATAGGGTACCTCCTTTTTTTTTATAGGGTACCTCCCCTACTCGTAAAGTGGGGATGTAATTTTTTTTTCTTGCGTACCCCATGGTGCGGCATATCGTTGAATAGGTCTTAAAAAAATATTGTGGGTTTGTTAAAACCATTTTTTGATTAAGTGATGCGTTTGTGAAATATTAAGCTTTAAAGTGCTATTTTTTGCTAGAGTCACGTGTCCCCCCCCCCCTGCCAGCTAAATGGTGGTATTTGGATGGCTGAAAAAAATCACGGTTGTGGCATATATAACGTAGTTGAAAGGAAAACTATCACAGCTAAGTAGGGTGTACAAACTTACGAGTAATAGTCGACCAACTTATAATGATGATTATGATTATTTTTCTCGAGCGGCAGGGGCGTCGGGCGGGCACGTCATACCACAGGCTAGCTAGATGCTACTAAGTCATAGAAAGGTACTGTGGGCATCCTCAACTTCGGAACCCTATAATTTGCGCGTGGCCCGACACGCACTTGGCCGGTTTTTTTGGAGCTTACATCGATAGGTAACTAAGTTGAATGAAGCGAAGTATCTTTTTTCCAAGACACCTACTTATCAGCACACTTAGAAAAATATGATTCAAAATCAGGTTATAGTTATTTGTAATGCAAGGCTGCAAAGTTGTTGTTTGCTGTGAGTGCGTGATTGAGACCCGAGTGAACGAAGGATTCTAGGGTTGAACCACGAGCGAAGCGAGTGGTTCAAATATAGAATCCTGAGTGAAACGAGGGTTTCAAGGCACGAGACAGCAAACGACTTTGCTGCTGAGCGCAACACAAAATTTTTCACCTCACGCGCGATTTTTCTGGAAGAAGACTTAGTTCGGCGTCACGTACAGTTTGTGCTAACTCTGGAGGAGTTAATTTCGAATCTTCATCTAGATCGCTTCATCTAGATTCTAGATCGCTCATATTTTCTTTATTACTTCGTATAGGTATTCTAAATTACAAAACCAGCAATCTAAATTTTTTTTTTTAATGTTTTTTTTTCCGTAGGTTGCGTTCCAAATCACTCCTACTCGTAGGTACTTCAAGATTCAATTATTCATTGAATACAATTAAAATATACACATATTTAAGTATTTTTGTGATAAAACATAGTGAAATAATGAAATACATTTGAAACGGTGTATTATTAATATAATTTTATTAATGATGATATTAAGTAAATTGAACCTTTATTTTAATAAAACTCTCACGACGAATTGCGTTTCAGAACGTATCGTTGTTTTTTTATTGTGACAGTGGCGTCATGTGTCGTTCGAATTTCAAAAACACTTTCCACGCTAGCGGATAAAAACAACTTTTGCGCTCGGATATCAAGCTGCAAAACGACCACTTTCGAGCCAGTGAGGTGAAAAGTATATTCCTGGTGGGGTTTATTAATTCATTATTCTTTGATTAAGAAGGTCCTTGATTATGTAAGAGTGGCTTATATGTTGCTTTTTATTTATTTTCCATAAAGCATTAAAATGATCTTTTAATTACTACTTCGGTTTCTTTTGATATTTAAGTTTTCCATTGGTAAGATTATGCTGGGCAGTTCGCACTTTGTTATTTTTTGTTTTGATCAAGAAATAGTTAGGTAGTTATTTGTTACTAGCCGTTGCCTGGAATATGCCTGGGACAGTCCTTAGAGGGATACGTTCGCGTTTGTACATTGTTATTATTTGTGATTTTTGTGTGTGTATTAATCTTGTGGTGTACAATAAAGTGTTATTTACTTACTTACTTTACTTACAATAAGAATTAGCGTATCTCCTTACTCGAATAGGTACATAGATGTTTTTAGATGTTTATAATTAAATGTACCTATTGAAAAACAGGTTTGTCCCGTAGAATCAAGGGCGGATCCAGGGGGGTCATGACCCCCCCCTCGGCAGGACTAGGTCTACTGCTATTAAGTATTTTTAAACCCTGACCCAAAAAGGGGGGGGGGGTTGTATGACGTGACCCCCCCTGAATCGAAAGCTGGATCCGCCCTTGCGTAGAAAACCCGTTTCCCGTGGTAATACATCCATCGGGATGAAAAGTTCGGCGTGAAATGTTGGACAAACACACTTTCACATTTATAATATTAAATAGGTAGGTACTTAGTATGGATTACACAGATGGAATTTATTAAATTACGCGCTTCGAATGGGCGAACGCCATACAAATACATGCCGCAATAAAAACAACAATATCGAAATTCAATGCTTTCTCATGTTTTGTAAAATAAAATGATTAATAGCCTTAAATAGTAGAAATAGAAATAGAAACTCTCTTTCAGGATTTTCTTTGTTCTCGTCTACAGGTCGCATTTTCTCAACCGATTCTCGTAAAATTTCGTGAGTAGGTTCGAAAATTGATATAATTATTTTACGTCACCCTTGGCCGTAAAGTGGGACTTTCTGCTCGCTACGCGGGGAGGTAATCTCACTTTCTGGCCAAGGCAAGATGTAAAAGTTTAGACAAACCACGGGCGGTACTTTGTAAAGCCCCAGATCGCATGTTTAAGGCCCTCACCTTCAGTTTGGGTCACAAAAACCTGCGATCTGGGCCATCAACGAATTCACCGCCCTAGGTCTGTAATTTACTATTGTTGATTAGATTTTTAGAAATTTTCATAATGTTTCAAATTATTTAATCCATTCAAAAGTAGACCGGCGAGGTCTGCAGGTCTCAGAGCCACTAGTTTATTAATGTTCACCTTTTATTCACACTGATAATGCTAATTTTTACCCTATATGGATTGAAACACGTACCGTACCTATACCAAGTCGTCAAAAAAGTAAGCTCTCCATATTACCGGGGAAATGGGTGAAATGGTTCCGAATGGAGGACCGATCGCCCGACTGCTCCAGGCAGTCGTCCCCTTTTGTAGATAGATAAATCGTTTATTTGCCTGTTACAAATGCACATGTATCTAGTTTTACATAAATGTTACATGCACAACTAAGATTTAAAACAATAACAGAAACATAGAAACAACATCTACAAATACAAGCACATAGTGCGTTGCAACAGCGCAAATGGGCCATGGCTCAGTGTGTATCTCTCTTAAATAACTAGTAAATATAGTAGAGTACATGGATCCTGGCAGGGTATGGCATATATTGGCAAGTACTTATGTACCGATGTCTTACCAAAAACGACACAATATTAGATACCTACTCTTAGGTATACAAACTCTAAACATGTAAGTATAATAACATTTTTTTAATAAGAGTATCTTTTTCATAATTTTCTGCTTTCAATGTTGTCGGGAGTTTGTTGTATATTTTAATTGCACTATAAAATGGGCCTTTTTTAATATATTTCCAGTTTTGGTTCCGGTAAGTTTTTTTTTTTTTTTACGACGGGCACTTTTGGCATATTTAGATAATTAGCCCAAACACAATCAATATTTTAAAATTAAAAACTGACCTTTCAACTTCACCGCGTCGATCCACTCAGGCGCATAATAAACAAGTGCGAATTACTGTGCCATCGAAAGTAAACTGAACTGTCAGTTGTCATGTTGTGCAGCAATTTTCCATAGATACCACGATCAGATGAATTAGCCTCTTATCGTGAACAGTACAGAGCTCAATATGAAACGTCGTGACCAAGGTCACAGGGTTTTTATTATGAGTTGCGAAGAACCGTGTTTTTTTGCTCCATTAGGGCTTGTAGTTGCGAAAACAGCTGCTAATTGGTAAATATTACTGCCAATTCTGATTCAAAAAAGACTAAATATAAGTATACCTACAATGATAAACATCTCATTTCGTGTCATTGGCATCTTCTCAACGTTTGAAGATTCTAATTCACGCAGTCCTCCATAACTCGCTGAGTAATGTACTGAGTTTTTTGGTTTAGGAAAGCATTTTCGATAAAGATAAAAGATAACATAAGAATACAGGCGACGTAAACAGATATGATATTTAATATTCTCTTTATGAGGACAGGCCTATATGAGCAATAGGGTCATATCATAGGCTGATGTAGGTAGTATTGTGAAGTGACAAAATAGGTTTTGACGACGTTTAATTACATTTTGTAGTACCTAAAATCAAAAATAAACTAAAGAAAAGAAAAATACCGGCCCAGAGCGAGTCGAACTCGTTTATATTATTACGAAGGGTAGCTACCGGAATTATTCCAAAATTATTCCTTTTCTTAAAATCGACGCAAAAAAGTACATGTTTCGAATTCCACGCGGACGGAATCGCGTGCAGAAGCTAGAACAAAATGCTTTCAAAATTTATAAAAATAAGTGCGAACGCTCTGGGCATTCGCTTGATAAATATTTAAGAGGGTTTATCCTGAAAGTTGGCAACGTCGCATATAGCTGTCAAATGTTTCGCTGTTTTCATTAATTTCTGAATATTACTGAATGAAAACATGAATTATCGCACTATGGTTGAATAAAACATTAAGTGTGGATTGCGACAGTAATCATAGGAACACGATTTTTTTTGTATTATGGAAGTAATATCTTTTGAAAACTTTCCATCGCAGTTTCCATGCATTTTAATGTAATCTTATCATTTTAATACCTAACCAACAAATATAAAACGAGACGCGTCATTCAACTATAGAATAAGAAGTCCTTTTTAATTCAGTAATATTGAGAAATTAATAAAAACAATGAAATATTTGACAGCTATTTGCGATGTTGCCAGCTTAGGGAGTAAACCCTCTTAATACATTATAATGGCAATAAAACCCGTGAGAATTGAATTGAATATAATGTATATGTATTGTACGTTATACAGGGTGAAAAACAGTTTTGGCATCTTGAGGGAAACTGTGTTAAAATCTTAATCCTTTAGTTAGCTCATTTTCATATCTGAAGTCTCAATATCTTGTTACTTAAAATTTTCTTTCGTATTATTCGTGTCAAAAATTATGATAAAATAATAATTGTTAGATTACACGTTTTTCAAAGAGCAAATGCATAAGCATTCTCCTTTAGCACTATCCCACATTAATAGAGGTGATAATCTACTATAGGAAGGCCCGCACCTCCACAATTCACCCACCTAGGTAATAGGGATGACGACAGGGTGAAGAAATCGAAATCCTAATTAGTCCGTCAGTCAGGTAATAAAAAAATATTAGACACGTATTTTTTGTTTTATCAAATTAACAAAGAATGACTAAGTTAAAACGCACTAAAGTTGGAGAGTGGGGGCTAACTACGTCACCGTTAGGTATAAATCGTACCTAACCGTGACGTCACGCGACATTTCAACGCAATATGTCTCCGTATAAGTTTGATTACGTGAAAAAAGAAAAAAATACGTGTCCAATACTTTTCAATAATCTTCCTGATAGACTAAGGGAAAAAAAGTTGTCGTCATCCTTATTCGAGCCTGTTGAAAAATAGTAGCAATCTCATATACTTCCCAAATAAATGACGATTATAAACAAGGCGTTGTATGTAGATACATAATTCAATTAATGTAGTGTACATATTTCTCTGCACTTTTCTACAATAGCTACATGGAATAATCTCTCCCTTTCTCTGGTGAGTGAAAGTTTCCTTGAAACTCCACTTTCCCCTCTCCTGATGTGCTGTTGTCATCCACCGCGTCCCAGCAATGTCATCTTTCCATCTTGCCCTTTGACGTCCAACGTTAGACGGCAGGTTTGGTTCAGTTGGTAGTGACCCTACCCATTGTTCCGACGGTCGCTGGTTCAAATGTGACCGGTCGGTGACCCTAGTTCTACTGCGGATATCCACATTTCTGAGTATTGTATATGTATGTATATAAATATTAAATATCTATAATTATAAGTAGGTATTTATATCGTTGTAGAGCACCTAAGTACAAGCTTTGCTTAGTTTGGGGCTTTCTGTGAAATGCTCCAAGATATTTATTATTATTATTATTTGTTGGTACATTTACATGTCACGGGCCCATGGGGACCCGGTCATTTGCATTCAGAGGGCCGAAGCCAACATGTAGAGGCTTTTGGTACCTTTTACTAGAAATGTGAGATGGCCGCAACTGTGGAGAGCTGTCCCAATACAACATGAGGCTGTACTGGCAGACAGCCCTCTCCAGTTACCAAACTATTGCCGAGGAAGGAAGAGACTTGGAGTGGGCTATGTCGATGGGAGGTGTGGACTGGAAAATCGGGCTATGGAGTGAGATAACGGACATCTGCCTGATCAATATCTCACAAATTGAAAGCAAGGCAGACGGTGACTCGCCGCTTATGGACTAGCCAAGAGGCTAGCCTTCGTGGGCCCCCTATACAGGCCACTGCACGGGTGGCGAGAGAGCAACACTGAAGTAAGCAGCTAAGGGTGTGGAGAGGTGTGCACCGGTTTCGCCATCGCGGGTCGCGCCTCGTGCGCACCCGGAGCGGGTTTCCCGTTATTACGCAGATTAAGCACTTCCACCCTTTCAAGCATATAGCTCCTGCGCTCCACTCTGGGCGGCCAACTAAGGCAATCCAGAGGCGGGGGATGTGTGTAACTGTGTGTATGGCGCATGTGTGTGTGTGTGTGCCCCCAGGAGGTCTCGGATGCGAGGTGTCGCCGCTCACCATCGGCCCGCCACAGGCCGCCCTGCGCTGACTGACTGCACCGGTGGTACAATACCAGGTGGGGTGGGCGATGGGTTCGTCACATCCCTACGCCGTTATTATTATTATTATTGTATTTCTTGTTCTAGGTCGCATATAATACGTATATACAGAGTAGATATTCAAGAAACATTGCTCAATTTTATACCTTAACTTTGTCTGAAATAACGACTTTGGTTAGTATCGCTTGGCGCTGAACTTACGAACCTACGAACATAATAAGTAAGTATAGCGGCGGAGTATAAAACAAAAAATATAGGTACACTTTAGAATCTTACTACGAAAGAATAAGGTTCAATAATGCACAGGTAAGTACAAGCTTTAAAATGTTTGATTGGACTTTGTAACGAGTTGAGTTCACATTAAATGTAACGGGCGATAGAAAACAATAGCAATAACATTGTAGTTAACATCGTGTCGTTACAGAAGATAAGGCACGTCTTTACAATAAGTAATCATGGCTTTGTATCAAGTTTGCGGTTCTATTTTACGCGAAATTAACCGTCATGGCCTTGGTCTTAAATCCGAGTACAGGCATCGGCACGGAACTTGGGCGGTGGACTAGATGCGCAGTATTTAAAAATAAGGTCTCATCGGCAGATACGGGCGCGGGACGCAGGGAGCGTGCGTGCACGCTTATTGGCCCTTCAGTTAAAATTATTATGTACTTATTGGATAATTAATTTTCATTTTTTATTTTTTACTTTATTGAATTAAATGATTATTATTTATTAAGTATTATTTTCAAATGTATTGACATCATGTTTATGGTTTTCCCAATTTATAAATTTTAATTGATATGTAGGTATGCTAAATTTAAGAATTTTTTCAAACATAATGTAATATTGTTTATGAAATAAAAAAACTGAAACTGAACTGAGTCGTAAACATGCGCAGAAATCCCCTCTACTTTTGCTCACCGCTCAAGTTAGGAGCGTGCTACGACCTGTAAATATCTTGCGCATAAATAAAATAAATGTTTTAGGGAGCTCCCATACAACAGACATGATCTTTTGTCTGTCACCAGGCTGGTGACCGTCAAGATAGCGTACACCGTAACGATATTCAAGATCTGATTATGCAAATAAATAGTACCCAAATAGTACCCACGGAATATCTAGGTTAAAAAAATAGTACCTTTAAATATAAGGCCTGTTCACGGTGTACGCTACCGAGCGTCAAGCTGGCGTACACCGCGTGGATCTCTGGAACGGCTTGGTGCTCATTAATGATTTATAGCTCAAAAAATAGTACCCAAATAGTACCCGCCGCCCATTAAATTTCACCGTTTTATATACAATAGAAGCTGAGATAATCAAATACTTAACTTTTTACGAACTTGAGTGAATAGGTACTGTGTTTCCGTGGTATGTATAACGCTGCCAAATTTCGTACACCGTTAAATGTTGGTATATCCCGGTTTCTATTATAGATAGAGTAGTGAAATTTGACGGTCGTAGGGTACTATTTGGGTACTATTTTTTGAGCTATAAATCATACCCGAGAACTAAGCCATTCCAGAGATCCACGCGATGTACGCCAGCTTGACGCTCGGTAGCGTACACTGTGAACAGGCCTTATATTTCAAAAAGTTTAAAGGTACTATTTTTTTAACCTAAATATTCCGTGGGTACTATTTGGGTACTATTTATTTGCATAATCAGATCCTGGATATAGTTGCGGTGTACGCTATCTTGACGGTCACCCAGGCTGTATCTCATGAACCGTGATAGTTAAGACTATTGAAATTTTCACAGATGATGTATTTATGTTGCCACTATAACAAAAAATAATAAAAAACTGAATAAAATAAAGAAGCCGCCGAAGAAGCCGTGGTGGCCTAGTGGTTCGACCTACCGCCTCTCATGCAGAGGGTCGGGGGTTCGATTCCGGCTCGCACCTCTAAGTTTACTTATGTGCGAAATTCAATTTGAATTTACCACTGAGCTTTTCGGTGAAGGAAAACATCGTGAGGAAACCTGCATGCATCTGAGAATTAATTCAAAGATGTGTGTGAAGACCCCAATCCGCACTGGGCCCGCGTGGGGACTACAACCCAAACCCTCTCGTGATGAGAGGAGGCCTGTGCCCAGCAGTGAGACGCAAATAGGTTGTAGTAGTAGTAGTAGAATAAAATAAATATTTAAGGGGGCTCCCCTACAGCCACAGCCAGGCCCTTTGTGCGCCGACTTGCCACCGACTTTGTAAGCAGCCGGAGTTTGAAGTCGGTTTTTATATAAAATTTTTTTTTCGGCTACAGTATCCAAGCCTTGGTGCCATGGGACGTAAGTCCGTAAGTGTAGTCTTTGATAGATATTGATGACAAAATTGAAGTCGCGGGCAGAAGCTATAGTCCTCTTATAATATCTTCATTTGTCTGTTTTAGGGTTGTTGCCATGACGAAAATGTTTCTTTCTTCTTCAAAGTTTGTGGCGGTGGAGCTGTAACATAGGTATATTAATATAACATTCGAAAGCTAATTCATCGTTAAAAGCAACCTTGTGCCTGTTATAAGAATGCAGTACGTGGATGATGTTTTCGTTAAATTTAATGTAAGTATTAGTGTTTTTGCACTGTTTAAGAAGCATATATATATTACTAGCTTCTGCCCGCGACTTCATACGCGTGGAACATAAAATTGCCGATAACTTTTCTTTCCGACATCCGATATTAATGAAACATAGCTTATATGTTGCTCTAAATGATGTTCTATCTACCCTTGAAAACTGCATTCAAATCGGTTCAGTAGTTTCGGAGATTTACTCTAACAAAAAGACAGACAGACAGACAGACAGAAGATATTTCTAAAAATCGCTGTTTTGTGCACCTTTAGACCCCCCGTTCCTTTTTTTGAACTTTTCTTTCTATGTACCTACAGACACGCGGGGTTCTGCTCTTTTATTATAGTATAGTATAGATATATATGTAGATAGATAGAAGAAGATAGATAGATAGATAAGTGTATCCAAAATGATACAAATAATAAAAATGCAGCGATTAATGGATATTGCTGGTGTAGAGGCATTCCATCTTAGGGAATGATTTTTATACTTAAGGATAGGCCCATCAGAACATTCAGTCACCACTTTCTTCATACAACGAAATACAGCGCCGTCTGGTGGTCAACTGCATGAACTACGAGAATGTTTTGCGCGCTATAACCTCGCAGTGACGTAACGGTGTTGCTGACTTTTTTATTTTATTCAGTACAAGCGACGTGAATGCTGTAATATCCTTTTTTCTAATAAAACATGATTCATAAATCAACTTTTGTTTATTTATTGACATAATAATTATTTATTTATATTTTCTTAGAAGTCCAAATTAAACATCTCACGTGAAATTCTTCATGTGTAAAGATGACGTCCTTACAAGGTTACTTTAACAAGCAGTCTCCGTAACTATGGCAACTCCGTAACATGGCGTAAATATGGCGACGTCGTGTCATAAATTTATTGTTAACAAAAATATTTCGATTGATTGAATAAACACAAGGTAATGTTAATCACCGATGAAACGATATTTCATGACACTTTTTCACTTTGCCTACGTGATTTCTGCAGCCTTTTATCACGCAAGTCGGCATATTTTAAGGGTTGCGTATATGTTGTTTGACATCCGCACGCGCCGGTGTCTCGCTGAGCACTGTGTCACGATTGGTGACCAAACTTGGATTGGGCAATTTTGGGCACCAACAAAGTGGGGTTATATGTCATGTGCGTAGACCCGGTCTATACGAAGTATTTTATATGTCTATGATCTTAGGCCTCAGGGTAGGCAACGCATACGAGCTGTTTTCTCTTCTCCGCCTTCCTACCCCGCATTAACAAAACACCGCATAGGCGTGACGATAATGTATGTATTAGTGGATATTTATAAAAGCTTTAATGAAATACTAAGCCAAACCTTAGTAGGATAGAGGTCAATTAAAGCAAAATTTTAATTTATCTTTTACCGCTGTACCTTCCGAACTTTCCAGAAAGATTACGTATGTTCAAGAAAGGTCACTTTTGAATTTCGGACGTCGTCCTATGTTTAGGCCGCTCACTTTCACTGCGGCGTAACATGCTTTTCGTTTCTTCAACCTCGATAACTAGCCACACCGTTACTTAATAGAAAAAAAGAGTTTCAAATGAAAAAAATAACGTCTCAAATTAAATTTTATTACGTTCTCTTTAAGTTTCAAATCACGTTGTCAGTAAAGTGGTTTAAAGAGTCTTTTTGAATTACAGACGCCAGATCTCTCGCAAAATTAATATGAGGATATTTGGATGCCTTTTAAATCTAGATAGTTAATAAGTAAGACCCGTTTCAAATAGAACTAGAATCTATAGCTTTAAATAGGTACTAATTGTGATGTCTACAATGTTATCTTTTAGGTATGAATGTTAAAAATAAAGGACAGCGACCGAGGTTTGCTCAGGTGAAAATAGCTAAAATCGAGTTTTTGCAGATATGAAACCTAGCTAGATCGATTTGTCGCCTCCGTAAACCCCTAGACATAGACATAGACATAGACATTTATTTCTCAATATCAAATTACAGCATATTTTACATGTCAAAATAAGAGAATTTCACATTGAGATCGTCAGAAAGAATACAAAATAAAAATAAAATGAAAATCAGGAATAAAATGTTTCACCGTTAGGATCGTCTTTTCATACCAAAATAAGAAATAATGTTAACAAGTAATAGGATTAATGGTACAATTGGTATGTCAAATTAAGTATATATTACAAATTTATAAATCTAAGTCCATGTATTCTTTAACAGAATGCTTAGATCTTTAAAACTACGCAACGGATTTTGAAGCGGTTTTTTTAATAGGTAGAGGAAGGAATTGATTCAAGAGGAAGGTTTTAAAATATAATTTATTATAGTTTAACACTCAATTCCCGCGGGAACGCTATAACCGAATTCCACGCGGACGAAGTCGCGGGCAGAAGCTAGTAAATAATATAAAAGATTAGTGCGTTTAAAGTATAAAATAAGATTAAATTTAATCAGTTAATTTAGACGACATAAATGCACTATAATTCTCATCGCCATATTAAACTGATTTTGTATTTCTTAATGCAACTTGTATGTTGTTCATACTATCTATATATATAAAACAAGAAACTGACTGACTGACTGACTGACCGATCAACGCAGAGCCGAATTTACTGGTCGTAGAGAGCTGAAATTTGGCATGCAGATTCCTTATGGAACGTAAGGTAGGACTAAGAGAGGATTTCCCGAAATTCCCACGGGAACGGAAAAAAACGGGATTTTACATTTTAATATCTCTGCTCATACGAAGTTGCGGGAAAAAGCTAGTTAATACATAATATTGTTTCATGATTTTCCCCGTTTACTAGTTTTGTTTGAGAAAAGCACTATGTATTCCTCTATGAAAACATGGCCTGCCTGTCTCGGTATTCACAGGTTTACACAACTTAGAAGGCATACAGAATATAGAAGAAATAATAGACTTAAGTGCTTCGTCGCGCGCCTTCTACATTGTGTCGTGCTATATCTCTGCATGCCTCGCACTGCCTCGCCATGCAAAAGGTCCTTCTCCTCAGGCAATCCCTTACTTTCCGGACTTACCTTACCACTTACTTACCATTTATACAATGGGGACTATCGTTTCTTTGCTCACCAGTTGGCGCCACTGTTGACTAAGGTCCAGAGGTATAGCTGTCAAAGGCGACTTTATAAGATCGGCGCCGAATCTAAGTTTTAAATCTTGAATCTCATTAAGTTTATTAATTATAAATAACTATCATCATATCGAGTAGCTATGCCGCAATGTTGTGCAGTTCCGTTTTGTTCGGAATTTTCATTTTTGTTTCAAAGTGTTCACATTCATCGCCAAATAATCCATATTTGCGATAATTTCACGAAGGAGATCATTTTTCAACAGGTAAATTAAAGAAATTATCATTTAAGTCACTAAGCCCGCCAAAACCAGTGAAAAGTGAATGTTATTGGACCTCACGCGACACTAGCGCCTCTAGTGGCAAATTCACACGCGATAGCCCCCATTGTTTACAATAGGGCGAGTTGATCGAATTAATAACATTGTGGGTGAATGTAAAAATTTCATCTTTATTTTACGGGCCAAAATTTCAAGTTAATTTAAACTTTAAGGTCGTCGGGCTTCGGAACGCAAGACAAATAATATACCAATTACAATGTCAGGCACGTTCGACGCGACGGTGCCATGCGAAGAAAAGTTTGTTGAAAAGCAGATGGCGGCAGTTCACACGTCGTGCTCGTGTTCTAAGTTCTCTTTTTGACATATATTGAACTTCACACTGTATTACGCGTGTACGAGGTAAAATACAATTGACTTTTCATTCAGTCATATTTATTCATTTGAGTTTCAGAGGGCTTAAAATCTTCAGAAATGGCGGAAACAACCAGCTTAGTGGTTTAAATTATAATTAGTGCCAGTGAATGGAGTGTGCTAGTTAATCCTATTAGCTAATTTTGAATAAGTAAAATAGGTGCAACGGTTTGAAAATTATTGGTTCATTTCTGATGTCGAAGTACACCTGTCGATCTGTCTGTCTGTTACCTCTTCACGCTTAACCGCTGGACCGATATAAATGAAGTTTGGTTTGGGGATAGTTCGAGTCCCGAAAAAGGAAAAGGGGTGCTTTTTTCTCGGAAAAACGAAAAGCTCCCGTGGAAACGCGATAACGAATTCCACGCGGGCGAAGTCCCGGGCAGAAGCAAGTCTAAAAATGATTACTTAGTTTATATCTTAGTGATCAAGCATACAAGGCGATAAAAATATACGTAAGCTTTAACGGCATTGTGTTCAGATATTTATGAGCATCTTCTTTACTACGATGTATCTTATGGTGACTGTACACCAGTCAATAGGTACATACGTGTCAATGCTTAATGAGGGTCACTGCTCAACACATCAACTCGGCAATTCCGACCTTTATAGGTATGCAGTAATTATAGTACTTTATGAATTTCTTCTATGGATCATGAGAGGAAAGGCAGTGCAGAGTTGATATGGTCTTTTTTTGTGGTAGGGCCTGGTGCTAGGTCCTCCAGGGGTTGTACCACCATCTTTCCCCACTAACCTGCCGCCATAGAGCGTGTTCCGGTAGGGGGTAAAGGCAGCCGGTGAAATTTCTGGCACAGACGCATTCCATCTTAGGCCTCAGGGTAGGCAACGCATTCGAGATCTTATATGGTTTCTTAATGGGGGGTCATAGGATTTCGGTGTCCATGGGCCGCAGTGACCACTTACCATCAGGTTGTGCGCTGGTTTGCCTATACCATTGGTATAAGAAAAGTTTCTTACTGATTTCATACCTAATATTATCCTCTGAAATTAAGAATTTTACATTTTACTAGACACTGGCACACAGTTCACTAGTGCCAAAACCAAAAAAAAAAAAAAAACACTTCCGCACGTGTATCGAACGACGCTTTTAATACAGTTGCGAAAAAATAAGAAAAACAACAAGTATATTTAGTTTATATGATTAATTTTGTAATTGCAATAGAACTGAAAAATAATAAAGTTCTACAAAAAATAAAAAAAATCTCCCAATAAGAAATTCTTCTATCTTTTTTTTCATTTTTATTTACATAATAGTTAATGGCACAATTTGTACAATTATCGAGTGTGATATTGAAAGTTTTTGCTGGTAAATTAAGTGTTTGGCTGACTGAAATATTAATCTCACATATCTGTGAAGATTGAGTCACTATGGAAAAGAGAAAAGCACTAGTTCGCAAAAACCAACTTTGCGCACGCTAAACAGCTACGTAAAGTAGCACTTTTTGAGCAACTGTATTAAAAAAGAATTTTACAATTGTAATGTCGCTATGACACCAGCGCCTCTAGCGGCAGTATTAAAATGATATAATTCAGCAACTGTTGCGCTGTCAGCAACCCTCGAAGTCTCGACTGATGATACTCCATCCTAGATATCACTAAGTCCTACTTACAAAGAATACAACGAAGTAAGCTTTCACTTATTAATTTTATTGTCCGACTGGAATAAATCGCAAATGAATTATGCATTGTGCCACTTGGGAGATAAGCGTAGGCAGGTACATTATTACACGTAGATAGGTGCAACCTTTACACACAAGCACCTTTTTTTCTTATAATCTGTCGAGAATGAACGATCCCATTATTTATTAGGCAGTAAGAGTTTTCCCGAAACAGTGAAAACCTTTTTCCTAGACTAATAAAATTAAGTGTATGTTTTATGTGTTTTAGTGCATTCACCATGTTTTATGGCAAGTCATTGATCTTTCAGTAATCGGCGAAGTAAAACTATACTAAAAGTGTGACTTTATTCAATTCTTTCTTGTATTGACATGACTAAATTATAAGGATTCTGTTTTTTGCTATTTGTCAATGGAACCCTAGTAATTTGCCTCCAACTCATGACACATTTAAAAGAAAATTTCCAAGAAAAACTTTATCACAATATACCTGTACATAGGTACAGGTATATTGTGATAAAGTTTTTCTTGGTATAGACCACACCTATACTAACCCCTAGACATTAAGCATTATTTGTACTACTAACAAGTTATGGATTATGGGTCCGAAATAAATAAGATAATAACAAATAAATAAATATTTGAATTGAATATAACGCTCCCAGACCGTCTCATGTTAATGCATGATAAAACTCCATTAAAAATGCATTTGAGCTAGTTGGAGTGAAGAAAGATAAACATACTTATTCGTAATATAATTTTAAAATATTTAATGTCAATATTTTTCGACTTAAGGCTGCGTTTCCACTAACATGTGCCAGAGCTGCGTTGCGAGACGCTGTGGAATTGTGTGTGTGTGTCTAAATGAAGTGTTTCTATCCATACTAATATTATAAATGTGAAAGTATGTTTGTTTGTTTGTCCTTCTTCACATCGCAACGAGAGGACCGATTTGGATGAAATTTGGTATGGAGATGAGTTTGAATTTTTATCCTGATATTTCCACGGGAACGGGTTTACCACGGGTCAAAAGAATTTTTTCAATACTTCTATAACTATTACTGTCTATATGTATATTATCATCGGGTACGCAAATTCTAAGTCTACGCGGGACGAAGTTCGCGGGCATCGGCTAGTTGGTTCATAAGAAACACATCCCTCGCTATGCAACCTCGTACATCTCTGGTTGAAACGCAGCCTATGAAGTTGTGTATACACTATACAAACGCTACAAGGTTGTATAAAGACTTGAAGAGTTCGTAGGATGTTTCATCATTTCAGCCGAAAGACGTCCACTGCTGGACATAGGCCTCCCCCAAGGCTCGCCACTCCGACCGATCCTGTGCTACTTGCTTTCACCGGTTTCCCGCGACCTTCACGAGGTCGTCGCTCCATCTTGTTGGAGCCCTACCGACAGCTCGTCTCCCGGTTCGCGGGCGCCACTCGAGAACTTTCCGGCCCCATCGGCCATCAGTCCTGCGAGCAATGTGCCCCGCCCACTGCCACTTAAGGTTCGCAATTCTTCGGGCTATGTCGGTGACCCCAGTTCTGCTGCGGATATTCTCATTTCTGATTCTATCACGCAGAGAAACCCCGAGCATAGCCCTTTCCATTGCCCTCTGAGTGACTTTGAGCCTTCTTATGAGACCCATCGTGAGCGCCCACGTCTCGGAACCATAAGTCATCACTGGCAACACACACTGGTCGAAGACTTTCGACCTGAGACACTGCGGTAATTTGGACGAAAAGACACTGCGAAGCTTCCCGAACGCTGCCCAACCGAGTCGGATTCGACGATTGACCTCTTTCTCGAAGTTGGACCTACCTAACTGGACTGTTTGTTCCGTCGTAGGATGTTTGCTTCCGTTGAATGTGTTAAGTAAATTCACGGTGGACACGAGTGGCACAGGACCGGTCTGAGTGGCGCGCCTTGGGTAGGCCTATTTTCAGCAGTGGACGTCTTTCGGCTGAAATGATGATGAGCTAAAAAGCACTGAGGTGAAGGAAATCATCGTGACAAAAACTGTATGCATCTGTGAAGTGATGGAAGTATGTTTGTGAAGTCCCTAATACGCCCCTAATACAAGCCCGCATGGGGAAGCCGTGGTGGCCTAGTGGTTCGACCTACCGCCTCTCAGCTGCCGAGGGTCGGGGGTTCGATTCCGGCTCGCACCTCTAAGTTTACGTACGTGCGAAATTCAATTTGAATACCACTGAGCTTTTCGGTGAAGGAAAACATCGTGAGGAAACCTGCATTCATCTGCAAAGTAATTCAAAGATGTGTGTGAAGTCCCCAATCCGCACTGGGCCCGCGTGGGGACTATAGCCCAAACCCTCTCATGATGTGGAGAGGCCTGTGCCCAGCAGTGGGACGCAAATAGGCTGTAGTAGTAGTAGTAGTAGTAGTAGTAGTAGTAGTAGATGGGGACTGCAGCCCAAAACCTCTCGTCGTGCGAGGAGGCCTGTGCCCAGCAGTGAGACGTAAATAGGCTGTTCGTTTGTGGTGGTACTACCTATCTTAAATAATGAGGAAATGGGCGACCGAGATTTGCTCGGTTGAAAATAGATAAAACCGAGTTTTCTATACGATTTCTATAGAACGATTGATCACCCTCATAAACCCCTATATCCCAAATTTCGTCCAAATCGTTACGGCCGTTTCCGAGATGGCTTAGATAAATAAATAAAGAAATAAACATACATATATACAAGATTGAAAGTATAAGATGTAGAGACTATGGAGTTGGAAATAATAATGTGTAGCTTTAGAATGTTTTTCTTAGAATCCAATAACTGAAAACCCAAGAAAATACCTAATGTTCAAAGCCATTAGCGATTAATATTTTCACTATATATAATAGACTTTTAAGTCCGCCGTTTTATGAACCTGAAGCACAGCCTGTTTACACATGTTATCTTGCGAAAAAATGGTTGAGTATTTGCGAACATTGTACACATTAAAAGTCCCCAGTACGCACGGCGTTTCTCAACTTCTCATACAAACGTAGTTTCGCTTTTACTCCCAAATTACTAAACAGATTGCTCGAAACTTGGTACACACAATAAAATCATTATTGTGAGTGTCCGAAATTAGTGAATGTTGTGGTAAAATATGAGACGGTTAAATTACAGCCAAAAAACTGAATTTTGAAGTTTGTATGGAGGAAACTAAAGTGGTGCTAGTTTCTTTGTTATTCAATTTATTACAACCAAAGTGTATTTTGAAGACTTATATCCCTGTTCCACTATTACCTGTAAAATTTGGTGACAATCTGTTAAGTAGTTTGCGAATTAAAACGTAATTACGTATTATGGAGAAAGGAGCATACTGAGGACTATTAAGTTTTCTGTACCTATCTCTATACCTTATCGTAGAACTTTTGAATCGTCATGTCGTTGTGTTAAATTAAAAGAGAACACATATTATTAATCAAAAGAAAAATAAATAAATAAATAAAAACGCATTTTTTTAAACTATCAAGCTATGTTGCTCTGATGCATACCCGGCCCAAATGTTCCGAAAACACTGGCTGCATTGCCGCGCTGTATGGCCTAAGAGATAATATCTTGGACCAGATACGCACCTCCACTTGTGTACTAAGAAAACTTTTTACATGAAAGAACTAGGTGACATGGATGGACGTTGTGTGAACTTGTTCTGAACTTTGGATTTTTCAAGTTTAACATTTACCTACAATTTATCTTCTTTTTTACTTTAATTTTTGACGATCAAAATTTCATTTTAGATCAACGGTAAGTCCACATATCAATTAGTTATTAACATTGATCTAAGGATTCACAATCAGCCGGAGAAAAATGGCCCATCGAAACGGGTGCCCGAACCACTCGGGCACCCGTTTGGCGCTCAGTAAATTTGACACTTAGTCTTATGGTGTTAGGTTTACTTTGTATAAAATATTTACCTTGACACATATTATAAAGAGGCGTTATTAGCATATTGGAACATATTTTCTAATGTCAGTTTGCTCCATATATTTTGACATATTCTGTTAGGCACTGTTCGTCCATATGTTATTATAGGTCAATGGTTATTAATTTATGTTTGATATCGATTATTTCAACCTGCTAGATGATGTCGTACACCGTCAAAGTATGTCTAGAGTTTTTTGACTTTTAAATTCAAATTCTTTAAAGGGACGTTTAATAAAACACTGAATTAATATATTGACTTTTTTATCGAAGATCGTCATCTACCGGTTTTCTGGTATCTATACGTATAGACATTGTAATAAGAGTCGTCACTTGACACAGTTCACCTGCTGGGCTTGGTCACATGCTGCACAGACAGACAAAAGTTCCTAATGAATGGTGAAAGTCAGCCTCGCACCGAGAACCGGATCGCTATTCGTCGAATATTATGTTATTATTAACTCCGGCTATCTAAAGAAATTATCTATCGATGAAACTTTTTTATGTCTAGGTACCTACTTACAGGAAAAACAATCTTAGACAGCTGGAATTAAAAGCACAATGTGGAAGCTGGTAAATTCTTTTACGTCGACCATGGCCGTAAACTGTGATTTTCTGCCCGCTACGCGGAAAGAAAATCTCACTTTCTGGCCAAGGCCAGACCTAAAACTTTTGATAAACCACGGGCGGTAATTCGTAAAACCCCAGATCGCATATTTATGGCTCTCACCTTCGGTTTGGGTCACAAACAGTTGCGATGTGGGACATTAACGAATTCACTGCCCTAGGTCTGTAATCTACTATTTTTCAACTGTAAGAATGGCCCTATGTGGCCAGTTTGCTGAATAAATGTTTGAATTAACGCACAGTGATCAGTGTCTTTATTTTATTCCATACTAGCTTCTGCCCGAGACTTCGCCGGCGTTCCCGCGGGAACTTTGCGTTTTTCCGGGATAAAAAGTAGCCTATGTCGTTTCCCGAGACTCCAACTATCTCCATACCAAATTTGATCAAAATCGGTCCAGTAGTTTTCACGCGATGCGCGGTCAAATAAACCGACAAACAGATAAACAGACAAACAGACAAAAATTCTAAAAACTGTTGGAATGTGATCTGTTATCGATTCTAAGTATCCTCAGACAACTTTTTTTCTAATATCTTCCGTGTAGGTACTGACTTTCGACCCTCTTTAGCTTTATTATATATACTTATGTATAAGAAGATTCGTTCTCGTTTTTTTTATGACTTAAATATACTTACTTATTACTTGGCAGATGCGTGCAGGTTTCCTCACGATGTTTTCATTCACCGAAAAGCTCAGTGGTATAATCAAATTGAATTCGGCACATAAGTAAACTTAGAGGTGCGAGCCGGAATCGAACCCCCGACCCTCTGCATGAGAGGCGGTAGGTCGAACCACTAGACCACCACGGCTTCACATCACAGCGTGTTTATTTGCATAATTTTGGCAAAATTTCATGGCAGAAATTTCGGAAAGTAAGATGGTCCGGAAGTTTTGTTGCGTGGTGGGACGGCTGCGCCGGCGCAGTCACCGACGGCAGCTCGAGCCAGCTGCGCGGGATTACCGTGGCCGGACACCGAACTATAACTAGTGAAGTGTGTGATTGTTTTTATAGGAATTAAAGGTGAGTGATTATTATAAGCTCTATTTTATTTATTAACTTGTGTCTAAAGCTGAAACTTGAAAGCGACCCCCGACCTGAAAAGTGAAAGTTCTAATTTGAAAGAAACTTTATAAAACGTACGATACATAATCATTCACAAAGTCGCTTCTACTGTTAGCGACATTTCTTAACAAGAACCTTTGTTATTGTATAATCATAGATATAACTTTAAAGAACATCCCTTGTTTAACCGTAAAGTCGCAGCCCTAGTTTATGTATGGCAACTTTAGGACTGTCATAGAGCGCTCGGGCGCGTCAGAGAGAATCTTGGCTTGTCAATGGCGATCGATTGTATATTTGATTCTAGATTTGATATAAATATTGTAAATCCCGGTCATCAGTGTTTTTCGTGTAATACTACTTATTAACAAAACGAAGAACTTGTTTTTAATTTTGATTGTAATATCTACAAAAGATCCAAATCGAGTTTGATTTCCTTGCTTCCCAAGTAAACTCAAAGTTTTTCATTTAAAATTATAACTTAAAATATATTGTTGAAATTGTATATTATAGGCTCCAAATTAACACAAAGTGTATACTTTACATAAACTCCAAGCAACTGTATTTCTATACTAGGTACCTACCTCATATAATATTATCTATTCATATGCTACTACTACTACTACAGCCTATTTGTGTCCCACTGCTGGGCACAGGCCTCCTCTCATCACGAGAGGGTTTGGGCTATAGTCCCCACGCGGGCCCAGTGCGGATTGGGGATTTCACACTCATCTTTGAATTACTTCGCAGATGCGTGCAGGTTTCCTCACGATGTTTTCCTTCACCGAAAACCGCAGTGGTTAATTCAAATTGAATTTCGCACATAAGTAAACTTAGAGGTGCGAGCCGGAATCGAACCCCCGTCCCTCTGCATGAGAGGCGGTAGGACGAACCACTAGGCCACCACGGCTTCTATTCATATACATATTCATTAATTTCATCAAAACGACTGGACCAATTTTTAAGTTTAGGTAATTGGTATTAATATAGATATAGGATGAGTTTGAGACCCTGTTTTGGAAACAACATTTTATCCCGATTATTTCACGGAATTAGGGTACGGCTAAAACATTTGTTTGATACTACTAAACCTATTACAGGTTTACACTAATTAGAAGGCGCGTGGATTAAGCAAAAATAGAGTCTGCGTCAACGGCATAAGTGCTTCACCGCGCGCCTTCTAAGTTGTGTACTGCTGTACCACCATGCTTAGAGTAGGTATCATTATTCATCAGCTACCTACGCAAACTTTAAGTCTACATCACAGCACCACTGGTAAATTATTTTCCTGACGTGTAAAAGTGCCCAATTTGCTGAATAAATGATTGAATTTTTAATTTTGAAAACTTGACTCTGGGTGAGCACAAGCCTTCTCTACAACCAGAGGTTTTGGGCTATAGTACGTCTCCTCGCGGACCTAGCGCGGATTTGGGGACTTGGGGACTTCTCACATTACCATAGGTCAAACTACCAGGCGGTTTAGAGACACACTTACAATTACAGCTATACACTTATATACAGAGGAATACAAATACAAATGTCCGTCTTACTTCCTAATGTCCCCTACACGGGCAGTCGCATGAGCACTTATCTGCAAGAAATGCTCTGTCCTTAATGACGGTCTCCGTATGTAATGGTATTCGCGATTGTATGGGTACAATCAACTCCATTCAAACTTAATCAAAAACATGACGACTCCACACACATAACGACTTATGAATGAACGTAGTTGAATTGACACATATTCATTGTATAACTAATTAGGTTAGTTATAAAAATGGGCGCAGCTGAAAATCAGCGCTGTGGCTCCGGGCCACAGTATTATTCTGAGCTGTTAGCCCTTTCGGCTATTAAACTTTCAATTTTAGTTCTTTTTTAAAATGAGGTTATAAATTATTTTAATTTCTGTTGTTTCTTTTAAGTGGATGTGTATTTATTTTTGGTTTTGTGTTTTGTTTTTTTTTCAAAATAGCCGAATAAAGATATTTCATTTCATTGCATTTCATTCATTTCATTTCATTTTATTCACGAGCCAGGTGACGAGTAGCGATTAACTGTAAATTAAAAAACATAACTAAAGAACGCGGTCGAAATTTTTAGACCTGAACTTTTTTTTTGTTATGCTGTGACTTTGAATAAAATTGATCATACAAAATTTACGATTTACACGTATCTTCAGTCCTTAAAATAAACACCTCTACTATGTACAGCTAATTTAATCAAATGGTTTTTTCTTCTAAAATTTTAAACTGCTTATCCCATTTTATGTCGATGATTTTATTAAACACAAGAATTAACGCTAAGCCAATTTCAACAACAAAGTTAGAGTTAATCTACCATAGGAAATCCCGCCCCTCCACACTCCATTTGGTTATCCGTCTTTACCGAAAAGTAGTACGTATGATTCTTTAATTAATTTCCATTAGGTACAGTCGAGTTCGTTAATATGTGTACACTTTTCGACCTTATCACAAAGGAGTAAGGTGCAAAAGTTTGTACATATTGGCGAACTTGACTGTACTTTCCTGTAGTAATTCCTTTTGCTATTATATGTAATTGGCAACTGTTTACAATGAAAGCGCGAAAAGAGTCACCTGCTGGTATCGGTTCCCTGACTATCAAGACGATAGACTGCATGTTCCATGTTCACATATTATATGTAAACTAGCTTCTGCCCGCGACTTCGCCCGCGTGGAATTCGGTTATCGCGCAACCGCGGGAACTACGCGCTTTTCCGGGACTCCAACTATCTCCATGTCAAATTTCATCTCAATCGGTCCAGCGGTTGAAGCGTGTAGAGGTAACAGATAGACAGACAGCTCGCCCACCAAGATATATCTGATGGAGACGGTTCAATGGCCACAGTGACCACATTCCCTCGGCCTGTGTGGGCATTTGCCAATGAATCACATAAAATAGCTCCACTGGTTAATTAATGGATGTGTGACATGTTCCAATCGAACCATTACCTATTAATTTTACAGGCTTTTTATTCAAGTTCCGAATACCAAAGTGACATACGAGCACAGAATATTTAATAGTACGTACTACATACAGAATGGCCACGGAATCACCCGCCTGAATCTAGCCGGCGCGCAGCTCGCGCCCAACTCTACCGTCATTTGTTGATGGAGAGTGAATCGTTGGCCCGCGTACTGGTAGTTGGTACACACACATTCACAAGTGTACCTACAGACGGCCTCGCACGCAAATTCATTCGAATTGTGTTCGAAATTGTGCTTTTATAGGCCGTGTCCGCCGTGTGATACGAGTATACTTCCTACTGATTTTCCCTACTAAATAAACAACACCATTCTCATTGGAACTATGTCATCAGTCTCCATAGCTCTAACGGTATTCAAACCTCTTTGATACACTATCGAGCCAATAATAACTAGTCAAACAATAAGCCTAACAACCCATTCATCTAAACAACATCGTTCACATACAGTCAATAGCATAACTGACTATTCTGCTTTTAAAACTATTCTTTGATCGTATGACTTTTAATATGGACACTGAACAATACAAACAAATATACTTAAATTTAAATTCTACGCCTTCATTTTCTGTTCGATCCATTATATTATAAGCACGATATGGGATTTCCCATTAAGAATAATTAGGTACCTCCTTGTTTAGCGAACTTTGTTGGAATATTATTAAGTATCCCAATTTATCCGGTCTGAGTGGCGAGCCTTGGGGGAGGCCTATGTCCAGCAGTGGACGTCTTTTGGCTGAAATGATGATGATGATGATGATCCCAATTTATAGAGACTACAAGCGACCCTTTCCCTAAGTAGGAAAGTAGGAAAATATCCATCCTTATAATTATCGTGAAGTATGAAGCCGTGGGTGGCCTAGTGGTTCGACCTACCACCTCTCATGCAGAGGGTCAGGGGTTCGATTCCGGCTCGCACCTCTAAGTTTAGGTTCTTGTTATGAGTTTACCACTGAGCTTTTCGGTGAAGGTAAACATCGTGAGGAAACCTGCACTCATCTGCGAAGTAATTCAAGGATGTATGCGAAGTCCCTAATCCACACTGGGCTCGCGTGGGGACTATAGCCCAAACCCTCTCGTGATGAGAGGAGGCCTGTGCCCAGCCAGTGGGACACAAATAGGCTGAAGTAGTATAATTATCGTAGTATCGTATGGTATTTGGAAAAGCTAAACTGCTAGGGTTCCTTTCCTCCCGAAGCGTAATTGGATTATATTCAAATAACAGAAAAAACCCACGGCTGTCTTGAAATTGGAAAACGCATTGGCTAGCAAAATACCGCTGCGATGTGAAATTTAGAAAATTTATTCGTCGAATAGTCCATACAAATTTTGAATTTAATTCAGAAATAAAAACGAATTTTGTGTTACTATTTTTTGGTATAGGTATACGCAAAATCAATGAAGTCTTATTTAGACCCACTTGCACCAAGCCGCTAACCTCGGGTTAGAATCTTAACCCACGTCAAATTCATACAAATATATCTGAGTTAAGCTGTTAAGCCGAAGTTAACAACTTAGTGCAACTTAGTGTACCTATTAAAAACACACTGCATTAAAATTCTAGATAGGTTTGCCATTTGCAATTTCCAATAATTCATGTTTTTCTAACAACACGATGATTCAAAACTTAAATTCCATGCGATTATTAGATTATTGTTAGCAATAGTGGCAATACCATGAGTTTACAGTGACAGTACTCGCTAGCGACTACGTAAACGATTTGTATGAAGAATAGTACAGCGCCCCTGGCGGTCACTCGTTGAACTAAAATTCTTCATACAAATCGTTTACGTAGTCGCTAGCGAGTACGGTCACTGTAAACTCATGGTAGTGTTGGTACATTATAAGCGTGTAAGTATCTGTCAGTAAACGTTATTTTGATACTTTCTCTCTTCCGAAGATACAATACGTCAAGATTCTAAGTATGGTCAGCATTATCATTGGTGAGGACACTAGAATGTTATTCATTTCTTGATGGAGCTTTTGAAGTGTCTTTACGAGTAGATGCGTGTTGATAGTGAGAGTGTCACGGAGTAACTATAGGTATCATCAAGAGTTTGTAGCAGCAGTCGACTTTTTATTTTGTCAAAACCGAGCTATTATAAATTCGAAAGCAACATGATTGCGTAAGTGTCCGTCTATTTGTATTGTTACCTCATCATGCTTGAACTGCTGGACTGATTGAGATGAAATTTGGTATGAGAAAGGTTGGTATCCCGGTGAAGGAAAAACGCACAGTTCCCACGGGAAAGCGATAACCGCATTCCAAGCGGGTGAAGCCGTCGCAAAAGCTAGGTTAATATAAGTTAAAAAAAACAAAAGTCATGATCTTACCATGTTTAAGTTTTAAATACTTAATATGTACATTACTTATTTACTGTCAAATCGAACTTAGTCAAACGAAAGGATGAAAGAGAGTTACTACTACAGCCTATTTGCGTCCCACTGCTGGGCACAGGCCTTCTCTCATCACGAGAGGGCTTGGGCTATAGTCCCCACGCGGGCCCAGTGCGGATTGGGGACTTCACACACATCTTTGAATCACTTCGCAGATGCGTGCAGGTTTCCTCACGATGTTTTCCTTCACCGAAAAGCGCAGTGGTCACTATTCAGTCCACATTGAATTTCGCACATAAGTAAACTTAGAGGTGCGAGCTGGAATCGAACCCCCGACCCTCTGCATGAGAGGCGGTAGGTCGAACCATTAGGCCACCACGGCCACAGGAAAGAGAGTTAGATGTCATTTATGATAAGTCCGCCCACGCCACCGTTCCGTTTTATGCAGATTTTCTCTGGCGTGTGCTTGTGCAAGCTATTTTTGTATGAGGTCATCAATGTCACGCGTTCCTTGCCGCCCGAACTACTCTTACCCCCAAGGAGGGTTGGGCACGAAGTTGACAATTGACGACCTATATTTATAATTATCATGAATTTTAGCGTCATTGTGAAAACGTGACCAAAAATGTATACACGGTGGGTCAGAAAATATGGCAAATAATTAACCCACAGTATCGGCTATCGATTCTTAGTATATCGTATAGGACTTTAATTTTTTTTGAGTTGGTATAAAAAAAAATTGTATATGGGATTGGTTGTGTGAGCGACGCCTGAATCCTATACAAAATATTTTTTTTTACCAACTCAAAAATAATTAAAGACCTATACAATATACTTAGAATCGATAGCCGATACTGTGGGTTAATTATTTGCCATATTTTCTGACCCACCATATATAGGTATAAGATACTTAACCGGACTGGCATAGTTGGCTGCAGTGACCTTGCTTACGGGGACCTGGGTACCAATAAACTGGGAGACTAACATTTTTTTATGAGCATTAGTGTACCTTGAATGTATACCTACCTATGTATATAACAAAAATTTAGTATAAAATAAATATCTATGTAGTTTTTATCATCGGTTTCCTATCACCCAGTTACAATTTCAAGTTTTAAGTACTTAGTTGGTGCCACAAATAGATTCACTTTCGGTAGGTCGATTGTACAAAAAATGGCTCTTAATTGTTTATTTCCCGTTGTCTTCAAATGAATACGCTGACGGTACAACGGACACTGCGGAAACACCTCTCAAGAAACGGTACGTGCTAGAGGGCAGCTTTCTCTTTCACACAAACAGACTCGTGTGTTTTTGGTCTCATGTCACTTTCCCTTCTGCGAATGACCATTAAGGAAGTGATGGCACAATAGATGACCGCCTTATAACAAAGTGTAATAAGACCTATATTTTTTTTTTAAATATTTTAATTGTTGGTAATAATACCTATGGAAGTTTGAAAATTTAATGTTTAACCTTGACTTGGTGACGTTAAGATAGAATAAGTAGGTATTTAAGGCGGTGACAAGACTTAAATTGAATTTATTTAATAGTACATTACAGATCTAGGGTGGTGAATTCGTAAATGTCCCAGTTCGCAGGTTTCTGTGGCCCGAACCGAAGGTGAGGGCCATAAAAACCTGCGATCTGGGGCTTTACGAATTACCGCCCGTGGTTTGTCAAAAGTTTTACATCTTGCCTTGGCCAAGAAGTGAGATTTTCTCTCCGCATAGCGGGCAGAAAATTCCACTTTACGGCCAGGGGTGATGTAAACAGTATTTAAACGAAAACTTTGATTTTGTAAGGCGAGTAAATTATATTATACACACTATATGACGGGTCGTCACGCGATAAACACCCAAAAAAGGCTATTATTTATTTTTATAATAGCCTTTTTCGAGTGTTTATCGCGTGACAACCCCACCTACACACAGTAGAGGGGGTTGAATGACAGCTGTCAATCAGTCTTGCTACGGACGTGTTAGAGTTTGTATACTTGCTTTTAGTCTATGTCTGCCTAGTATTCAACCTATTCCGAAATTAAATAATAAAATAACTTGACACATCTTCGGTGGTCATGTTCCTGTCAGTGTACGAATAACGTTGGTTTATTTATATTGCTTAATGTGATGTAATTATTATCCCAATAATAACTGAGCAACCACGATCTGCTACAATAAGGACGCGGGTGCTGGTTGCATCAATTCAATCAATTTCAGATCTGTTTATTTCCATGAAAAACGTAAAAAAATACGTTTTATAGACTCCTCGCCATAGACATATATAATAATTCGTATAAAAATAAAAATAAAAAGTAAGTAAGCATAAAAATCTTTGCTCCTCGCTCAATCTTTATACCAGACTAGCTTTTCCCCGCAACTTCGTATGCGCAGAAATATTAAATGTAAAATCCCGTTCCCGTGGGAATTTCGCAAAATCCTTTCTTAGCGTATGCCTACGTCATAACATCTGCATACCAAAAAAATTCAAATTCAGCCCGATCCGTCCTGTGGTTTGGGCTGTGCGTTGATAGATCACTATGTCAGTCACCTTTGAGTTTTATATATTTAGATTACGTGCTGCAGAGTTGTCGCATGCTCACAGTAGTTCGAAGTAAGTATATGTAATAGGTAAAAGTAGATATTGTATTTTCATTTTACATAAATTATAGATCTAAAAGGGAATTGTGAAATTGTTATATTTACGATACCTAAAGGTTGTGTATCTACATTGTACTTTTTTATCAAAAAGTAATGTTTTAAAACATTTTTAATTAGTTTACTGTTTACTGTTTTTATTATAATTTTTTGTATTAATTTCTGGAGGTAGGTTATTTAAGGTGAATGGCAATATGTATCTCCAGGTCATTGACCCATAATAAGTAATAATAATAACATATGGACGAACAGTGACTAACAGAATATATCAAAATATATGGAGCAAACTGGCATTAGAAGAAAACACGTTCCAATATAATAACCAAACCCTCTCGTGATGAGAGGAGGCCTGTGCCCAGCAGTGGGACGCAAATAGGCTGTAGTACTAGTAGTAACGCCTCTTTATAATATGTGTCAAGATAAATATTTTATACAAAAGTAAACCTAACACTATAAGACTTAAGTGTCTTTACTGAGCGCCAAACGAGTGCCCGTGTTGTTCGGGCACCCGTTTTGACGGGCCATTTCTCTTCGGCTGATTGTGAATCCTATGGGTCAGTAGAATGATTGTTGTGGTGGTACTAGGATTTCCCGGTACCCATGGATATTATTATTTAATCACCTGTATTTGCATTTATTCTAAAACTGGCTTTTGCCCGCGACTTCGCCCGCGTGGAATTCGGTTGTCGCGTTCGAAAAGCCGTGGTGGCCTAGTGGTTCGACCTACCGCCTCTCATGTCGAGGGTCGGGGGTTCGATTCCGGCTCGTACCTCTAAGTTTACTTACGTGCGAAATTCAATTTGAATTGACCATGAGTTTTTTCGGTGAAGGAAAACATCGTGAGGAAACCTGCACTCATCTGCGAAGTAATTCAAGGATGTGTGTGAAGTCCCCAATCCGCACTGGACTATAGCCCAAACCCTCTCATGATGAGGGGAGGCCTGTGCCCAGCAGTGGGACGCATATAGGCTGTAGTAGTAGTAGTAGTAGTTCCCGCGGGAACTACGTGTCCATCCCTATTTTACTTACCCAATTCAACTGTAGTCGTACCATGATCGTAGGTACCTGTAATACAAATAGATACCGTCCGTTCTAAATTTTACAGTTTTATAATATGGATCTAAAGAAACCAGCCATTATTACCTATCTTAAGACATACATACTCAAGACGTATCACATGCTGTTAAATAAAACAATTGAAAAAAAAAACCGTTACATTGTCTACAACTTTTTAAGTTAGCCGTTATAAGAAAGCGTTCCTAAGCTACGATACCGGATAAGGAGTGAATATTCGATGAGAAAGGTCAAAAGAACCGGTTTTAAGAAATTATTCGGCAACTTGTTTCACGTCACGGTACTCATCATTGAGCTATGGGCGAACGTAGTGTGCATAACCCACTTTCAAGGAACGAGACGAGTTTCACAGTGTACAATTTGGTGGGACTCTATTCTAGTGTTACATAATGAAACGGAGATTCCCAATCTCGGCGCTCACGCGTCACGACGCGCTCAAATTGAACTTTAAATCTAGCTGCTTAAAGTGAGCCGCGCCGCGTGAGCGCAGAGATTGGGAATCTCCCGTTTCCTATGTTACAGTTCGAATAGAGTCCCTGATGGATTTTCTAGTAGGTACCTAGGTGATTTTTAAGAGTGAGAACCGCCACCAGCGATGATTGAATTTCAGCAAATCGAAAGATTCACGACGATGATTAATGCAAAATGTCAGTTCAGATTATTCTACTACTGCAGCCTATTTGTGTCCCACTGCTGGGCACAGGCCTCCTCTCATCACGAGAGGGTTTGGGCTATAGTCCCCAAGCGGGCCCACTGCGGATTGGGGACTTCACACACATCTTTGAATTACTTCGCAGAAGCGTGCAGGTTTCCTCACGATGTTTTCCTTCACCGAAAAGGTCTGTGGTAAATTCAAATTGAATTTCGCACATAAGTAAACTTAGAGGTGCGAGCCGGAATCGAACCCCCGACCCTCTGCATGAGAGGCGGTAGGTCGAACCACTAGGCTACCACGGCTTCAGATTATTCTAGTAAGCATTACTTCCTTTATTCTTGGGAAAATACCTATCTATTTGTGAAAGATTTTGTTTTAAGTTTCTAATACCTATTTGTGTTTCAAAGATAAAATTTCCTCAAGTAAGTTGCCCTAACTCATTAATATTTAAATAAGTGTAAAACACTCGTTTTTAAGGCATTCACTGCCACCAACGCATATATGCGTTTTGCTGACTTTCCCGCAGTGCTTCGAACGCACACATGTGCGTTGCAATGTTCCCTTAATGACAGATGTGGCACCTGGCGAAAGTTCGTAAAAAGAAGTGGCAGTGAATGCGTTAATCTTACCTTATTGAGACACAAAATATGTAATAACTCTTTTCGTGACTGTAAAATCGATGAGGGGCTTAAAATCGTTTGTCATCCTGAATGAGGTAAAATTAAAGCAATGAATTGATGGATCATTTTTTTTCAAAAAGTTATAACGCGAACTTTACTCGCGCGAACGTGCGATCAATCAAAACGAAAAATAGAATCTATACACACACACATATATACATGGTGGGTCAGAAAATATGGCAAATAATTAACCCACAGTATCGGCTATTGATTCTAAGTATATTGTATAGGTCTTTAATTTTTTTCGAGTTGCTAAAAAATATATATTTTGTATAGGATTCAGGCGTCGCTCACACAACCAATCCCATATACAATTTTTTTTTTTACCAACTCGAAAAAAATAAAAGACCTACTCAATATACTTAGAATCGATAGCCGATACTGTGGGTTAATTATTTGCCATATTTTCTGATCCACCGTGTGTGTATATATATATATATATATATATATATATATATATATATAAATCAATTACTGTTCAAACGAACAGTCTCGCTAAAACTCGAGAACGGTTAGGCCGATTTGACTTATTCGTTTTTGTTTTAATTCCCCGTGATTCAGGTAAGGTTTAGAAAGAAAAAAATCGGGAAAAGTCAAAAGGAACACCTAAAAAATTAATTGCCTACGGGTGATACGAAGTTCACCGGGCCAACTAGTAGGTATATAAAACATGGTATATCTCAAAATGGCGAACATGAGGGTTGACATAGTACAGTCGAGTTCATTAATATAAATGATGATGAGCAAGGTGTAAAAGTGTGTAGGTATATATTGGAGACCTCGACTGTACCTATTGTTTAACAGCGTCCAAATTGGCCGTGGTGGCCTACTGGTTTGACCTACCTACCGCCTCTCATGCAGGTCGGGGGTTCAAATCCGCCTCGCACCTCTGAAATTATTTATGTGCGAAATTCCATTTGAATTTACCGCTGAGCTTTTCGGTGAAGGAAAATATCGTGAGGAGCATCTGCGAAGTACTTAATTCAAGGATGTGTGTGAAGTCCCCAATCCGCACTGGGCCCGGGTGGGGACTATAGCCCAACCCTCTCGTGATGAGAGGAGGCCTGTGGCCAGCAGTGGGCCATAAATAGGCTGTTGTAGTAGTCCATATTGGACTCGAATAGGTGTCCTAATTGCCATTCCCGTAATGGCCACCACGTGCCAGCAACCACGCATCGTTTATTCGCGCTGTAGAGATCTTCTACTATCTAAAGTTCCGTACCTTCACGTTTCAAAACGCTTCAATTTTTTTATTATTATTTAAACAGCACCACCAACACTCTCAACGCATAGTTGATGACTGTCTCAGCTCGCACACATGTGTTGAGAGCGTTGGTGGTGTTTTTTCAATACATTGAAGCGTTTTGAAATGTAAAGGCGCGGGACTTTAGATAGTAGAAGATCTTTAATCGCGTAGTCCTGTTGTATTAGGATGATCCCTAAGTAATAAACTGTTACAGGTTTTCACAACTTAGAAGGCACTTGGATTAAGCAATAATAGTCACTGCGTCAACGGCACAAGTGCTTCGCCGCGCGCCTTCTAAATTGTGTCGTGCCATACCGGTCACGAAAGTTACGCATACTTTCACTCCCCTGTCATGTTTCTGAAATTATGTAATTTGTCATTAATGTGATAAAGACAAATTGATCGATAGACATTTCGTATGAATATTTTTTGCATCACTGTGAACTGGTTGGGTTTATATATTTAGGCTGCTTAAGTAACTGGTTTCTCCTTGTTATTACTTTATAATAGAGAGAAAGCGCATGTGAATATATCATATTTTTGGTTTGCCACTCATTTATGTAAAGTGATAATTATTATTTCTTTACGAGGCGCTTGCCTCGGATACGCACTAGTGCATTAATCCCTACTAATAACGTAACTCTATCTTTTTGTTACTTACCTCTTCACGCTTAAACCGATGCACCAATTACTATGAAATTTATTATGAATATAGTTGGAGTCCCAGAGGAATGAAATAGGGTACTTTTTATCCCTGAAGAACTCATAAGTAGTTCCAGTAGGAACGCGATAACCGAATTCGAAGCTTGCGAATTCGCGCGCGGTAGCTAAGTAGTATGTGACAAATTGAAAGTTATCTAATAAACAGATATATAGGAAGACGGGCAGAAAGACAGACCGACAGAGTTGCTTTCACATTTATAATATTATAATGATGGAAGTATCTGGATTTTGATGTCGGTAGATTTTGTATTAGGTACGCGAAATATTTAATCAAAGAGAGTATAGCAAACCCTCTCGTGATGAGACGAGGCCTGTGCCCAGCAGTGGGACGCAAATAGGCTGTAGTAGTAGTAGTAGAAGTATAGCAAATCGCAATATGACTGGTACAAGACCGGTCTGGATGGCGCGCTTTAGTGACGGTCTATGTCCAACAGTGGACGCCTTTCGGCCGACATTATTATCTACATTAAGAGATCTCACTTTTCATGTTTTGTTACAATTTCTTTTCATTTGTTCCAGATTAAAATTACAAAATGTCAACACATCTAATAAATTCAACACAAAGTGTTCTAAAAGACACATACGACTACTACTTGTGGACTCTTTCATTGTCAGGTAAGTCAAGTTTATTTTTATTTAGGTACTTATATGTTATATATTTATCAGTCCTCCCAACCCCCTGGATTTTTTTGCTGGTTTCACTATCTCTCATAGTTTCCGACTTCTACTCATTTGGATTGTTCATTCGGTTTATTTAGACTGGTGTCGATTCTGGTAAAGGACATATTACGATTTCTTTTTTCGCAATTACCTACTGATATAGTAAATCTGTGATTCCAAACCAAAGGTATTTGTCTTGTAACAGAGCCATGAATAAAACAAAGACTGGGTGGTTACTACAATATCTATAAGTAAAGATATCAAAGACGAATATTGTCGAACATGTGTTTACGCTATCTGAATTACAACATGGAAGACATTATGAATTAGGGACATGTTTCAAGGAAAACAATCTTGCCCTCGAGGCAGCGATTGCCAATACTTGCAGGGAACACGGTGCAAATATTTGAACAAAAATTACCAACGGATGTGAAACTCTCACAGTATATCGGCGTGCAGTAATAGTTCGCTATTGCTATAGAGAAATGATACAAGAAGAGGGGCAGAGTCTATATTGTAGTGCGTGCTCCGAAACCCGGGCTAACACTAGATCGACATCTAGCGTCCAATGGCTGAACCCCGATTACCCGACCGTTTAGCAGTTGCTACCGCTACTTGAAGCTAGATGGCGAGCCGAACTCAGAGCATATTTTATTGCTTAATAGTTTCCCGAACCCGAAGACTCTGTGTAATAAATAAGAGGATTTCGAAAAAGAGTTCTAGTTATATTACTAGTTGTTAATTGTTTAGAAATACACCTTGCGTTCGGCTCGCCATCTAGCTTCAAGTAGCGGTAGCAACTGCTAAACGGTCGGGTAATCGGGGTTCAGCCACTGGACGCTAGATGTCGATCTAGTGTTAAGCCGGGTTTCGGAGCACGCACTACAGTATAGACTTCTTGTATTTTATTTTTTTGCTATTGCGTTTCGTACGGTTAGTTAGAGGATCGGTGGGCCTGTGCTCTTCCCTATCCTTCTATCTCATCTTCTCTAATTCCATGTCCCTTATCCTCCTTTATCCCATACGCCCTACCCAACGCATTGGTGACGCCTCTGGTGTTACAAATGTCTATAATTTGCCTGATTGTCAATTTTTCAAGTCAAGCAAGAACTTTTTTTAAGTAGGGGAATACATTTTGTATTGTAAAATAATAGGCAAGTCGGTGGCAATCGATTTCCGTGGACACCCCACCGGCATTGAATAATATAACCCACCTGGTTTATCATAAGGTAAGTACATCTGGAAACTTTTTTGTTATAGGGAAACTGCGCGCTGCGAGATTGCATCTTTTTACATGTAAAGTCTTGAAAAGGTATTAAACTGTAGCCTTTTTACACTATTTCTGCATGTAAAATTTTAGTTCTATTTAACAAGCTGCCCGAACTGACAGTAAGTACGCGTTGAAAAAAAATAGTAGTAGCAACTGGCATGGAGGCTGTTTATGCAGAGAATTTTGTTTAAACTAAAAGCCGTATTTAGGTTCCAAAAAAGTTACCAAAGATGGCGTCAGGTCACTATCACAAGTGTCATTGTCATTGTGACGTTCCAGATGTAACCAACCCATGCACATTAATAAAAGTCGTATAATATTTTGTTGTTATTGAAGAGTGAAGATTATCCCAAGTTTTTTGATATTTTCATTAAACTATTTATTTATGCGGTTGCATTTAATTTTAGCTTTACAACTAAATAAATAAATAAATAAATTACTTATGAAAATTATTAAGGAATGTTAAAACTTACCGATTCAAAAGTTTTTCATTTTACTGGCAACACATCAGTTGGTTTTGTTGGAATCTAAATACGGCGTCTAGTTTAGTTGATTTTGGTCCTAGATGGAGTTCGCTATTACATCGCGCTATCGTTGTGTTCCCTTAGATTATAACTAACTTCCGCTCGCTACTTTGTCCACGTGGAATTTGAAATAGCCTTCCCGCGGGAACGATACGTTTTTCCGGGATAAAAAGTAGCCTATATGTTGACCAGTGTTATAAACTACCCCCATGCCAAATTTTGTTGCAATACGATAAGTAGTTTTCTAGTTAAATCCGGACATACATAAACATGTATACCGAGAATTTTTCCAAATCGTTTTTTTGTGTTCAGTAAGTATCGTTTTGTATAGTCTCCTCGAGTTGATAGTTTCTTTTAATTTTCAAGTTTCAGACGCGACTTCTGCTACAGAGTTATTTATTAGTATAGATCATAATATAGATAGTATACGTAGATAATATTAGTTAAAGCGGTGAGTTTGTTATTTTGGGAATTTATATACGTAATACGGTAAGTTTTACTTCCATCTTTCACACCGAAATCAAGTGCGACCATGAATCTTTCCTCAGGGTTGGTGACGCATTCGTAGTCTTATGATTCGCCGTATATGTCCTTGGGCCAAAGTGACTACTTTTCATCAGGCAGTGGGTGAACTCGTTGGCCGAAGAATTACCGTAAAAATAGGTCGATCTGTGTTTGACATATTTCATTTAGGCAATTTGAGACGTTCCATTTTGTACAATGGAGATGTTGAACAATGAATTGTAACGTTGTATTGCTTCAAATCAAAGGATGTTTACTTGAAAGCGGATTAATCAAGTCTCCTTCTCCTTCTCCAAAGTAGCCCCTTTGAAGATCGGGTTCAAAAACGGTCTGCTTCACAGCGCACAGCACGTGTACGAAAAGGTGGGTAAAGGACCATGCGTCAAAATGGGCCTGAAACCAACCGCATTGAGAGTTATGTCAATAAATAGGTCTTAAAATCTACTTTATTTCATTATATGGCGCAAAGCCGAATTCCATTGCAGAACTGAGATATTTATATTTTAGTCACGGTGAGTACGAGCTACGATAAATGCATTCGGAGAATATTCATAATCTGGAGGGTAGGTATTGAGCAAACCCAATTTAAAAAATGAAGGTAGGGATATTGACCGTTCCATTAATTATTCGTTCGGTGTCATTTCTTGTTGAATATCGTGTTTTACCAATAATAATATTATTTCGAGTCATTTAAAACCTCTTCTACCTAGGTATCTATTCTTAAGTACCTACCTATCTCTATCTCAAAGAGAACCTGTTTTTTAATAGATCTTATTTACTCTGACTGAAATATAAATATCTCAGTTCTGCAATGGAATTCGGCTTTGTGCCCATATAATGAAATAAAGTAGATTTAAAGACCTATTTAATGACTTAAGTTTCAGCTCTGTTGGTTTCAGAACCAGGCTCCATACAAAGTTGCCCATGGTCCTTTCCAATCAAACTCGCTCGTGGTTAGATGGGGAGTGGAGCAGTGGCATGATATGATACAATAATATATTTCGCCAGGTATGACAGTCCGGTGTTCCTTAGTACTGTGCGTGTGACCCTTACGTTATTCGCACTGCTGTGTTGCAAGCGGTCTATTAAAATAATCCCCGACCCCCATGTATCCTGTGAGGGTTTCATTAAATTATTACGTTCATTTGTTTTTAACGTGTCCCATTTTGTGTGCTTAGAGTAAATGACAATTGTAATGCGCAAATAATTTATTTTGCATTATAACAGCAGAGAAAAAATCCTTCATTTTTGTTTTATTGCAATAAAGTGGCAACTCGACTTTGACGTAAGGGTGACACCGTCACCCGGATCGGCAGACCTTGTTTTCTTAGATCATGGAGCAGTGGTATATCAAGGGGGGCTATCGTTTCTTTGCTCACCAATTGGCTATGGGTGAAAAATGACAATGTGCTCGATTATTTTTTTAAGGATGGGAATAACCTTCCGTATCAAGAGAAAAAAAAATTAGAATTTTCCGTACCGTAGATTCTGCGTAAAAAATAAAATTGGTTGGTCCAAGTATGCAGCACTACTTCTTGAAAAAAAGTGTTGATACTATTGACATTATTGATTTTTTCAAGAAGTAGTGCTGCATACTTGGACCAAGGAAACACCTTTATTTCAATCGTCATAACGTAAAATCAATTTCTTTTTTTACGCGAAATCTACGGCACGGAAAATTCTGAGATTTTTTTCTCTTGATTCGGAAGGTTATTCCTATCCATAAAAAAATAATCGAGCACATTGTCATTTTTCACCCATAGCCAATTGGCGCCACTGTTGACTAAGGTGAGGTGCTATCAAAGGCGACTTTATAAGATCGGTGCCGAAACTAAGTTTTAAATCTTGAATCTCAGTAAGTTTATTATTTATCAATAACTATCGAGTAGCTATCCCGCAAGATTGTGCAGTTTTTTTTTTCTTTTTTTCTCTTTCTTAGTTCCGCTTTCAAAGCGTTCACATTCATCGCCAAATCAATACAATCCATACTAATCCTTCCTTCCTTCACGTCGCACCGAGTGGACTGATTTGGATGAAATTTGGCATGGAGATAGTTTGAGACCCGGGCAATAACATAGGATACTTTTGATTCGGATATTTCCACGGGAAAGGGTTTTCCATGGGTCAAACCAATTTTTCAATACTTCTATAACTATAACTGTCTGTATATGTACCTATAGTATCATCGGGTACGCAAATTCTAAGTCTACGCGGGACGAAGTTCGCAGGCATCGGCTAGTAATCCATATTTGCAATACCTAATTTCACGAAGGAGATCACTTTTCAGCAGGTAAATTAAAGAAATTATGATTTGTATCACGCAGCCCGCCAAAACCAGTGAAAAGTGAACATTGGACCTCACACGACTCTAGCGCCTCATAGTGGCAATTGACAAATTTACCCACGATACTATTGGATATTGCGGTGGTGGAGGTGGATTAGGTGAATAATTATGTAAGATGTTATACTTATAAATAGCATAAGCCGCCCCTCGCGGTATAAGTAAGTCAGTAACACCTTATTGTACAGAATTAAAACACACGAAACAATTTTCGACCCGCATAGATCCCATTTTTTCCCGCTCCTGAGGATTTTTTTTATGGTTTAGGCAAACGTGCGCGCAAAAATATTGGGAGCTTCTCTGTTAGCGATCCCCTAAACTCCCCAAGGAATCTACACTTTCTACGACCTACGATAGCTCTGCGTTGTCTGTGTTTTTCATTTATCTTTCATAATATTTCAACCAAAATTTATTCAATGATATCTATAATCCACTATTATTTAATACCTACTCGTATGTATAATAAGGCGATAAGTATTTTGCGATAGAAAATCCTCTACTTTAAACGCGCTAAACTTGCATAATTATTTCTCTGTTTGTTTATTTATTTATTTACTAGCTTCTGCCCGCGACTTCGCCCGCGTGGAATTCGGTTATCGGATGAAAAGCAGCCTATGTCCTTTCCCGGAACCCCAACTATCTCCATGCCAAATTTCATCTCGATCAGTTCAGCGGTTGAAGCGTGAAGAGGTAACAGACAGACAGACAGATAGACAGACAGAGTTACTTTCGCATTTATAATATTAATAATATGGATTTATCCAAGCGATCTCAGAAACAGCTCTAACGATTTGGACAAAATTTGGATTATATAAGAATAAGAATAAGAATATTTTATTAAACAAAAATACACAGTTACCTACAAGATATAGAAATATCCGGTGGATCCCAAACTAGGCTGAGCCTGTATCTTGGGGCCCACAGAGTCGATTTGACAAATTCACATTGATACTAAATTGAACACTGAGACATAAACATTTAGAAGAAGAATAATAATATAACTATTTACATTTTTTAAAAAGTGGGTATTTGATATTGGTAAGTAATTTAGTTAGAATATAAGTAAGGAGTGATTAATTTAATCTATAATTTATACAATAAAAGAGGTAGTTTACGTAGAACAAACTTGTTTATGGGTCTGTGAGTATGGACGTGTGTGTGTGTGTGTGAGGGAGTTTCATTTCCGGGAAAGAAAACAAGATCACGACGATGGTGATGGTTTTACTGAGTGATGGATAGGATGTTTTCCGTGTCACAGTGTGAGAGCGTAGGAAACCACTGTTTTAAAGTTAGTTTAACTTGGGAGATGGAACATTTTTTCAAGTCGCAGAATTTGTTCACTGCATTGTAAACAAACGGATGCATAAATGCCGCTGAGCCCTTTGCGTGTGCTGTTTTAAATGCTGGGATTGGAACCCGATATGTGCGTCTACTCATAATTGTATCTGCTAGAGGAGAGATTATAGGGGTTTACGGGGGCGACAAATCGATATAGCTAGGTCTCATATGTGAGAAAACTCGGTTTTAGCTATTTTCACCCGAGCAAAACTCGGTCGCCTAGCTCCTGTAGGTATCTTATTGACGACTCTTGACAACACTCGTTAAAAAATTTTAAAAACAAATTGACAAATTTTCAAATGGCCGTGATGCTTTTTAATGACACTTCCTAATCTGTCATACGATGCTTATGCAGCGTGTCTGTTCCTCAGATTGCGCAAACGGAAGCTGTATAACGGCCACTTTCACCAGCTGCTTGGGAAAAAATGACGTATGTCCACGGAGCGCTAGCTGACTTACTCTCTTTATGAGTGGTGCGATGACGTACGTAACACTGACTTGGTATCAGCTCTGCGGTCGATCAAAGCGTTTTTATGTAACTCGTTTATCATGACCGTGTTATGTAAAGAACAAGTTCAAATTGAGCCGTAACAAATTTTTATTAAGAAAGGTATATTTACTAGATTTCTTTCACGAAAATCCTGATCCCGCGGTATAATATCTGAATAAAAAATAGGTACCTATTTAGCCCAAATTCAATCAAAATATATTTAATGTCTATACAAACATACCTTTATGCTCAAAGATGATATTTTCGTCTATTCGGTAACGAAGAAATCATTGATATAAAGTGGGTAGTTAGTAATAATGTATATGATAATAATAATGAAAAATATCGGAAATTTACATATCGGAAAGCTTACAAATCCAGTCTGTGTTAATATAGGCATTTTTTTGTTCAGGAACAAACTTTCCTCAAATCCAACAAAATATATTTAGGAACTTTTTTTACCTTACTGTTTAACGTCGACATTTTGCAACTTTTAATGAAGTAGCCGTGAGGCGGACGATCAAAGCAGTTATTTTTTTTACGTTCCAATGGCAAAGTGGACGTAAAGACCAAAAAAGGCAAGTCCTTGGAGCTCTTGGAAGTTGACGTTTCATGTGACCGCTCATCTGTGTTCAAATCCCTACGAAATAAAGGAGGGGGGCATAGACATAAATAATACTTCGTATGGACCCGGCCTAACGTAGATACATGTCATGTTTCCCCACTTCATTGGTGTCCAATCCAAAGTTAAACTTATATCGTGACACTAAAGCTGGGTCACATTTTTTCAACAACGAGACGAGTTTTTAGATACTGAGAAACAGTTTCGAAAAAAGTTTTTTTAAAAACGCTTATTGTCACGCACGCTCGGTGACAGAACTTTGGATTGGACACCGTGGAAGTGGGGACATATTACGTGTACGTTAGACCGGGTCTATATACGTCTATGGAGGGGGGTTTTATTGAGTTTGTTTGTGTATAGGTAGGTATAGAAAGTTTCACTTACTATCATATGGCGAAAATGCACTTAACGTTTTTAAAATAAAACTGACCGAAGTTTACCGCCGTTTAGGTACTGATTGTTCACAGTATGCTTTGGGCCTGCCATCATCGTTTTACAAGCGTTGAAGGGCACGAAAACGCTTATTACCAGCCTCATGATTAGTAAACTTATATACGACGAGATCCTCCATTATGGTCTTTCACTTACGAGTATACCTACTCATCGCTAACGTGCTCCTGCAATAAAAACTTAACATTACTTCGTATTCCTTGATCAATAGTACATTACAGACCTAGGGTGGTGAATTCGTAAATGTCCTAGATCGCAGGTTTCTGTGGTCCATAAATATGTGATCTGGGGCTTTACGAATTACCGCCCGTGGTTTGTCAAAAGTTTTTACGTCTTGCCTTGGCCAAAAAGTGAGATTTTCTCTCCGCGTAGCGGGCAGAAAATCCCACTTTATGGCCAAGGGTGATGTAAACACATTTTTCATCACTTCAAAATCTTTTGTATATTCAAGCGTTTCCTTCGGCACTCACAATTCGGGCCGCGCCACTGTGTTATCAATTTTCACAATAATCAATAATAAACATCACGTTTCTGTCATTCTATTTGACAAACCGTTTTCCTTTCACTTGTTTGCTTTCACTTGTTTGGCTTGTCTTTTTCTATTATTCTAGAAGAAAAGGGGAAAAAAAGAATTTTTCTTTTGACATTTACTAAAAACTAGCTTCTGCCCGCGATTTCGTCCGCGTGGAATTCGGAAATAGCGGTCCCGCCGCGTATGCGTTTTTCCGGGATAAAAAGTAACCTATACACGGTGGGTCAGAAAATATGGCAAATAATTAACCCACAGTACCTATCGGGTATCGATTCTAAGTATATTGTATAGGTCTTTAATTTTTTTCGAGTTAGTAAAAAAAAAAAATTATATGGGAATGGTTGTGTGAGCGACGCCTGAATCCTATACAAAATGTTTTTTTTTACCAACTAAAAAAAAAAAACCTATACAATATACTTAGAATCGATAGCCGATACTGTGGGTTAATTATTTGCCATATTTTCTGACCCACCATGTATGTTGACCAGTGTAATGTTATAAACTACCCCCATACCAAATTTTGTTTCAATCCGTTCAGTAGGTTTCGAGTTAAATCCGGACATACTTAATAGGTACATACATACAGACGATTTTTCTAAAAATCGTTATTTCGTGTTCACAATCGTTTATATAGTGCCCACGACTTGATAGTTTCTTTTAATTTTCAAGTTTCAGACGCGACTTCTTCTGCAGACTTATTTTACTTACTTTTCTCACTTATCTTTACTAAAAATAACTAAATATAAGCCGTACATTTGAAAGACAAGAGGATCCTCTATTCGAAGTTTTGAATAGGGAAAGAGACATTCACAATCCCTGCGCTCACGCGTCACGGCGCGCTAAATTGAACTTTAACGCGTGACCCCGCGTGTTATGATTTGACGAAGATGGTATTTGCTATGGTTGTTTCATGATTTTATTTTTTATTTAGCGCGTGCCGTATAGACTAAAGAGAACAATGGTATTGTAACGTATTACTACTACTACAACAGCCTATTTGCGTCCCAATGCTGGCCACAGGCCTCCTCTCACCACAAGAGGGTTTGGGCTATAGTCCCCACGCGGGCCCAGCGCAAATTGGGGACTTCACAGACACTTTACACAATTACTTTGCAGATGCGTGCAAGTTTCCTCACGATGTTTTTCCTTCACCGAGAAGCTCAGTGGTAAATTCAAAATTAATTTCGCACATTAGTAAAATTAGAGGTGCGACCCGGATTCTAACTTCCGAGCCTCTGCATGAGAGGCGGTAGGTCGAACCACTAGGCCACCACGGCTTCGATTGAACGGGATCGGATTGTAACGTATTGTTTCGAAGATAAGATCTCAAGTGCTCAACGGACTTCGTATAAATAAATCTACTATACTACTAACTACTATCTTACCGCCAAACAGCAGTTTCCGTACAGGGTCTAAATTCGAAGTCTTAAATAGGGACAGGGAGATTTCCTATAGGATCGCTCACGCGTCACTGTGCTCAAGTTGAACTTTAAATCTAGCTGCTTAAAGTTCGCTTGCAACGTCGCGACGCGTGAGCGAGGCTATAGGGAATCTCCCTGTCCCTATTTAATACTTCGATTAGAGCCCCTGTTGTGTTCCAATAAGGGGATAAAAGAGCCGATGAAATCTTAGGGCTAGAAAACAGACGACCTGATATTTAAGAATAAGAATAAGAATAAGAAATAATTTATTTGTCACACAAAAAAAAAGAAGAAATACAAAAAAAGAACAGAGGTACATGGTTTAAAGTAGCATGATGGAAAAAAAAGTTTGCAAACAAGATACTATTACCTACTTCTAATAATTAAGTGACAAATAGGAGACAGCTCAGCATTTTCTGCGAGAGCGTTCACCGCTCTGCGCAGAGCTGGTTTTCAGCTGTCCCCCTTGTATTAATTAAAATTAACATATTTAAGGGTATCATACAAAAATCACGTGCACAAACATTACTCATATGAGTTAAGGAAGCCAGAAGGGCTGCGGAATATTAGATTTTCAGATTACTGTTGGAATTTCATTATCCAAATATTTGCAGTACCTATTGAAGGATAAGCTCGGCTACTGGCTTCGTTTCAAGCACGTTCCAATATTGCCTATATCCAATATGGCTTTCCGAGAAGCCTTTGCGCCTAATTAACAGACCCTTGCTGTTCTCACAGAGCTCAGAAGGCTTGCGCCGTAGCGGGAGCTGATCGCTAGCGTCGTTTATTTGTTAATGTAGTTTTACGGGTTTTAATTAAAAGCGCATTCACTGCCACCGACGCATATGTGCGTTTTGCTGACTTTCCCGCAGTTCGTTGAACACACATATGCGTTGCAATGTTCCCTTAATGACAGATGTGGCACCTGGCGAAAGTTCGTAAAACAGAAGTGGCAGTGAATGCCTTAACCGTGTAATAGTAACTGTGTGCAAAAGTCAGTCCTGACATTTTGTAAAGTTCGGGGTTCGATTCCGGCTCGCACCTCTAAGTTTACTTACGAGTATGTGCGAAATTCAATTTGAATTGACCACTGCGCTTTTCGGTGAAGGAAAACATCGTGAGGAAACCTGCACGCTTCTACGAAGTAATTCCAAGATGTGTGTGAAGTCCCCCGCACTGGGCCCGCGTGGGGGCCATAGCCCAAACCCTCTCGTGATGAGAGGAGACCTGTGCCCAGCAGTGGGACGCGGATAGGCTGTAGTAGTAGTAGTGCTTACTATGGATAGCTTAAAGACTTACGTATCGCTTCTACAACGAGCGTCATGGAAATGATAATAATTTTACCTTATACGTCCTACTTGCTCCAAGCCACTAACCTCTTAACAGCTGAACTCAGATTTATTTGTATGACTTTGACGTGGGTTAAGAGGCTAACCCTAGGTTAGCGGCTTAGTGCAAGTGGGGCTAAGAAAATGAAAAATAATACGTTTATAAAAATAACGGTAGGCTGCGGCTGCCCCGGTATGTGAAACCTCGCATAGTCTCAAAGAACTGAAATTCTAAATAAGTATCCGTGCTTGAAAATAGGGATGACGACAACTTCTTTTTCCTTAGTCTATCAGGAAGATTATTGAAAAGTATTGGACACGTATTTTTTCTTTTTTCACGCAATCAAACTTATACGGAGATATATTGAGTTGAAATGTCGCGTGACGTCACGGTTAGGTACGATTTATACCTAACGGTGACGTAGTTAGCCCCCACTCTCCAACTTTAATGCGTTTTAACTTAGTCGTTCTTTGTTAATTTGATAAAACAAAAAATACGTGTCTAATATTTTTTTATTACCTGACTGACGGACTAATTAGAATTTTGATTTCTTCACCCTGTCGTCCTCCCTTTATTTCAGCCGCTCGTCACCAATCAGAATCAATAATACTTACTATCTACCAAATGATATGACCGAGTTAAAATAATCGTAGCAACGAGATTGAATAATGCGAGTTCTAAAATTATTTACAATTGGGCGATGCCGAACGATACTCACAAAATACACAAATTGGAAGATATTATGTATATGCATTTATATAAACTTATCTATGTACTTCATTCTTAGGGTGGTCAGTCTCACACAGGATCTCTCCTCACCTCCCTTCCATAACTTCGAATTTTGTTTTCCTTTATCCCAACCTTCTGCATAACAGGAGATCCTCTCCTCTATTCACCTTGTCAAAAATTACATAACACATTTCTTATTGTTGCAGATAACAGAACGAAAGGATGGCCGCTTGTCGATTCTCCGCTACCTACCATCGTGTACACACTGCTATATCTCTTCATAGTATGGCTGGGTCCGAAACTGATGAAGGACCGACAGCCGTTCCAGCTCACATGGCTACTGGTGCCTTATAACCTGGCCATGGCCGGCCTGAACGCTTACATAGCTGTTAGGTTACTCACAGCCTCGTTTAGGCTGAGATACAGTTATATCTGCGAGCCCTGCAGACAGAAATATGACCCGGATGAGCTACAAGTAAGTTATTGGCGCAGAATATTTAATAGTACTACAATACAGAATGGCCACGGAACCACCCGCCTGAATCTAGCCGGCGCGCAACTCGCCTTTACCGTCGCCTGTCTCATCCGGAGATGGAGAGTGAATCATTGGCCCGCGTAGTGGTACACACACATTTACAAGCGTACAGACGTCCTCGCACGCAAACATTTACACTTCATTCGAATTGTATTCGAAATCGTGCTTTCGTAGACCGTGTCCGCCCTGTGTTATTGGTTAATTATTCCCTTATGAATTGAAATTTTGACAGTTCTTCGTTCAAATTCGTAATGATTGGAAAAGCGAACGCTACCATTTGAAAACCTAGGTACTGACAAATGTTTACAATCCACAGTAAACTAGTGGGTATTTGCAAATATGTCTGATTGTTTTTTTTTATTGCATTGGTCGGCAATCGAATACACAGGCCGCCTGATGGTAAGTGGTCACTGTGGCCCATGGAATTGCCAATCTGAGGGTAAGATTGAATGTACCTTTTCGTATCTATCTATGCTAGTAACTCCACCGAACCTTTACCCTCTTACCGGAACCCAACAATGCAAGCGATTTTCGCGATAGTTTAGTTAGCGGGTAAAATATTGGTAGCCATCCAGACGGCCCTGTATCAGGTCCTACCACCAGCTAGTTTCTGTCTATTTGTCCTTCTCTCACGTCAAAACGGCTTGACCGATTTTCATGAAATCTGGTATGGACATGTGGGTACTTAAGACACGTAGCAAGTCTTAATTTTAAAGAGTCCAGAAGTAGCCAGGATTTTGAATATGACAAAGTGATATGAAATCTTGTAGGAAGCATCTGAATGAAATGCCGTTATTTAATAACTTACAGATAGCAGACGCAGTGTGGTGGTACTACTTCTCGAAGCTGCTAGAATTCTGCGACACGTTCTTCTTTATCCTGAGGAAGAAGGACGAACAGCTTACGTTCCTGCACGTCTACCACCACTCCACCATGTTCAGCTTTTGGTGGATCGGCATCAAATGGGTGCCTAGTGGATCAAGTATGTATAATTCGTAACTAAAGGTACCTACTAAAAACTAACACGGACACGGAGATCAGCGGTGGAATCCGAAGACACGAAGACGATGCCTAGCTTATTAGAATATCTAAATCTTGAAGACTGGCCCTATTACTGCCCTAATACTGTCTAATTGAGAAATAATAGATTTTAAGTTGAATTAATATTATATTTTGAGAGATGCGTTTATTACAATGTCTATATAAAGACTCAAAATCTTAAACAAAACACACTACGCTTAAAACTACCTATTTTTGGAAGAGAATGTGTCAACTAACCGATTGTACTCGGCCAGTCTCCACAATACCTAATAAACATTTCACACAAATTGACCTAGCCTCAAACCAAATATAAGCTTGTACTATGGGTGCTAGACATACATGAACGACGGTAGGAGCCGTGGTGGCCTAGTGGTTCGACCTATCGCTTCTCATGCAGAGGGTCGGGGGTTCGATTCCGGCTCGCACTTTACTTATGTGCGAAATTGAGTTAGAATTTACCACTCAGCTTTTCGGTGAGGAAACCATCTGCGAAGTAATTTAAAGATGTGTGTGAAGTCCCCAATCCGCACTGGGCCCGCATGGAGTCTATAGCCCAAACCATCTCGTGATCAGAGAGGTCTGTGTCCAGCAGTGGGACGCAAAAAATAGGCTGTAGTAGTGGTATACATAAACACTAAAAATCCATGACCCGGGTACAAATATTCGTGCTCATCACACGAAGTTTGCCCCTAGAAGGATTCGAACCCGCGACCGTCGGAACAGTGGGCAGGGTCACTATTGTCACTACCAACTGAGCCAAACCTGTCATCGACTATCGAATAGGTAGGTTCCTTTGATTACATTAAATCGATTCTAGATTTTACTGTATGTATATTTGTACCGATTTCCTCTTATTCTTATTCTCAAAAACACACCAGTGTTCAATTAATTTTATTCCAATCGAAACTCTATAAGTCTATAATCTAGTATAAGTGTTTACCTTTAAAGATGAGGCTTTTTCATTCATTTGGATTAACTATTGAAATATGACTCTCAATTTGGCCGTTGCAGTAGCTATAAGTAGGTACGTTTCCAAATAGCCCAACGGTTAAGAATGCGAGTAAATTTTTATATAGGAGATGCAAGTTCGATCCTCGAGCATGTCGTATACATACTTACAATTTATTTGGGAAAGTATTTTTGCCAACCCCGTTTTTGTATTTTCATACAAAAAAAAAATATACAGCCGAGCGAGGCTAACTATTACGTATAATAACATAGTTTCTGTTTTTTTTCAGCGTTCCTGCCAGCGATGGTGAACAGTTCCATTCACGTCCTAATGTACACGTATTACGGTCTCTCAGTCTTCGGCCCCGCCGTCAGCAAATACCTCTGGTGGAAAAAATACCTGACCATCCTTCAATTGGTTAGTATATCTTTGTTTATAAATAATAATGAATATAAAGATAAGAGAAAAAAATCGGGATAAAAAATCTTTGTATGAGAATCGCCTTCGGGTTATACGAAGTTCACAGGATGAACTCAGAGTATAATATAAATAAGTTACTGTATTTAAAAACGATCTCAGAAACAGCGGTATCGATGTGGAAGAAATCTTCAACATAGGGGTTTACAGGGATAACAAATCGGTCGAGCTGTGTCTCATATCTGGGACTACTCATTATTAATACTTTTACTCGAGCGCAGCTTGGTCGTCTATTAATGAAATGAAATGAAATGGAAGTTTATTTCTCAAGAACATGTGGTAATATATAAAGGTCTTACAAGATACATGCATGTGCCATAATATGTTCCGCCGGTACTGGCATGTTAAAATATATTTCTAGAACAGAATATCAACGTTTATACCTATGCTAATAATTCAAAATGTTATAAACTACACGTACAAATGGATTACATTAAGAACCTGTGTCCAGTAGAAAAATAGTACTTATTATAGTAATGTCACAAAATAAACCTAAACCTAATACAATTTAAAAAGGCTTATTGTGTTAGTTAAGTGGTGGTCAAAATCAATAACTGCAAAGCCTTTCAGTCCATTTTCACCGAAACAATTCAAAATTTAATTATGTGACTTTCCTGCCATTTTAGCTTCCAATGCGCTAGAACTAACATTCTTTTTGGCTTGGAAATTCAAGTAGACTTACGGCTGTTAAAGACATAGAATTTCGTATCAACACAAAGCAGGACTTCGTTCACATGGAGGATAAACAATATTTATAACATATTTTAGTAAATGTGTTTGTTACCTGTCACTAACCTAGATTATAAGTAAAATGTAACTAATACGATATGGACGATGCTGCAATAAAACTTTATTATTATTATTTGTTGGTACATTTTCATGTCACGGGCCCATGGGGACCCGGTCATTCGCATTCATAGGGCCGAAGCCAACATGAAGAGGCTTTTGGTACCTTTTACTAGAAATGTGAGATGGTCGCAACTGTAGAGATCTGTCCTCCCAATACAACATGAGGCTGTACTGGCGGACAGCCCTCCCCAATTGCCAAACTATTGCCGAGGAAGGAAGAGACTTGGAGTGGGCTATGTGGATGGGATAGGAGGTGTGGACTGGAAAATCGGGCTATGGAGTGAGATAACGGACATCTGCCTGATCAATATCTCACAAATTGAAAGCAAGGCAGACGGTGACTCGCCGCTTACGCACTAACCAAGAAGCTAGCCTTCGTGGGCCCCCTATACAGGCCACCGCACGGGTGGCGAGGGAGCAATACTGATGTAAGCAGCTAAGGGTGTGGAGAGGTGTGCACCGGTTTCGCCATCTCGGGTCGCGCCTAGTGCGCACCCGGAGCGGGTTTCCCCGTTATTACGCAGATTGAGCACTTATTATTATTATTCTTAAAAAAAACACAATCTTAAGTTACCTAATTCGTAATTACTTGTGTAAATATATATATTTTTTTCTTAGAAAACAATGGTTAATAATACGATACAAACACGGAGGAACACGGAATTAACGAAGTCTTAACACTTAATATATAGATAGCTCATCTTACACCATCGGGATCCCACAGATTCCGAGATCCCGCAGGATCGTAAATCATTGGTCCCGCAAATACCGATATCATAGGCATGACAATGACGATAAATCTATGATTTGTCTTCCAGATTCAGTTCACGTGCGCTCTGGTGCTCGGCATCAACGGCATCCGCATGGGCTGCGAGTTCCCGCTGTGGATGCACTACGTGCTCATCTTCTACATGATCTCCTTCATCGTGCTCTTCGGAAACTTCTACATGAAGGCCTACCTAGCGAAGGTCAGTTATATATGTCTTCAATTGAATCTTCATGTCTTTTTCTATTTACGTAAGTGGTCATTGCCGCCCTTGGACACCGAAATCTTATGTTCCCCATTAAGAAACCATAAGATCTCGAATGCGTTGCCTATTCTGAGGCCTTACTTGTGTGTGGGAGAAGGCAAGGGAAACAGAGTATGTATTATGTATAGCCAGAGTACTCCGAGGGGAAAAAGGCCCTTTTTTCCCCTCGGGATAGCGCTGCCCCGCGGCAGCTTTCTCTCGCAGTGATCCCTAATTTATGTTCTTACTTTATTGTATGTAATTATATTTTATAAGTTAATTATTGAATTACTTGTAGTTTCATAACTAAATACCGCAGAAATCACGATGATACGTATTAAATCCGCCTTTCTACAATTTAGCTCGTGACCATTATAGGTAAATAATATAAACCCGGTTTAACGTACACGTAATATGTTCCCACTTCCACGGTGTCCAATCCAAAGTTCTGTCACCGAGCGTGCGTGACAATAAGCGTTTTTAAAAAAACTTTTTTCGAAACTGTTTCTCAGTATCTAAAAACTCGTCTCGTTGTTGAAAAAATGTGACCCAGCTTTAGTGTCACGATACAAGTTTAACTTTGGATTGGACACCAATGAAGTGGGGAAACATGACATGTATCTACGTTAGGCCGGGTCCATACGAAGTATTATTTATGTCTATGCTCGTGACGAACATTTGAGAGATTATTATGTCATCTTTATAAATTGCGCAATCAAACTCAATTTTACGTGGTAAAGCGACAAAGGGATTTTCCCTTTGTCGCTTTACCACGTAAAATTGAGTTTGATTGCGCAACAACATTTTGAACATTTTGTTCGGGAGGGGACCGTATGACATCAACCTCATCTGATAATGGCACAGGGTCAGGAAAAAGCAGTTACCGCAGTGTCTCCAGTCGAAAGTCTTCGACCAGTGTGTGTTGCCAGTGATGACTTATGGTTCCGAGACGTGGGCGCTTACGATGGGCCTCATAAGAAGGCTCAAAGTCACTCAGAGGGCAATGGAGAGGGCTATGCTCGGGGTTTCTCTGCGTGATAGAATCAGAAATGAGGATATCCGCAGTAGAACTAGGGTCACCGACATAGCCCGAAGAATTGCGAGCCTTAAGTGGCAGTGGGCGGGGCACATTGCTCGCAGGACTGATGGCCGATGGGGCCGGAAAGTTCTCGAGTGGCGCCCGCGAACCGGGAGACGAGCTGTCGGTAGGCCTCCAACAAGATGGAGCGACGACCTCGTGAAGGTCGCGGGAAACCGGTGGAAGCAAGTAGCACAGGACCGGTCTGAGTGGCGAACCTTGGGGGAGGCCTATGTCCAGCAGTGGACGTCTTTCGGCTGAAATGATGATGATGATGATGATGATGAGGAAAAAGCGCCTTAGCAAGAATCAAATGAAAATACACCCAAATCCTGCTGAAAGCACAAGGGAATCCACAAACTTCCGGTCCCAAAAGAGGTGCCAATTTACCTCATCTTTAAAAACGGCATTAAATGTAAAAAATCTTTTGAATGAAGTTAATGAAAAATGTTTTTGATTTACTTCATTTTATTTAGAGCTTCAATCACCGGTTTAATGCCAAAATGTCCGGCAGTGACCTTAGACCGTTCCTACAAAAAACCATATTGATCGGTGCTGCGTCGCCCGCAAAAAACTTACCGTGGACTTTCCGTTTTATTTACTAAAAAGTTATGCCCCAGGCGCTCAAACTAGGCCACCACGCACCCTGAGTGCGCGAATTGTGTGCGAAATTCAATTTGAATTTACGTACCATTCAACTTTTCGGTAAAGAAAACATCATAATAGGTGAACTGGGCAACTAGTGTTTGAAGTTCCTCCCGCTGGGTAGGCACTAAATACAACTTTAGCAGGTTTTTTTACCACTACATTCTGCCCGCTTTCTTCTGATTCTGATGTCGCGTTCCCGCGGGAACTATGCGTGTTAAAACTTCTCTAACATGTGTGTAACTATAGCTTAAGTTATACATTAAGTTTTAAATGTAACTTGTTACACCCGTGTGTATTGTTTTGCCTTGAGAACATCTTTAAATCCAATGTTTGCAAATAAATAAATATGAATATGAACTTAAAACCTACTTTAGTGACAGGAGAACATAGAATAACCAAACTAAAAAATGTAGCTAAGGCACGACCCATGGAAATCTTTACAAAAGTCTTAATTTAGCTTTAAATCAGCGAAGTAGGTTTAATTAATAGTACATTACAGACCTAGGGTGGTGAATTCGTAAATGTCCCAGATCGCAGGTGAGGTGACGAACCGAAGGTGAGGGCCATAAATATGCGATCTGGGGCTTTACGAATTACCACCCGTGGTTTGTCAAAAGTTTTACGTCTTGCCTTGGCCTAGAAGTGAGATTTTCTCTCCGCGTAGCGGGCAGAAAATCCCACTTTACGGCCAAGGGTGATGTAAATTTTATTTTATTGACGTCCTCAAGTTCGGCTCTTTTTTGTACAATAAGCATTTGCGTTCTTGATGAAATATTAGATTAACAATATCACGAAGTACTTGAAAATTGTTTTACCTTTTTGGAAAACCTGATCCTACATTTGTAATAAAATAAAACAGAGTCGTGTTAGTAACACCATTTACAGCTCAAGCTCTCTTCCGCCATTTTCCGCAGCTCACGTCGCGCATGAGTGTGAGGCGGTACGAAGTTCGCCAGGTCATCTCGTTTATAACTAAATTATTGACTATTGTATTGAACTAACTTTATGTTTTTGTTACAGGGAAGCAAATGTATGGAGGTGAGATACGGCCAGTGTTTAGAAGACGAAGAAACTATAGCGAAGAGAAAACTTAAACAAAACTAACGTTGACATGGTGTAACTTTAATTTATTTAATAATGTACTTATTATTAGGGAATTGTTAAAAGCAGGTGCAAACAAGCTCTCTAAGCAGGTGTAGTTACGATGTTATAATATTTGTAATTTTATACGATAAATTATTGCTTTTACGGATAATAAACTTTTTTATTTTTATAACACGCTGTTTTTGTTTGCCGGTAGACAATAATGAAGACAAAACTAAAATGTTTGTAGTATCGTGACAGCTTTCATGTCAACTCTCCTAAAAACCTTTTTATTTTTAAAAGCTAATGTAAAAGGCAGACGTCTGATGGAAATTCTTGACCCAGGTATATAGCTTCCCAGACTGACTGTCAATTTCATTTGCTGAATTTTGTATTCTAATGGAGTGTGCGTAGAGTTATAAATTGTTTTATCTACACTCATATCATAAACCCCCTATGATGCGTTCAAAAACCGCAAATTACCTATGACCAGCATTAAGATGAACTGTTAGAACAGATTTCTTATGTGTGAAAATTTTCTAATAGCTGGATTAGACCATCAAATTCGATGGTTTAATACACTGAGGTACATTACTAGAGACGAAGCTTCCTATAAAACATCTCGAAGAAACGTGTCAAAACTTGAAAATCGAGTCGTAACTCTGAAAACTACGAAAAGTTGTAGTAAATCTGTGTCTATCTCTTTCCTACTCGTATGCTACGAATACGCCGAATTGACGCTAGACAAAGATAGCAATATTCATGGCTGTCAAAGGGATGTCAAACGGGTAGTGATACCAGTGTTGGGAAATTTACCCCAAAGTTTTTCTTTTTCAATAAGTTAATGTTAAAGGCCGTTCAACATCTTATTTTGCTTTTATATCGTCAAAATTTTATTTAAACAATATTTTAAACGAGAAACATTCAGAGTATGAATTGTTTTAAGTATTAGGCCCTATCCATGGTAAATATTGAAATGAAGTTTGTTCATATTTTGACTAATGTTAATTTTAATTTCTTACTACGTGTACCTACACCAAATATATGTAATAAAATATCTTGTAATTATTATTTATTATCATTATCTAATCCAATATATATATATAATATCAAAACCATTTACCAATGTAAATAACCGTAAGGTCAACCGGGGTAAAGGCGTCAGGATTTTATGACGTTTTTTTTAACCTCAAATAACGAAAAAGATATTAAACATATCGAAATACTCATACATTCTGTATTTCATGCATTTCTTTAGTAACATAATTCACTAGTTAACTTCTATGATACATTATATTCCAGAGAGCTGGGTCCCTTTTTTTAAAAAATGGGAATTTTAGTTGCATTTTCCCCAAATGGGGAAAATGCGTCTTTTCGAAGTAATTAATGAACGCGTAGTATTAAAAAAAAAAACTTCTTGGCGCGTATTCGCAATTATTCCTGGTATAATGTACTAATATTGCGAGGGACAAAAAACCAGAAATAATGAACTGAAATAGAAATTTGTAAATTTGTGCAAAATGCGTCTGTAATTTTATAGACGCATTTTCCCAGGCTGATTCCAGAAGTTGCAAACTATTTTTGATAAAGATTATCAATACTTATTTTGAGACTATTAGTAGGTAAGTATCCAAGCGGGAATGCATCGCATCCATGTGATAACGCATCTTAAAGAGTTTTATGGGATTGAAGTAGCAGGAGAGAATCTAGTATCTACTACTACCTGGTTACTAAAAGACTGGAACAGAAATGTGACTCCTCTCATACCAGGTCCAAACTTATAGTAAACGGGTTGTAAAAATGTATCGTAGGTAGTTGTAACTAACCATAGTATACCTTCAGCTTGTTGTGATTTACAACCCGTTTGATATAAGTTTCGACCTGCCGTGAAGGGAATAACATTCCAGCACGGTCCATTCTTTTAGTAGGTAATCGGGTAGTAATGAAAGATGACATTTGATTAGTTGCTCAAACGCGCTATCTGTTATTAGTTACTTAAACCAGCGTACTTGAAAATATACGTTATGATTCGTTTTTTTAAGCAGGCGAATACTGTATCAGATCTAAATAAATAAAAAACAAAAACTAATTTGACTCTTTATTAATCATATGTACATAGCTGAAAAACACATTACGCTCCCTTGCATCGTGTAGTCGGGTAAGCACACGATCAATTTTTTTAAATGTTCTAAATACATAGGTATCAGAAAAAGGTTTTCGAGCACTGAAATCGGGGCAAATGCGTTACATAGACGCAATTAGCCCATAGGTACTGACGCATTTAGCCAAGTTGAAAAAAAAATAATCTCATCATTCACTGGGAGATATTTCTAAAAATAAAGAAGTTTCCGAAGAAATTTTAATTCGTACATGTCACGTAACTAATAATGGTCGCGTTTATCACAAAACATTGGCAATAACATTAAGAAAAACCATGATGTAGACGGATTTTGTTACTTACCTTGCGCAACGTGTTGGTCGGCTGCCACAATGAATTTCAAAAAGGCCGATATGTCAAACACGTGGCATCAAAACGTCATCTATGTCATTTGATGTACTGCAAGTAGTTCGAGCGTTTGTAACTAGAGGGCGGGAGCTGTTGCATCTCACGTAGTTTTATAAAAAATCTCTTTTAAACGCATTTTCCCAAAGACGCCTTTACCCCGGTTGACCTTATAGTTTTCCGTGATCTAATAATATCAATATATTATTAGATCACTGAAAATTATACGGTTTGTCTAACAATTTCCCTGAAATGTGGTTAATTTTGAACCGTGATTACCTTGCAACATTGGGCTTAAAAAGTGAACAATTGAAAACCCTTCGTAATGAAATTTTGATTTAGTGTTAATAAAAATAATATGACATTAAAATTAAAACTCTACTGTGAAACGTGTTCCCAATGGACTTATTTTGATTATGGAATCGATTGCTGCAACATTTTACTGCGTATTTGCCCATTATTACTGACTAAAATTTGGATTTCGCGCCTTGTCACGCGGCCGGCGTCTGATTGGCTACTGACTTGAGGAACTTCAGAAGTACGCCCCGGGGCGTACTTTCAGTGTCACCGTTTTGTCAAGGTTGGTACCTATCTAGTGTAACATTTAAATCAGTGGTTTAATAGCAATCAAATTTCGAACGTCTTCGAACAGCAATGCCTGCCTATATTCTTCAGTCAGATAGAGCGAAAGTTTGTTCTAAATTCAAATGTCAGCTCTATTTAGTCTATGATTTTTGAAATTCGAATGTGAGACATTGACGTATTCGTATTTCCACAATTGTTGACCGATTTTGAAACATCTTAGCTTAGAGGATTTATAAAATAAGTGTAAATAAAATTGTGTATGCAACTGTACATAATTAGGCCTTCAAACACTCATGCGATATTATTATGAAAGTCACTCGTGTTTTAAGGACCTTTATTATGTAGCAGTTAAATATACTACTTTGAAATTTTGTTCTTTATCACAACGCCTTTAATTAACCATAGAAAAAATATGGTTTGTCTCTGATTTAACACACTTCTAACGGGGACTATCGTTTCTTTGCTCACCAGTTGGCGCCACTGTTGACTGAGGTCCAGAGGTATAGCTGTCAAAGGCGACTCTATAAGATCGGCGCCGAAACTAAGTTTCAAATCTTGAATCTCATTAAGTTTATTAATTATAAATAATTATCATCATATCGAGTAGCTATGTCGCATTGTTGTGCAGTTCCGTTTTGTTGGAATTTTCATTTTTGTTTCAAAGCATTCATCGCCAAATAATCCATATTTGCGATAATTTCACGAAGGAGATCACTTTTCAACAGGTTAATTAAAGAAATTAACAATTTATATCACGAAGCCCGCCAAAACCAGTGAAAAGTGAATGTTATTGGACCTCACGCGACACTAGCGCCTCTAGTGGCAAATTCACACGCGATAGCCCCCATTATCGTATCATGATGAAACTTGGCAAGTATATGTAGCTTGGATAACAATGCAATAATATCCAACGAGCTGATCTGACGATGGAGATTGGATGTGGGTATGGAAAAGCGAAAGTGTAGATAATTAGTATTTGATAATTAGGTTTATAATAAAACTTCATTGTACTTTACATAATTATAACGTGTTTATTAACGATGTAGCAGCATAAGTCATGATATCTAGAATACTAATTTAATGGCTCTGAGAGTTATACACCTCGCAAGTCTTTTATAAATTTTTAGGGTTCCGAACCTCAAGAGGTAAAAACGGAACCCTTATAGGATCACTCGTGTATTTGTCCGTCCGTCTGTAACAGCCATTTTTTAAATTACTTATTTTGAAATATATCCAAAAACCGGATCGACAAAGAATATATCATGTAACTTTGAAACCTCACAAAATTTCACTAGAATCGGTTGAGAAAAGCAACCTGTAAAGGAAAACATGAGGATGTATACGAAAGAGAAGACATATTTTTAATCTTCGAGTTTGACTAGGCAGGCAGACAAAAATTTTACGATATGACCATTACATTTAAAGAATCACGGTATGCTACAAAATATCCCAAGTGATGTGATGATAAAGAACGAAGTTATCATTTACAAACTACATTTGCTGGCACTGCGCACGCGCCATGTAGGCGACCTTCTGGGCCCGTTGCACGACCTCGGGGCATCGCTTGCGCCGCACCAGACGGCAGTCCTGGAAGAAACCCTCGTTGCGCGGGAAACCGTTGCTGCCATCGCTAAACGTCACAAGGCCTGAAAAAAAAGTTATCATTTGGAAGCCGGTGGTAGCGCAGTGGTTTGACCTACCGCCTCTCGTGTAAACAGGCCTTCAAATCCATGTCACTGTGAAAATACCTAGAGGTGGTAAAGGTACATTTTAGGTTAATTAAAATTAACCACTGAGGCTGTTCATTGCAGAAAAACATCGTAAGGATATCTGCACTCGTCTAGATTGGTCTATGCTACCCATACTAATATTTTAAATGCGAAAGTAACTCTGTCTGTGTGTCTGTATTACCTCTTCTCGATTCACCCCATGTCGCGCTTTCGATTAAAAGTCCCCAGTACGCTCCTTTCTCCATACAAACATAGTTACGTTTTAATTCTCAAACTTCTTATCAGATTGGCACCAAATTTTCCAAGTAATAGTGGAGCAGAGATATTAGTGTCCAAAATACACTTTGATTGTAATAAATTGAATAACAAAGAAACTAGGACCATTTTAGTAACTTCAAAATTCAGTTTTTTGGCTGTAATTTAATTTTGTTTTACTTTACCACGACATTTACTAATTTCGGACACTCACAATAATGTATTTATTATATGCACCAAGTTTAGAAGAAGAAGAAGAAGAAGAAAGACATTTATTCGCTGCACAGAAGACACAGTTTACAGCAAAAAAAAATACACAAAAAATTCACAAAAATAATAGTACAAACACGACAACACAAAAAAAAAGAAAAACATAGGAACAAGTGTGTGTGTGTGTCTTCACGGCAGCGGAGAGGTTGCTGGTTCAGCATAAATGCTGAGGTGTCAAACACCTGCAGCGCTGATTTTCAGCCAACACCTAGGTGACCCACGGAGCGCTATACAAAAACTAAAATGTAGTAAATAAATAAATTGAATAATTATTAGTATTGGTAAATAATATAAATAGTAATAATAATAATATAGCCAGTAAAATATGTCATATAAATATTTTTTAAACATATATGTATTATACAAAAATTCTGTACATGTACGACGTCGGTGCATGATGGTAAAAGAAGAATACTAACAAAATTAAATTATAAAAGGAGTAATAATAACACTGTAAGCACTCAAAAGCCACTTCATATTAACGCCGGATTAGGACTTTTGGAGTGTCAGCAGATATACTTTCAGCTTTCGCTTAAAAGAGTAGCCGCTGGACGCCCCTTGGATGGGAGGAGGGATATCATTCCAGCACTTGGATGCCGCAAATCTGAAAAGTTTCGAGTCAATCTGTTAAGTAATTTGGGAATAAAAGCGATAATTGTATGAAAAGTTGAGAAACGCCGTGCGTACCTACTGGGGACTCTATTAAGTTTCTTGTGGAGATATTTGGTTTGGAGTCTTGGGAAAGGACAAAGACTACTTTTATAAAACGATATACTTAGTCGAATTCCACGCGCTCAAAGTCGCGGGCTGAAGCTACTTTCAAATACAGTCAACAGCAATGAAAACGGGTCACTTTGTATTCCATTTTCATTGCTGTTGAGTGTATATGGTGGGCCGTATGGGAAGCCGTGGTTGCCTAGTGGTTCGACCTACCGCCTCTCATGGAGAGGGTCGGGGGTTCGATTCCGGCTCGCACCTCTAAGTTTACTTAATGTGCGAAATTCAATTTGAATTTACCACTGAGCTTTTCGGTGAAGGAAAACATCGTGAGGAAACCTGCACACATCTGCGAAGTAATTCAAAGATGTGTGTGAAGTTCCCAATCCGCAATGGGCCCGCGTGGGGACTATAGCCCAAACCCTCTCGTGATGAGAGGAGGCCTGTGCCCAGCAGTGGGAGGTAAATAGGCTGTAGTAGTAGTAGTAGTAGTGTATGGTGTAAAGACCAAATCAGTACTGAGCGCGCTTGAAGAAAAGCTTTAAATCTCTCAAAATATAGGATTAATCCTATTAATTTCATGAAGGCTGAAAATGGTTATGCAATATTAATTTTAGATACTATTGCATATGCCATTTTCAGCCTTCATGAAATTAATAGGGTTAAACCTGTTAAGCTACATACATATATAGCATACTTTTTATTCAAGTAAAACTTCGAAATATCTTTGAAGACCAACCTGGTTATAGGCGAGATTCTTTAAATCGAGTCAGCGTCTTCTTAAAATATGAAATTGAGCTTGCCTAAAAAGTTCAAAATTTTAAATTGGCTTATTAGAATACTTTATTACGTCTCAGTATTACGAAAATTTAGACGCCTAAGTTAACAATCCAAGTTGGTACAATATTAGGGTTGTAATTGTGTCTGAAAATTTACTTAGGTTTTTGTCAAGAACGCTACTTTAACTGAATAAAGTGCTCCTTGAATTTTAGAAATAAAATTAATCATTTGTTTTCTACGTTTTCTTTACTGCTGTGAGAAAGTAGGTATATCGGCCATTATGTACTAGTAAGTGTGTACCTATAGATAATCTACCGTAGGAAGTCTCGCGCCTCCATAATTCAAAACGCTTCAATGTACTTATTTGTAAAGTATTTAAAAAGCACCACCAACACTCTCAACGTAGGTCCATGTGCGTGCTAAGACAGCCGTCAAACATGTGTTGAGTGTTAGTGGTGCTTTTTAGGGTTCCGTACCCAAAGGGTGAAAAAAGAAGAATAAAAAAAATGTGAAACGTTTGTATTGAATCTTCTAGATACCGAAATGGTTTTATACGCATTATAAAAAACCAGCTTCTGCCCGCGACTTCGTCCGCGTGGAATTCGGAAATAGCGTTGCGGGAACTATGCGTTTTTCCGGGATAAAAGTGGCCTATATTTTGACCAGTGTTATAAACTACCCCAAACTATATGTACCAAATTTTGTTGCAATCCGTCCAGTACCTAGTTTTGGAGTTAAATCCGGACATACATACATAGTATACTGACAGACCATTTTTCTAAGAATCGTTATTTTGTGTTCAGTATCATATATATAGTGCCCTCGACTTGATAGTTTCTTTTATTATTAGTAATAGATTTTAAAAGTTGACAATTCTGCCGAGCGCTTCAAGAAGTTCATTCACAAAGATTGAAGAGGGTAGGAGAGGTTCTGTTGGAATCATATTAAGTATCCACACATCTAACTCAGTTGATCTAGTTTCCGTACCAGTACCTGAAGATGCGTACCGCTTCAGGAAGCATAGTTTAAGGATCCGTAAAGCCGTCGTGGCCTAGTGGTTCGGCAGACGGTCGGGAATTCAATTCCGGCTCGCACCTCTAAGTTAACTTATGTGCAAAATTCAATTTGAATTTACCACTGAGCTTTTCGGTGAAAGAAAACATCGTGAGGAAACCTACACGCACTGCGCTGTAATTGAAAGATGTTTGTGAAGTCCCTAATCCGCACTGGACTATAGCCCAAACCCTCTCGTGATGAGAGGAGGCCTGTGCCCAGCAGTGGGACGCAAATAGGCTGTAGTAGCAGTAGGAGTAGTTTATGGATCAAATGCCTTAGACATATGATTTAGGAAACACGCATAACAGTATGTTTAAGACACAGTATTACACTTTCAGTAGGTAACTCTGCAAGCCAAATTGGGTATAGCTCAGACACATCCTGTTTAACCAATTTGGTAGTTTGGAGGGATACAAAGTTCGCACAGCCCTCGAGTCGTCATCTGTACCACAGCAACTTCAATTTCATGATGAATTGTCTCCAGGCAGGTTAATGTACAGTCGACACCAAAGAGATATTTACACTTTTGGACCTTATAACAACGGAATAGGGTGTAAAAGTGTAAAAATCTTTTTGACGTCAACCCTACATCAAACTTTCTCAGCATAATATTTCTCTTAAGAAAATCTCAATAACAAGAAAAGCTTTTCAAGAAGTGTCACGCTTAATTCCTTTGATAGAACTTACGTAGGAACTGGAGAAAGTTCAATTAGTATCCTGCTTAAAACTGCCGTCTTGAAGTTGCGCGTTTATTCGTAAAACCAACGTTGTATTTTTTAGTCACAGAGGTTTCGAAAGAGTTAAATAAAAGAATTAAAGAGTAAATTAGCTTGACCTCTAATAGCTCTTTGATTTTATGTATATCATACGACCTTTCTGCTACTCATGTGTGATAAATATAATTACTACGTATCTCGACGTGTCTGTGAAATTCGTGACCTTAGTTAGTACCTACTGCCGGGATAACACGGGTTTATCGGGAGTTCAAGTAACGAACAATTAGTTCGTCTGTAAGCGAAGTGGTTGAACCAATTCCGTAGCGCTACCGACAAGGCTTGAATAATCAATTGACATAATTGTTCGAATGGCGACCACACGTGTCACGTTTTTGTTACCAAGTTAGCAGCAACAATGGACGACATGGTAGTTCACCGGTGTTGCCAGATCAAGTCAGTTTGGCGATCCTTATTGGGGATCTAAACGGATGTCACAGAATATTTAATATTACTACATACAGAATGGCCACGGAATCACCCGCCTGAATCTACTACTACTACTACTACTACTACAGCCTATTTGCGTCCCACTGCTGGGCACAGGCCTCCTCTCATCACGAGAGGGTCCTGAATCTAGCCGGCGCGCAACTCGCGACCAGCCCACCTCGCCCTTACCGTCATTTGTTTCATCCGAAGATGCTGAATGAATCATTGGCCCGCGTAGTGGTACACACACATTTATAAGTGTACAGACGTCCTCGCACGCACACAGACGTCCTCGCACGCAAACATTGACAATTAATTCGAATTGTGTTCGAAATCGTGCTTTTATAGGCCGTGACCGCCCTGAGCTGCTGTTCAAATTTACTCAAGCTACATTTCACCTTCAAGGCTTGTTTAAAATTATATCTACTGCCAAACTTAGAAACTTCTTACCCAGACCCCACACCCGCCCCCCTCGAAATTCCCCCTCGAACTTCATGCCATCAGCACGCCAGAACACGCCGTGCCCGTGAAACCAGCCCTGCATAAACTCGCCTTCATATCTGAAATTCAGTAAATAAATAAAAAGCTTTAATAAATGGCTACAGTCCAATGGAAACTAGGTTTTCTGGTACACTTCGGCTAAACTTTGTCGGTCGCAGTTTGATGCTCCGTTCAAGTCAGAACACGTCCAATCGCGCACGAAACCTCGCAACTCCAATTTCAGTTTTGGCCGTATAAACCGAGACTAAGCGTATTTTTTTGCCGAAACAGTGTCATCTGAAAGCAGCTTATCTGTAAACCTGCAGCTTACCTAAGTACCTAAGTATAGACATCGTTGGAATACTCAAAATCATGAAATAGGCTCCCTACTTAAAAGTAGGTAACTAACTTTTGCCCGCGATATCCTTTTCGTTCGTATGCGCATAGGATAGGGTACCTATGCGTACTCGTAAATATTAAAACATAAAATACCGTAAATTTTCGTTCTCTTGGCAATTTCGGAATACTTACTTGGTGCTCCCTTCACTTTTTAGCTCTCCCTTACAAATTTCAGCTCGCTACGACCTACCGACAGGTCGAAAACTTTCTGGCCCCATCTAGCAATGTATCCCGCCCACAGCCACTTTGTTTACAACTCTCCGGGCTATGACGATGACCCTAGTTCTAATGTGAATTGATGTTGTACTTAGTTGAGGTTTTATGCCTACTTACTTAGCGCCATCTGGAAAGGCCATGACCCCCAGTCCGGAGCAGAGGCCCCCGCTCAGCGCCCCATCGTATCTCGTGCCGTCAGGCAGTACCAGATGCCCCATCCCATGCTTCTGGCCCTTGGAATTCCATTCGCCCACGTATCGCGTCCCATCCTCGTATTTGTAGGCTCCTGTTTTCGCCACGCAGGGATCTACCACTGAAAATGAAAAATGAAGTGTTTTCAATTCATTGAAAAGGCACAATAATAACCGTACAAGTTTTTTTTTTAATTAAAACTTTTTTACACTTACTTCACTTTTTGTATAAACAATGTGTTTATACAAAAAAGTGTATTCACGGACTTAATGCCTGATGGCATTCTCGTAATGACTTGGAAAATTACAAAATAATAAAAATGAAACGAGTAACAGATATCGCATTCATTAAAAAAAACTGTTGGTATCGCTTTTCTAGAAAGCAAGAAAAAGATATTAACTTATTTCCTTTATTCATTCAATTATTTTCTTCGAAATATTAAATATTATTTAAAGGTTTTGCGATTCTCAATAAAGGACTGCACCAAAAGTTTACTTCAATTGCATTAGCCATTAATGTGAAAAAAAAAGTTTTAGTAAAAAAAATTTTTTTTCTAAAAATAAAATACTGAAATTGGGGAAAAATTATACTTATCATAAGGATTCATACTAAAAAAAAAAGTATTGCAAGTGCGGATTGGGGGTCTTATTAAGTATACTCACACACATCTTCGTGCCAAATCCAGCTAAGCAAATTGACATCCATGTCTTAGGAGGGCAAAATGTGTATAGGAAATTCGGAACACACTGAATACAATTTTTAACCCATATTTAGCTTCCAACAAAAATAACAGTTCTAAAAAGGTATATACACGGTGGGTCAGAAAATATGGCAAATAATTAACCCACAGTATCGGCTATCGATTCTAAGTATATTGTATAGGTCTTTATTTTTTTCTGAGTTGGTAAAAGAAAAAATTGCATATGGGATTGGTTGTGTGAGCGACGCCTGTATCCTATACAAAATGTTTTTTTTTACCAACTCAAAAAAATTTAAAGACCTATTTGATAGCCGATACTGTGGGTTAATTATTTGCCATATTTTCTGACCCACCATGTATATACCTAATTTAAAACATGGCTAAAAACTTACCGTCTACCATTTGGATGCCCTGCCCGCGACAGACTGGAGGTTTTCTATAGGCTCTAATTGACTTAGCATATAATCCAGTTACGAGTAGGTAACTGCAGCGCATTTACTTCAATTCTTTGTAACAAACATTTTATGGTTGGAAGACTTTATTTTCAGTGTCTCGGAGTAAGTTTTTAATGAATGTAATTTAAAAGGATACATTTACGCATTGACCTATAATAAGTAATAAATAACATATGGACGAACAGTGCCTAATAGAATATGTCAAAATATATGGAGCAAACTGACATTAGAAAATACGTTCCAATATGCTAATAACGCCTCTTTATAACGAAGGCCAAATGGGTGCCGTAGCTGTTCGGGCACCCGACCGGGCCATTTTTCTCCGGCTGATTGTGAATCCTTACTTATAAGTTATAATAGATCAAAGCGTTTAGGTAATAAAAGTTGGATTTTCTTTCACCCTCCGGCCTACCATCATCCGGGGCCGCAATTTTATGCCACAGACGTCTATAATACTAGATTTTTGCCCGCGACTTCATAAGCGTAAAAATATTGAAATGAAGGGAGGACGATTCGTTATCTTTTACAAATCATCGTTTTTCACGATTCGCTTTTTTTTTTGACGGCGGCAATGCTTCTTAAATAGATGTGTTCATATGTATCACGAAACGTAAAAACCGGCCAAGTGCGTGTCGGGCCACGCGCAAAGTATAGGGTTCCGAAGTTGACGATGGCCACAGTGCCTTTCTAAGACTTACTAGCATCTAGCTAGCCTGTGGTATGACGTGCCCGCCCGACGCCCCTGCCGCTCGAGAAAAATCATTGGTTTTTTAATCATTTCATAAGTTGGTCGACTATGACTCGTAAGTTTGTGGAGTAGGTAAATACCACCATTTAGGTGGCAGGGGGGGCGGGGGGGGGGACACTCGACTCTAACGAAAAATAGCACTTTAAAGCTTAATATTTCACAAACGCATCACTTAATCAAAAAATAATTTTAACAAACCCACAATGGGAGGTACCATATAAAAAAATATATTTCAAAATGTTATTGTACTACTTTGTCAGCGTAACTAATATGTATATTCATGCCAAATTACAGCTTTCTAGAACTAAGCATCTCCGAGCAATAGTGCGGACGGACGGACGGACGGACATAGCGAAACTATAAGGGTTCCTTGTGGACTTCGGAATCCTAAAAAGATTTTATTTCTGAAACTGATAAAATAACGTAAAGTGCAAAAACAATGGCGGCAATGTCAAATCAAGAAAGATTTTTTAGGAAAAAGTCATCATCTCATCATTATTTCAGCCGAAGGACGTCCACTGCTGGACATAGGCCTCCCCCAAGGCTCGCTACTCAGACCGGTCCTGTGCTACTTGCTTCCACCGGTTTCCCGCGACCTTCACGAGGTCGTCGCTCCATCTTGTTGGAGGCCTACCGACAGTAAAAGAACCGAATTGTAAAAGAAAGTGACGTCTCTCGATCTCTACATAGGTTAATCACGAATCTTCCGACTACGTAACAACGCTGTCCAATGCTAGCTAATCACACGGCCCAAGGATTTTTCGTGACGTAGAGAGGTAATGGTTAATGAAGTGCACTAAGTCCTCACGCCGCCGTAGCATGCTCGATCAGTCCTGCAGCGGTATTACGATAGCCAGTCCGTTTGCGATGCGGATTACGACTGTCAAAGGGTGAGGGTCCGTGACGTAGTTTCTCTATACGAAAACTAAATAAATCTTGTGTATTTGTTTATCCAAGCGATCTCCGAAACGCCGTAACGATTTTTAACGAAATTTGGAATATAGGGGTTTTCCGGGATGACCAATCGGTCTAACTTCATATCTGAGAAAACTCGGTTTCAGCTATTTTCACCCGAGCAAAGCTCGGTCACTCTTGAACCTTATGCGCGCAATTTTTCAAGAGCAAGAGAGAGAGAGTTACGACCGGTAATTTTTCAATACGAGTGGCATTGAAGAATTACCGGTCGTAATCCGCATCGCAAACGGATGGCCAAACGTAATGCCGCTGGTAATGGGCAGTTAAAGAACGGCGACGACGTATCCTCGTTGGCGGCGCTAGGCATTGTTGAACGCGTTTCTAGTGATACGGTACCCGCAGACGCGACGCCATTGTGACAAGGCCTTTGTTTAAATAATAATAATTACATAAAAAATCACATTATATTTACATTAGGTATATGTATAAAATACATACATAGGTACGTACTAACATTACATTTAATTTAAGGGATGTATAGTCCCTAACTTAAACTTAAATCTAAGATCTTAGAGATGTACTTATAGTCTCCAAGGGTCCAGAAAAACAAAAGTAATCATGGAGATAGCCTCCATTGTCAAATAAATATAAATTTCAGAGATGTCAACAGTCTCAAAATGTCAAAAAATAATAAAATACATCATGTGTAAAAGAGTTTATTAATATATATGTCAATAAGAACATGATGAGGTCTCTCGCTTAAAATGAATATCCAACAAGTCCAAAAGAAGTCGAGCTATTATTTGATTACTTGGATAGAAGAAGGTGGTTTCTTGGTTTCTGCCTACCCCAACTAGAAAAAGGCATCAGTTTACTTGTGTATACAAGACAACTTAGAAGGCGCGCGGCGAAGCACTTGAGCCGTTGATGCAGAGTCTATTATTGCTAAATCCACGCGCTTTCTAAGATGTGTATACTTATATATATATATTTTAAACTTCATTGCACATACAAAATGCATACAATTGGCGAACATAATGCCTAAAGGCATTTTCTACCAGTCAATCATAAGGCCAAACAGGAAAATGAGTAGGTGCATCAATATCAGAAATAATCAACAGAAATACTAGGAAGATAATTATAAATAATTGTAATTAGCATATAATTTATCATCTTTTGAAATTATTTGTTCGGGAACAGAATCTAACTAAAAGATCTAAACATAATTATAATTAGCATATATAATTTAACCTCTTTTGAAATTATGTTTAGATCTTTTAGTTAGATTCTGTTCCCGAATTCCGGTATCATGCGGTTTAATTTGTGCAGCTCTCCACTGACCTGCGCTGTTGGAATCTAGTTCACAATCGTGAAGCTAATTAATTTTCCAAATTCTACTGAGATCGCCATGACATACGTGCGCGGAATTTCAAAATTAGGAACAGGTTAACCAAAATTGTTATACCTAATCGTAGATGCTATTTAGTTGCATTTCACTGAGCTGTTATAATCCATACTTTCATACAATATTATAAATGTGAAAGTGTGTTTGTTTGTTTCTTTGTCCTTCCTTCACGACGCAACAATTGGACCGATTTGGATGAAATTTGGTATGGAGATAGTTTGAGACCCGGGCAATAATATAGGATTTTATCCCGATATTTCCACGGGAACGGGTTTTCCACGGTTCAAACGATTTTTTCTATATTTCTATAACTATAATTAACTGTGTATAGTATCATCGGGTACGCAAATTCAAAGTCTACGCGGGACGAAGTCGCGGGCAAACGGCTAGTTATAAATAAATATCTTGGGATATTTCACACAAATTTTAAATGCGAAAGTAACTCTGTCTGTCTGTCTGTCTGTTACATCTTCACGCTTCAACCGCCGGACCGATTTGGATGAAATTTGGTATGGAGATAGTTGTTCCGGAGAGTTCCGGGAAAGGACAAAGACTACTTTTTATTCCGGAAAAGCGCATAGTTCCCGCGGGATCGCGATAACAGAATTCCATGCGTGCAAAGTCGCGGGCAGAAGCTAGTTTATTTATTTTATTTTATTTTCTATATTTCACAAAATCTACAGCACTTTTGATATATACATGCTTATCTTATAGTTGGACCCTACTGCCAATAACAGATTTTCATTATTTAGGCTTACCATTAATAGGAGTGAACTTTATTGAGTGAACGAACAGTAAAAAACTACCTCTACCAAAATGAGTCGAGAACTGACAGAATTAAAATATAACATAACCAAATAAGAAAGTAGTTACAAGCAAAATAAACTGGAAAATACTTTAACGGTTGCGTATGAAGCATGCGTGCGCGTGAGTGTGTGAATTGAGCATGCATAGTTTTAACATAAAGAACAAAGAGATGGAAGCACGAGATTTATTTATTTTACAAATAGGGCAATATATTTTAAATCAAGGTATTTACCTTAATATAACTACTTTGTTTGTTTAGGTACCTATTTATTAAGTAAAACACGGTTTGATGCCACTTGAAGCTTTGTAAATATATAATGTACACGGTGTATAAGCGTAGCCCTTAGGCTTTATGTAAATAGAGGTACCTACCTAATAGTTATTCAAAGTCAAATCTATCTATATTAATAATAATAATTCTGTAGAAGAATTCGCGTCTGCAACTTGAAAATTAAAAGAAACTACCATATCGTGGGGTCTCTTAGACATTTATTTCTCAATGTCAATATCAAATTACAGATTTCGATATGCAGTTTTTTTATTTTTTATTTATCAGAAATAATATACATGGTAATACATTTTAGATATTCGCCAAACTGCATAACAGTTTGTTGGCGAATAGTACACTCTTACATTATAAAAGCCTGCTGCATAGTGCGTACCTCACAGATTCAGAAATACTTAATAAATATTTAAATACACACTAACATGTATAATACCTTATTGAATGAAGCCGTGGTGGCTAGAGCCCAAACCCTTTCGTGATGAGAGGAGGCCTGTGCCCAGCAGTGGGCCGTAAATAGGCTGTTGTAGTAGTTTTTTTACCTATTAGTATTATGCATCTACTACTACTACTACTACTACAGCCTATTTGCGTCCCACTGCTGGGCACAGGCTTCCTCTCATCACGAAAGGGTTTGGGCTCTAGTCCCCACGCGGGCCCAGGGCGGATAGGGGACGTCACACACATCTTTGAATTACTTCGCAGATGCGTGCAGGTTTCCTCACGATGTTTTCCTTCACCGAAAAGCTCAGTGGTAAATTCAAATTGAATTTCGCACATAAGTAAACTTAGAGGTGCGAGCCGGAATCGAACCCCCGACCCTCAGCATGAGAGGCGGTAGGTCGAACCACAAGGCCACCACGGCTTCAAAAATAAAAAAAACTAAACCTACTGAACCGAGTGTTAAATGATGAATAGTACCTCCGTACCAAACGAGCACCTTTTCAATTACAGCGAAGCCAATCTAGCGCTTCCCGTCAACGTACATCATGAATGGCACATATTAAAAGTTCAGGGTCATGGAATCCAAACTTCCATACTATTATAATAAATGTGAAAGTATGTTTGTTTGTTTGTTTGCCGTTTGAGTGTACCGATTGTACTTTTGATCCTAACATTTCCACGGGAACGGGTTTTCCACGGGTCAAACAATTTTTCAATACGCCTATAACTATTAGAGATCTTCTACTATCTAAAGTCCCGCGCCTTCACATTTCAAAACGCTTCAATGTATTTAAAAAGCACCACCAACACTCTCAACACATGTGTGCGTGCTGAGACAGCCATCAACTATGCGTTGAGAGTGTTGGTGGTGCTTTTTAAATAATAATAAAAAATTGAAGCGTTTTGAAATGTGAAGGCGCGGACTTTAGATAGTAGAAGATCTCTAACTGTCTATATCATCGGGTACGCAAATTCTAAGTCTACGCGGGACGAAGTTCGCGGGCATCGTGGCCGTCAAGCTAGCGTACACCGTAACGATATCCAGGATCTGATTATGCAAATAAATAGTACCCAAATAGTACCTACGGAATTAAGTGTTGGAATATCTTGGCTTCTAGTGGTGAACTTTGACGGTCGTAGGGTACTATTTTTTGAGCTATTATTCCTGGGACCCAAGCCGTTCCAGAGATCCACGCGGTGTACGCCAGCTTGACGCTCGGTAGCGTACACCGTGAACAGGCCTTATATTTCGAAAAGTTTAAGGGTACTATTTTTTTAACCTAGATATTCCGTAGCTACTATTTATTTGCATAATCAGATCCTGGATATCGTTACGGTGTACGCTATCTTCACGGACACCGGGCATACTGTACTGAATACAAAGAACCATTTTAATCAAGTAATCTGTGGTTTCTGAATTGATGTTTGGGGGAAAAGAAAAAAACACAATTCACAATTTATATTCTGCGAGTCTGTGGGATGATGTCAATTGTTAACATACAATGACATGATAAAGTACCTAAGCAATTTAAATTATCTGTATGATTCATGTACTATTATTACCTGCCACTGTCCATTTTCTTCATTGCCATAATATGCACCAACGTTTGCTGAAACCTCTGTAATTTTCATGCTGGCAACACTGAATTTAAAACACAATGCAACTGTCCATAAACTTGAAAAAAAGAAACTAAGTATACCACTTATAACTGGCTTGTTAGCTTAAGAAGAAGTTGATCCTTATAAATGTTTTAAAATTAAAAAAATTAGAATAAACTCGTTTGCTTTTGTAAATCTGTTGTAGGCACTGCTTTCATAAGGTTATCAATAATAGTTGAATGTGTCTTGCCGTCTATCTTCATTTCTGGGCTTCTCGGCTACTGGAAAAAGAAAAAACCGGCCAAGTGCGAGTCGGACTCGCGCACCGAGGGTTCCGTACAAACCTGTAAGGTTTACAAAGTTCGTTCTTTACGACAATCGAGTCATAACTATGGTATTTTTATTGCAAAATGAAATTCATAACATTACAATGGGGAAAGATGGAGTAGCACAAATTTAAGACAAAGATCTTAAAAAATATATATTTTGTAATGTAACTAAAAATTTAAGGTTTTCGGAATTTTTCCTTTATGTGTGCTATAAAACGTTGCTTCATGCCAAATTTCAAGATTCTAGGTCGACTGGAAGTACCCTTTAGGTTTTGATTCCCTTGCGAGTACTTGTGAGTTTCAAAATATGCAGCTTAAATTGCTGTTTCTTTTGATTGCGTTGACATAGAAGTTTGATTTTGTTACAGCTTAAAGGTATTATAGACCTGAGTATTTGGTATGAATTTCAATTTAATACCTCTACGCGTTTATGAGGAAATGGGTAGTAAGGTTAAAATTATTAAAAAAAAAAATATTATGTGATGTAACTAAAAATTTATGGTTTTCGTAATTTTTCCTTTATCTATGCTATAAGACGTTGCTTCGTACCAAATTTCAAGATTCTGAGTTCACGGGAAGCACCCTGTAGGTTTTGATTCCCTTGCAAGAGTCGAAAATTTGCGGCATAAACGGCTGTATCTTTTGATTGCGTTGGCTTAGAAGTTTGATTTTTTCACAGCTTCAAGGGACAGTAGACCTGAGTAATTGATATAAATTTCAGCTTCATACCTCCACGCGTTCCTGAGAAAAAGGGTCTTGACAGACGGACGGACAGACGGACAACAAAGTGATCCTATAAGGGTTCCGTTTTTTCCTTTTGAGGTACGGAACCCTAAAAAAGGATTCCATATACAGTGTTCAAAATAATAATAATAAAAGTTCAAAGATTTCCAATGTAACGGGATAAAGTAGCTTGAGTAATTGAGTATATTTCGGAAATTGCTCAGCGACAAAGTCAGAAGAGTTTCATTGAAATATATCATCACGAGCAATTCTTTTGACGTCGAAATTGGGCGCCATTGTCGCGCCACGCGTCCGGCTATGAAGCGGACATTGTTTGATTTCGGGTCCTTTAGAAAACGCAGATCGCAGTTATGATGGGAGTTGAATTAGACACTTTGCGAGAATGAGTTCAATCCATTGACCTTTAATAACATATGGACGAACGATGAAATTTAATCCAGTTACGAGTAGGTAACTGCAGCGCATTTACTTCAATTCTTTGTAACAAACATTTTATGTTTGGAAGATTTTATTTTCAGTGTCTAGGAGTAAGTTTTTAACGAATGTAATTTAAAAGGATACATTTAGGCATTGACCTATAATAAGCAATAACATATGGACGAACAGTGCCTAATAGAATATGTCAAAATATATGGAGCAAACTGACATTAGAAAATACGTTCCAATATGCTAATAACGCCTCTTTATAATATGTGTCAAGATAAATATTTCAACCAAAGTAAACCTAACCCTATAAGACTCAAGTGTCAAATTTACTGAGCGCCAAACGGGTGCCCGGGTTATTCGGGCACCCGTTTGACGGCCCATTTTTCTTCGGCTGATTGTGAATCCTTACTTATAATAGATCAATGGTTCAATCACAAAACGAAAGTAAGAACATTAGGCATTAGTCCAAGTAAGAGGGAGGAAACGACTAGCTTTTGGCTATTTTCTCGCTCATGAAACGAACAAAAGATATCTAGATCGTATCCCAACTAGCAAATTATGCACTTATAGTACTCTTCAAGCCTATTTTTATTGCGCTTATAAAGTACTTGTAGCTATCTACAAACCTGGATTTGGGCACACTTATAGGAGCATTTGTTTTTGTAACAGTCTTATAATCTACTTACAGAATGCTAATAAGTCCTATAATATGCTCGTAATAGCGTTGAAGAAGTACAAATAGTCCTATAATGTATACTCAAAACCTTTATAAGTACAATTGCTCTTGTATGTGTCTGTGACAAGCTCTTTATAAGATTAAACTAGTAAATGTCAGTACATCTTGCAAATGTGGTTTAGTGTTTGTGTTGTGAGTGATTTTTGGAATTAAAAAGGTAAGTACAATATCTTTTTGACGTAATACTAATATTTATCGTAGCCGGTGAAGTAGGGATGTGAATATAGGGTTAATAGAGAATGAATTAGTGGGGAAGTGATATTCATCGTTAAAATATAGTATTTTAGAAACATATTTTAAAAGCGCCTCTAAAACTTCATCTTTACACCATTATTTTAATAAGTTTATTACAATATATTGCAATACATATCCGCCATAACAAAAACTGGTTTAAATGAGAGCGTTTTAAGTCTATTATAAGTGTAATAGCGCTTATTCAAACTATTATAAGGACATCATGCCCTCCATGTTGACATTAATTAGGGTTCCTCATAAATTCAATATAACACTTCTAACCTATGATTTTTTTACAGTTTATAATTTTAAAATGTAGTTAATCCCTATAAATCGTAAAAAAATGTTATTTTTGGTCTTGAATGTTTTTTCTGACTGACTTTATATTATAGGTACTAGATTTTGCCCGCGACTTCGTATGCGCGTAAACATTAACATGTATTTTTTCGTTCACGTGGGCATTTCGAGAAATCCTCTTTAGTGCTCTCATACACTAAGTTCACAGTTCATTGAGGACTACATTATCTGTGGTACGTTATACTTCAGGGCCAGAGATTTTTTTTTTTCACTTTTTTCGTAATGTCTTCTGTGTAATTTTCTTTGTCGAAATCTTCACCTTTTTTATTTTCATCTTCACTTAAATTATCTAAATTATTTGATTCTACGGGACCCTTTCTTAATAAAGTTCCCGTTTGATTCAGTGGGTCAACTCTTATAATAGCATCAAACAAGAGTAGATACGTTTTTGAAATCTTATAAGGTTCTCCTCAAGAATGTAATAAGAGCTATTACTCTTATAAAGGTTCTGCTCAAGAATGTTATAAGAGCTATCACTCTTATAAAGGTTCTACTCAAGAATGTTATAAGAGCTATTACTCTTATAAAGGTTCTGCTCAAGAATGTAATAAGAGCTATTACTCTTATAAAGGTTCTGCTCAAGAATGTAATAAGAGCTATTACTCTTATAAAGGTTCTGCTCAAGTGTGTAATAAAACCTTATACTCTCACCGAATGCTACTATTGGAGCTGAAAAATTACAAAGACTATTTGTCTTGTTACATGCAATTATAAGATACCATCTCCTATAACTGTCTTATAACGTACTCCTATAGTAAACTATAAAGCTTTGTTATAAGAACAAGTGATCTTGAGTTATTGCTCTCATAACGCTCTTAATAAGAGCTTTTACTCTTATAAAGGTTCTGCTCAAGAATGTTATAAGAGCTATTACTCTTATAAAGGTTCTGGTCAAGTGTGTAATAAAACCTTATACTCTCACCGAATGCTACTATTCAAGCTGAAAAATTACAAAGACTATTTGTCTTGTAACATGCACTTATAAGATACCATGTCCTATAACTGTCTTTTACTCTTATAAAGGTTCTGCTCAAGTGTGTAATAAAACCTTATACTCTCACCAAATGCTACTATTGGAGCTGAAAATTTACAAAGACTATTTGTCTTGTAACATGCACTTATAAGATACCATGTCCTATAACTGTCTTATAACGTACTCCTATAGTAAACTATAAAGCTTTGTTATAAGAACAAGTGATCTTGAGTGTAACAAGACTTATAGCTTAACCTTGTAGTAGGTACACTACAAGCCTATTTATAAGAACACGAGATCTTGAGTATAACAAGACTTGTGGAATGCCAATATAAGAGCGAAAGTCTTTCTCAGTGCACTTACTAGACTATTATGAGAATTGGTAGTCTTATAATTTTGGTTATAGGACTACTTTGCTAGTTGGGATGTCAGTAAAACTGACACATATACACTCAACTGCAATGAAATCGGTTCATTTTTGTTTGTATATTATTTTCCGTATAAAGTGACCCGATTTAATTGCGGTTGAGTGTATTGCCCGTGTGGTGCCGGCAAAGAATTGCACCACCCCCTCCCTTCCCGTGGGTGTCGTAAGAGGCGACTAAGGGATAAACCGGAGGATGGGCAGCAGCGTCCTCCGAGAACTACCTTCATCAAACTGCGGTCGCCAACCCGCCTGCCAAGCGTGGCGACTATGGCAATCCCCCCCAAGGGATCTATATACTTGGGACCAAAAAAGTGCCACAAGCAATGCCCAGACCCCCAGTCCCCGGCGGCCCCGCTATTCCTGGCTCCGGTAGCGGCCATGGTAACGGCGGGGCAGGGGGTGCTAAAGTTAATCCCCGGCAGAGACCCGGCTACCAAAAACGACGACCTCGTGAAGGTTGCGGGAAACCGGTGGAAGCAAGTAGCACAGGACCGGTCTGAGTGGCGAGCCTTGGGGGAGGCCTATGTCCAGCAGTGGACGTCTTTCGGCTGAAATGATGATGATGATGAGTGTATTTATAGTTCATCGCTGGCTGTTCATAATGCCGTCTACTATATAAGTAGTGTTGGTTAAGTCTTTCGAGTCTAAATTAAAGAGCTCTAGTAATATTCTTTATTCAATTGCAGAACATGTTAGTGTTACAGATATAGGGTGTTAATATTATAGGGTAAGGGGGTTTGTTATAGGGTATTCATATTCATATTTCTTTATATATCCATGGTTTACAAGATGTAAGGTATATTGTTTAGTTGTCGCTTTACATTACATGGACCCTATTAGGGCGTAGCATTAAAATCTTAAAACTAAACTTACGACCTAAAGTTACAACAGTAATACCTATTTAGGAGACTCAAGATAAAAGTTTAAAAGACTTCAATCGAGTCGAGAGGCCGTGTCCTTTCTCGAGTCTTATTAAGTCTTGAGTAAACTTAAGAAAGACTCGGGTCCAATAATGAAAACAATTTTTTCATTCCTCCCATTTGAAAAGGAGTACTTTATTCCCAGTTTAGAGGCAGCAAAATGCGATTTTGCTCCCTCTCCATTTCTGCTCCAAAAAACAGGGAGCAAAGTAAGATATTGCTCTCTAGGGACCAAAGTACGATTTTGTTCCCTGCTGCTACTGGTTTTCTCATAGGAGGAGTGAAAAGCAGAGTGTGCAACACGGTAGCAAAATTATTGAAACCTTGGGTGACATAGCTTGAATCTCTCGCTAGCTCAAGATTCCACCTTAGTATCCCTCGCTCCGCTCGGGATTCTATTCTGGAATCTTTCGCGTCGCTCTGGATTCAATCCGTCACCCGCGGTTAAATATACCATTTTGCTCCCTAGTCACACAATCTACTATTTCCAGTGTCTATGACAACAGAATCATTCCTCATTCTGTCGAAGTTTGAGTTGTTTAAATATTAAATAAAACAAGCGCGATTCTCTATAAAGGACTCGAGTCTCTTACAAAAGTCTCGAGTCGATTCGAAGTCTAAAAGTAGCTTTTATTAAATGAGTCTAAAATATCGAGTTAATGAAGACTTTTTTGCCAGCTCTAACTATAATTTGTCTTTGTTACTTAGGTACAACACGATAGCTTCTCGCTCATGGTGCCTTACGCCTATAAAAAAAAAAAAAAAGTTAATTAAAAACAAAAAAGCCGACTGCGTAAAAAAAGAATTATCATAAACAAGACTAGGTTACTTACTTAGTGGCCGCTTAGAACGTAAAGTAGGTTTAAAGTTGACTTAACCTAACCTAACCTAACCTAACGATCTCTCCGGTCGGGACCCATAACCTGACGTATGCTTCCTAATGGAAGCATACGTCAGGTTACACTGTCGGGTTGTTAGGGTTCCGAACCTCAACAGGTAAAAACGGAACCCTTATAGGATCACTCGTGAGTCTGTCCATCCGTCTGTCACAGTCGATTTTCTCCGAAACTACTGGACCGATTAAGTTGAAATTTAGTACGTATTAAGTTTGTGACCCAAAGACGGACGTGTAACGAAAATAAATGAATTTTAAACATAGACCCTATTTTTGGGGGCTAAATTTGAAAAAAATATTAATGCAGTTAGTCAAACTATATCGTGTGACATATCAAATAAAAGTACTTCTTGTGACGATCTCAACTATGTTTTTTTTATTTCTTTTTTGGTCAATACTTTTCGAGTTATTTAAGAAAATAGGGGGAAAATTTCCATCCCCCCCCAGGAAATTTATTAAGAAGTCCATAGTATTTCAAATCTATAATATAAAAGAGCTTAACTTGTGAAACGGTTTGAAAGCGACGTCACTGAAAATAATCAAGGGCGGAACCCTCTCCACGCGACCCTCTCCACTCGTTTATTGGCCGGTTTTTTTTTTTTGTGTTTTACGGAGGGAGCCAACTCCTGGCTCAACCGTTTGAAACATTATAAGGCTTGTTTCATTAATACTGGCACCTCATTATTCCTACATCACCGTATTTGATACCGTGGTAGTTTCTGAAGTTAATTTACTTACCTAATAAAGGGGTGGGTGAGTGGTACGAGCGGTGGTGCCGATCGATCGGCCACCAAGGTCACCACTCTTTGATGAAAATAATACGACAGTACATATAAATATACAAGTTTACACAACTTAGAAGGCGCGTGGATTAAGCAATAATAGATTCTGTGTCGACGGTTTAAGTGCTTCGGCGCGCGCCTTCTAAGTTGTCGTGCTATACATACCTACTATTCCATTCAATTCAAATTCAAATTCAATCATTTATTCAGCAAATTGGCCACATAGGGGCACTTTTACACATCAGAAAAAGAATTTACCAGCGCTTCCTAGACCCATTGCTTGAGAAGAAGTGCCGCAACAAACTCAAGCAGAAGGCCTTTTTTTTAAAAATATAAAATTTACATTACATGTATAAAATATACATATAGGTACGTACTAAAATTACATTGAAGGGATGTATAGTCCCTAACTCAAACTTAAATCTAAGATCTTAGAGATGTATAGTCTCCAAGGGTCCAGAAAAAAATAAATTATGAAGATGGCCTCCATTGTTTTCATTGCTATCGTAAATAACCTAGAATTACGAGACTTAAATTTCATACACGCTGTGAACAACCGTGGTGGTTTAGTGGTTCGACCTACCGCCTCTCATGCGGAGGGTCGGGGGTTCGATTCCGACTCGCACCTCTAAGTTTACTTATGTTTAATTTACCACTTAGCTTTTCGGTGAAGGAATACGTCGTGAGGAAACCTGCACACATATGCGAAGTAATTCAAAGACTATAGCCCAAACCCTCTCGTGATCAGAGGAGGCCTGTGCCCAGCAGTGGGACGCAAATAGGCTGTAGTAGTAGCTGTGAAAAAATCTTCTAATTCGCACGAAGCCAAGCTTCATGTTTCATCATGCGCACAGCTACAGAGTAATCCGGAACTGATCTGATCTGGACTGGAAGCCAGATCGCCATTTAGCGATAAGGCCGCCTGTTGGTCACCTATTTAATATATTGACCCAGCATCGTCAAATTGCTCATCAACCGACGAAAAAAAAGGAGGAGGTTCTCCATTCGACGCGTATATTTTTTTTATGTATTTTAAGATCATACTTTTCTAAGAAATGTTAAGATTTAAAAAGTAGAAAAAAAAACATATGTTATATTTGATTATATCACCCTTACATTGACAGCTTTCGTTACACGTTTCACGAAACTTCGCTCGATACAATTTAATTCCAAAGTAACCTTTAACTCGGACCTTTAATCCAACTTTACTCCAGTATAGTATATCAAACAGTGTAAAACTACATATAACAGAAAAAAAAACCCATATTATATGCATACATTGACAGCTTTATAAATGCCATGTTTTTAGACAGTATTTTAATAGAAATTAAAACGCGTTAAATACTAACTAAATCGGGCGTTCTGTGCGTAGCGCTTTCTCTTTCACTCGTTGCACGAGTGACAGTGAGCTGGGTATAGGAACGGCCTAATGTCTATTATTTCTGTATTTTCCTTGTTTTGTTTATACGGTGTTCAATAATAGTACATTACAGACCTAGGGTGGTGAATTCGTAAATGTCCCAGATCGCAGGATTCTGTGGCCCGAACCGAAGGTGAGGGCCATAAATATGCGATCTGGGGCTTTACGAATTACCGCCCGTGGTTTGTCAAAAGTTTTACGTCTTGCCTTGGCCAAGAAGTGAGATTTTCTCCCCGCGTAGCGGGCAGAAAATCCCACTTTACGGCCAAGGGTGACGTAAAGAATATTTTTGTTGTTGTTGTTGTAATCTGAACTTGGTGTGAAGAGCAACACTTCGAATCAAAGTAAGACAAAGTATTCTTGTCATTTTTCCTCAAGTAAGATGATCCTATCATCATTTTCAGTCGAAAGTTGTCTTACTGCTGAATATAATGTTACCTATGGCTTCCCCAAAATGATATGTTTGTTATTTTTTTCATATTATAAGAATAAAGATCGGTTTCTTTGCAATGGATACACACAAAAACTACTGACCAGACTTCTTTTATCTTCATCATCATCATCATTGCAGCCGATAGACGTCCACTGCTGGGCGCGCCACTCAGACCGGTCCCGTGCCACTCGCATCCACCGCCTTCCCGCGACCTTTACAAGGTCGTCACTCCATCTTGTTGGAGGCCTACCGACAGCTCGTCTCCCGATTCGCGGCTCCATCGGCCATCAGTCCTGCGAGCAATGTGCCTCGCCCACTGCTACGAGTACTTAGGGCTCGCAATTCTACTGCGATAATTATACTTAGGTATACTATCTAAATGTACTACTAATAATAAGTGTGTCGCGTCTGAAACTTGAAAATTAAAAGAAACTATCAAGTCGAGGGGACTATCTATAATAAACGATAGTGAACACAAAATAATGATTTTTAGAAACATTGTCTGTATGTATGTATGTATTGTATGGCCGGATTTAACTAGAAAACTACTGGATGAAACATAATTTGGTATGGATAGCTTATAACACTGGTCAGCATATAGGCTACTTGTAATTCCAAAAAAAATGCATAGTTCCCGCGGGAATGGTATCGTCCGAGCTTCTTCGAAAGTTCCAGGTCCTCATCATCATCATTCAAGGTCGGCTGACCGGCGCCACGTAACCGACTCCGCCGAATGCCGCAGTCGAATGTCATACCACTGGCCACGTGTCATGACAGACGTCGGCAACATTTTCTGTGTTTGCATTTCAACGATCAATATTTTTCGCGTACCTATACAAAATGTGACACAGGTTTTTTTAATATTTTTTTGGGTTAAGGCGGTAAATTCCATAAAAAATTTACAGCGGAGTTAGCTCATCTATTGAAACCAGTTTTTGACTCATCTTCTCGACTTTTGATAATAAAACCTACGTTCAAAATACATGAGAAAACATAGTTAAAGAAAGGAAGTTTGTAATTACCTATAGGTATCTGAAACTGGTACACATTTTTGAATACTAAAGCCTTCCGAAATTTCAGTTACAGAGTAATTTTCTCTTACTCAACATCGCCAACCTTAACATTAAATCCTAAAAGTCTTCTCGTCTTAAATTCCGCAATGTCTAAAAACCAAGGTCTTTAATCAGTGCGTCCTACCCGTAATGACCTACGGAGCCGAAAGGTGGACACTTACGGTGAGATTGGTCCACCAATTCAAAATAGCTCAAAGGAGAGGGCTATGCTCGGCGTTTCTCTGAAAGATTGGATCCTCAATGAGGTGATCAGGCAGAGAACGAAAGTTATCGACATAGCCGAAAGAATAAGCTCTTTGAAGTGGCAGTGGGCCGGTCACATCGCGAGAACTGCGGATAGTCGTTGGAGTAAATGCGTTCTTGAGTGGAGACCACGACAAGGCAAACGAAGTGTAGGGCGCCCTGTTGCCAGGTGGAGTGACGATTTGCGCAAGGTGGCCGGTGTAGATTGGATGCGGCACGCCTTGGACAGAACTCATTGGCGTGCATTGGGTGAGGCCTACGCCAGCAGTGGACTACTATGGGCTGTTGATAATGATGATGATGATGATGATGATAGGAAAACGAGCGCACATTCCAACTGATGGTAAGTGGTCACTGCGTCCCATGGACACCAAAATCCTGTGATCCCCATTAAGAAACCATAAGATCTCGAATGCGTTGCCTACCCTGAGGCCTAAGATGGAATGCCTCTGTGTCATAAATTTCACCGGCTGGCTGTGTGTATACCTATATATTTCTCTATATAAGTATTTATATCATTATCTAGCACCTATAGTGCAAAATTTGCTTAGTTTAGGACAAGAGATTGAAAATTAATCTGAAGCAACATATATTAATATGCAAATTTGTAAAATTAATAGACCGTGACGTTTTCATGAATGTGGCGTTATGACATTTATTTATTATTTATTTATTGATGTTCTTTGTATTTATAAGTTGTAACATGTAATTGTAAATTAAATAAACTCACCTGAAAACCAAAAGGAAAAGGTGTGTCTTGAAACATCGAATCGCCTTTTTTGTTTTGTTCAAATTAAATTGTAAATAACTGTAGCTACAAACAACTGCCAATGTTGGTCATCGTATCACCCTCGGAACTTTGTCAAAAGTGGCGTGATGTGACCTTGAAGGTCACTAACGCTCTGCCTACCCCGCGAAGGTACATAGGCGTGATGATGTGTACAGTCGAGTTCATTAATATGTGTACAATTTTGGACCTTATTACAACGTGGTAAGGTGCAAAAGTGTGTATATATTGGCGAACTCGACTGTACGTTACGTACCTGTGTACAAAATTATATTATAACGATTCTCCCTCAATGCTCGCAACTCAAACCCTCTGCTTCCTGTTTTGTTTCCATGTTTACCGTAAACATAACAATCGCTCGACGTTAATATGAATTATATACTTATTCTATTTTACCGTAACATTTGCCTCAAAGCAGGTTTATTTATTTATTTATAAAAAGCATAGTTACAAGTTACAAACATAAACATTACTAAAGTATAATAATAAAGTAGGAACAATAAAAGTCTGCAACTCAATTACAACTACGCACAACATTTGTATTGTATATGTAAGTATCTACAAACTGCAGGTTAATTTAACCTTTTAATATACTACATATATTATTATGTCGTAAACCGATGATGTTGAGCCTCTGTGTACAAAAATAACCACAGATGATTAAAAAGGTTGGCTAGGCCTGGCAAGGCGGGCGGTGGGCGATTCAACACGCAAGGTCTGCAACGAGTTTTCAGTTGGAACCGCCGCGACTGCCACCAAGCCCGCCTTACTAAATAAATAAAAAAACTTACAGAATAAAAAAAAAAAGTCGGTAAACTCCAGTCTGATGTGAACATGCAGTGCCTTGGAAAAGGAAATTCAGTTTTTATGAACTGAAAAGGAAGTGCTTTTTTGAGTTGCAGTGAAGTGAGTGTGGATTGTTTTGTCTTATAATGATACTGTGTTGGTAAGTATTTTTTCATTACATTATTCTAATTTATATGCACTGCATTTTTGTACGACTGCGCCAGAAGCGGGGTTGTTTTTATAAATATGTAATATAGGAAATATGCATTTATATCTACACGGGGTCAAACAAAACATTGTGAAGATATTTTACCCACAGAATCAGCTATCGATTCTAAGCATGTTTTTCGGGTTTTTAATGTTTTACGAGTTGATATTTTTTTTTTGTATGGGATACAGGGTATCATCAACCCCATACTGGGTCATACATTTTTTTCCAGTTAGTTAAAATATGAATGTTGATAGGGTTGCCCTTGAAACTCATAATTTGGTGCCGCACGTTAAGTGACTAAGCATTTTCATATTAAAAATTACAAACACTTTTCACAGTAAAAATCAAGTTATATGAGTTAGCAGAGCTACAAGAAAAAGCCGTGGTGGCCTAGTAGTTCAACCTACCGCCTCTCATGCCGAGGGTCGGGGGTTCGATTCCGGCTCGCACCTCTAAGTTTACTTACGTGCGAAATTCAATTTGAATTCGCACGCATCTGCGAAGTAATTCAAAGATGTGTGTGAAGTCCCCAATCCGCACTGGGCCCGCGTGGGGACTTATAGCCCAAACCCTCTTATGATGAGGGGAGGCCTGTGCCCAGCAGTGGGACGCAAATAGTAGTAGTAGTAGAGCTACAAGTTAGCAGAGAAATCATAGGATATCATCTTTCATATACATCCATATCCATACTAATTTATAAATTCGAAAGTAACTCTGTCCGTCTGTCTGTCCGTCCGTCTGTTACCTCTACACGCTTCAACCGCTGGACCGATTGAGATTAAATTTGACATGGAGATAGTTGGGTTCCCGCGGGGACGCGATAGCCGAATTCCACGCGAGCGATGTCGCAGGCAGAAGCTAGTATTATAATAAAGTCCCCATTTTCAATGGACCAACGTGGGGATAAGCATAGAATCTGTCATGGGGTTTTACGCAGCAGTAGGATTGTATCAAAAATAACATTCGTTTTAATTATTCATATTCACCAGAGCGGTTATTACTTCATTTATTTCTGGAAATATCAGAGAAAATCTTTGTAACTTCATGAAAACTTTTCATTCATACTCATTCATACTTAGTGTCTGAAGTGAAGTACCTACTTACGATATGACGTGTGAAAAGTTCAAAATTAGTACTGATATAGAAGATACAGTGGAGATCAAAAGCCCTAGAACATTAGTTTTTAGTCCCCTGTCGCAGTTACAGCTGTACTAAATTAAAATCGCTGTGGTTCCAGGCACGTTCCTGTGACAAAGTACTGCTATTCAGCGTATTTAGAGTTCAACTGTACATTATTCCAGACAGAGTTCATGTTGTCTAGCAAATATTTTGTATAATAACAGAAGTTTAATAGAAATAGAGCTAAAATTTTCTCAATTGTCTACGTGTTTTTTGAACACAAACAATTTATCCAGTTTTACCTCTGACTCTAATCGAATTTTCTAATTTTCTAACTGTAATTTTCTTACGAATTTTTCAAAATACAACTTCAGTATGTCGATATCATGCGGATACCATAGGTAAATACATCCGGAGCGAGTAGTGTCAATATCGAAACAATACAACTTGAGCTTAAAGACGTGAGGCCGAAGGATGTTTCAACAATTCAAAAACGTGCCCAAATTTTGGCGTAAATCTCCTTTTGTCTTCATAGCTTTAGATAAAGAGAGATACAAGTCTTCACCACCCTTCACCTCCTTTACCGCATCAGTTTAGAGTTTAAAGGTGCAGGAAAACAGTTCGAAGAATTGTGTGACGTTCCCATGTTTTTGAAGCCGTGGTGGCCTAGTGGTTCGACCTCCCACCTCTCATGCAAAGGGTCGGGGGTTCGATTCCGGCTCGCACCTCTAAGTTTACCACATGAGCTTTTCGGTGAAGGAAAACATCGTGAGGAAACCTGCACGCATCTGCGAATTGATTCAAAGATGTGTGTAGTCCCCAATCCGCACTGGGCCCGCGTGGGGACTATAGCCCGAACCCTTTCGTGATGAGAGGAGGATTGTGCCCAGCAGTGGGACGCAAATAGGCTGTAGTAGTAAGTAGTAGTAGAAGTCCCAATAACCTGCGCTTCACGGACACCGAGTCCAACCCATCTTCATTTGCGACTTGCTAGGGAGCCCATCCGAGCAGTGGAATATTACTGTGGCTCTATTCTCTTGTTGTCTTCAGAATAAGAAAGAAGTAAAAAGAAAAAAACACCGCCTTTTAAGGACAGACAGGCTGTGATGTCAATGTTACATTGCTTTGGGCCGGTTCACTTGACATCGACTGTACGGAATCAAAGTCGGAGTTTGAAGGCGGTTTTTTTTCGGCTACAGTTTCCAAACATTACTATAGAAAGACATAAGTAACCCTGTAGTCTTCGAAGACACCAAAATCATGTACGTGCTAGCAAGTTTTGAGGAGTTCCCTCATTTTCTCATGGATCCCATCACCAGAACTGGACCTAATTAATATGGGACCAACTTGAAAGTATCACCTTTCGAATAAAAAAAGAATCATCGAAGTCGGGTCACACTATTCCTATTACTATTCATTTTCGGTGAACACACATTAAAAAAATATATAAAAATAAATAAATAAAATACTTAAATATCTTGGGACATTTCCCACATATTGACCTAGCCCCAAACTAAGCAAAGCTTGTACTATGGGTGCTAGACAACGATTTAAATACTTATATAGAGAAATACATACATATATAAATACTAAACATCCATGACTCGAGTACAAACATTCGTGTTCCTCACACAAAGTATTCCGTTTTAGATATTCCGACGAATTATTTATTTATTGAAAATTAATAAATATTACAGAAATAAAAAACTTAAAACTAAATCATTTTCCCACAAAACTACTTGTATGCGGTTTGTCTGCAGGCAAGAAAATATACAGATAGTCTTCAGTTTGACATTCCTTAATTTTAATATTACCTATTTACCACTATTATTATATGTTACATATTAATATTACATAATATATTATTATTATTATATTATTTTAGCTATTTATAACTTAGATAACAGATACTTTTTAAGTTTATTTTTATATCTAATTTTATTCGGTTCCTGTCGGATATCTTCAGGCAAAGTGTTTAATTGACGACCTCCTCCTTTTTTTGAAGTCGTTTAGAAATGAGAAGTTGTTTAGGTAATTTTGAGAGATATCCTGCTGTTAGCTAAACTAGAACATTGTAGAACTGGATAATACCAATGCCGAGGTAACTGTGCTTCCCGGAAACAATTGAACGCAACAACTGGACGCAATTTGTACCTGGAATGACGCGCAAAGCCACATGCGAGTGCCGGTGGCGCCACTGTCTATGTGTATGACGATCTTTCTATTGCATAATTTTAGTGCCGAGTTTACTCACCTGTAAAGTAACTCGGTCTTGAAAGGACATTTACACGCGAGCTGTGACGCGAGTCAAAAAGATGGCACTGTCAAGTAGTTAGCTATTTTTAAGCGACTCCAAAAAAGGAGGAGGTTCCCAATTCGTCGGAATCTTTTTTTTTAATGTATGTTCACCAAAAATAAAAAGTAAACGTGAACCGATTTCGATGATTCTTTTTTTATTCGAAAGGTGGTACTTCCAAGTTGGTCCCATATTAATTTGGTTCAGTTATGATGATGGGATCCATGAGAAAATGAGGGAACGAACGAAATTTGCTAGCACGTAGATGATTTTGGTGTCAATTTCGAGGACTTCAGAGTTACTTATGTGCATACTTCTATAGTAATGTTTGGAAACTTTAGCCGAAAAAATTTTTTAAATAAAAATAAAACCGCCTTCAAACTCCGACAGACTGCGAAGTCGGTATCAAGTGAACCGACCCAAAGAAATGATAATCATATAGTGAACTTGACATTGGCATCGCAGTCTGTCGGAGTTTGAAGGCGGTTTTTTTTTTTATTTTTTTTTTCCATTGTAGATTTTAGTTTCCAGTTTGTTCAACGGCGTCCAACTGAATTGCTAAAGTGGTCGCTGTGTAATAGGTTTGCACTGGATCATGCGCAAGAGCATGTACACGTAATTACAGATACAAACCATTGTGGTTTCCTAGATGCTAAGTTATAAACTTTTGTAAAAAATCTTGAAATGATAAATAAATTAAAAAAAAAAAAAGATAAAAGCTTAAAATTAAATAGTATGTGTTTTTTATTAAATGGAAACTTTCTTTTCTGCTTTAATAAACAATACTGAAAAATGAACATAGATAATTAAAGAGTCACTACAGATCGTCTGTGATTGAACCAATATATCTTTATATTACATAATAGTATATTATTGCAAAGGCCGCCAAGTAGTGTATTGCCGGATGAGTTAGATTAATCTATTAGACGGCCATTATTGTATACTAGCTTCTGCCCGCGACTTCGTCCGCGTGGAATTCGGTTATAGCGTTCCCGCGGGGACTAAGCGTTTTTCCGGAATAAATTTCGATTTAGTCAGTTATAGACTTTTTCGAAACCAGCAATGTACGTCTGACTACTACTACTGACTTGAATATTCTCCGCCATCTTGAACTATCATCGTCATATTTCATCTAATTTACAAATTATAACCTTAACCTTCCTTAAGAACCACTCTATCTATTGAAAAAAAACCGCATCAAAATTCGTTGCGTCGTTTTAAAGATCTAAGCATAAATAGGGACAGACAGACAGCGAAGCGACTTTGTTTTATACTATGTAGTTATTGTATATTAAACATATAACGTAGATAGATACTTAATAGCTATTAAACTGAACAAAAATTTTACTCGAGAAACTCAATCATAACTAGGCAAAAGTCACTTACGTTTTGAAACTACTCTTAATTGAAGCAGCAGGTATCTATGAGCATAGTAAATCCAAAATACGCTTGTTACATAAACGGACTCTAAAGAGCTCTTAGCACTCCTGGATATTTAATGGCTTAATTAAGGATACACTCACATACATACTTACATGTTATACGTCAAGTGTTAACCGAGCCTGCCACGCGACACTCGCCCTAGGGATTTCCTCGAGGCTAATCAGGGTAGCTTGTTAAATTTGTACATAATGTTCTCTATAATAAGGTATGTTTCGCTTGGAGGGGTACGCCGCATGTCTAATACTAATTGCGAGTTAATTTTTTTATGACATTTGTTGGCAAATAAACGCGCCACCTGCTGGTAAGCGGTTTCTGTAGCCCATGGATATAAGCAATCACAAGCTCGTGTAAATGTTTTTTTTGCTAGTAGGGCCTGGTACTACCTATAGGTTGTGGTACCACCGTCTTTCCCAGCTAACCTGCCGCCGAATAGCAGTGCTCGCACTTTTTGAATTCATAGGTAGGTAGGGGGTTAAGGCAGCCGGTGAAGTTTCTGGCACAGGGGCATTCTGTCTTAGGCCTCAGGGTAGGCAACGCATTCGAGATCTTATGGTTTCTTAATGGGGGATCATAGGATTTCGGTGTCCATGTGCCTCAGTGACCACTTACCATCAGGTGGGCTGCGCGCTCGTTTGCCAACACTAAGAACTAAGATTGAGTGCCTCTCTGGTAATTTCACCGATCCTTTTGCAGATTTACAGGAACGCTTGGCGGCAGGTTAGCTAGCGGATAAGATGGTGGTAGTCAACCGGATGGACCCGGGCATCAGGGTCTTTGCAGGCAGGTCCGGGTTTGAATTTTCTTTTGTCTACATTTTCCAAACATTGGTATGATGGCATGTATAATTGTAGTTTTTCGTGCTATGGCAAACGCACGCCTTAAAAGTAAACGAATGAAATAAAAGCTTATTTTCAAACGACGAAAAAACGGAGGAGGTTTTCAAGACGACGCGTACACATTTGTTTTTTTTTATGTGTCACTTTGTATGGAAAATCCTATACAATGTGACCCGATTTCATTGCGGGGCACCGTAGATTTCCACGACACGACGTCGCTACGTTGCGCGACGCACCATGCCTACGCAACGTACCTAGTATCGTGTGATAGTGTTTTGGCCCCATGGTCTAAGAAAACCAGATCTGCTGCTCCATGATACAATAATATACTTCGCCAGGTATGCCACTCTGGTATTCTGTAGTAGTGTGGGTGGCACCCTAACGTCATTCGCAGTGCTAGTGTGTTGCAACACGTTGGCGAAGTATATTATAGTATCATGTTTTGGCCCTACACGATTCCATAGAATTGTAAAAGTTCATTGGAATTATGGAAAAGTACATGAAACCAGATTGGCAGCGGTCAATAAATATATAATAGCCCATCGATTGCTTCTAATCGATGCCTTGGTTGCCCTACTGACCGCTGTAGATAGTGTGCAGTACCAGTCGAAGCACCAACATATGGATACAGCTACTCTAGTAGCGACATAGCAATAGAGTCATTGTATACTCCTTATTTTGATGATTTGGAGAGTAGTCATAGAGGTACAGGTCATCATCATCATCATCATTTCAGCCAAAAGACGTCCACTGCTGGACATAGGCCTCCCCCAAGGCTCGCCACTCAGACCGGTCCTGTGCTACTTGCTTCCACCGGTTTCCCGCGACCTTCACGAGGTCGTCGCTCCATCTTGTTGGAGGAATACCGACAGCTCGTCTCCAGGTTCGCGGGCGCCACTCGAGAACTTTCCGGCCCCATCGGCCATCAGTACTGCGAGCAATGTGCGGTACAGGTATCTTTTATTTTTTATTTATTTATTTGAAAAGGTACACCAACAACAAGTATATTAACACATTGGCAGAGAATACATTGCAATAGATAGAAACTGATATACAAGTCAATTATAGGTATACTCGACATGCATAGTCAACATTAGTGTTAGTTACAAAAACAAAATAAAATATAATATGTATGTCAATGTTATTTGCTTAGAATTAGTTAATACTAATATTTTTGGATAATGTTGTTTGATTAATTGAAATGGATATAAAACTAGATGGTATCAATGTCATTAAGATTTTTCCATAAATTTACTTATGCTATTTTTAAATTGCGGAAGTGTATCATGAAAAATGTCAGTAGTAGGTACTTTTTTTGTAAAATCGTTATATTTAGAACATGCTCAGATTATTGGCGAACTGAGCCCGAAGCGAGTTTTTTTTAATTTATTTTAGGCCATCTGTTTTGATCTCGAATTAGCAAACTGACTAAGAATCTATTTTCAAGACTGACATGACCTTTACCAAAAATCTAACTACTACTACTACAGCCTATTTGCCTCCCACTGCTGGGCACAGGCCTCCTCTCATCACGAGAGGGTTTGGGCTTTAGTCCCCACGCGGGCCCAGTGCGGATTGGGGACTTCATACACATCTTTAAATTACTTCGCAGATGCGTGCAGGTTTCCTCACGATGTTTTCCTTCACCGAAAAGCTCAGTGGTAAATTCAAATTAAATTTCGCACATAAGTAAACTTGAGGTGCGAGCCGGGATCGAACCCCAGACCCTCTGCATGAGAGGCGGTAGGTCGAACCACTAGGCCACCCCGGCTTCTAACTTTGGGAATTTAATTTTCTCAAAAGAAGACCTAACATTAAGGTAATGCATTAAGACAGTTTCTCTCTATCTCCTATATTAGATTAGGATTTGACGATACTGTCTCAGTTAAAAAAAAACCGGCCAAGTGCGATTTGGACTCGCGTACGAAGGGTTCCGTACCATCTAATATATATTTCAATTCAATTTCAATTCAATTCTTTATTTCATTATCATGTTCATTGACATCAGATATAAAATTCTCGTGTCACAGTATTTGTAACCAAACTCCTCCGAAACGCTCGACCGAATGTTATGAAACATACACACCAAAGTGTGTATGTTCAGTAGGTGTGAGAATAGGACGTCAGCTATTTTTCATACACGAAAAAATTCTAAGGCGGTACGAAGTCCGCGGGGTCAGATAGTTATCTGTAATATCGGCAAAAAAAAAACATGTCTGTTGTATGGGAGCCCCCATAATTATTTATTATATTCTGTTTTTTAGTTTGTTGTTTAGTGGCAAAAGAAATAAAAATAAAATCATCTGTGAAATTTCAATTTGTCTAACTATCACGGTTCACGAGATACAGCCTGGTGACAAACGGACAGACAGTAAGTCTTAGTAATAGGGTCCCGTTTTACCATTTGGATACGGAACCCTAAAAATACACTGGCTGTACCTTATAACATTATGAATACTTACATCAAAAATGAGCTACATATCCCCGAAAATCGTTTCTCCGAAATGGTCGCGTGTTGTTACGAAACCGAGAATTTTCATATGGAATTATACAAAGCGGTTAAGCTTTATCGTAAAGACCTTGAACTGTATTTCGGATCTATAATCAAGGTTCTCCGAAATGTAGTGAAAATATTTCACACTAGTTGGCCGCGAACTTCGTTTCACCACGGATTCCCGATTACCGTTTCTTTTTCTTTTCAAACCTTACCTGAATCACAGGGAATAAAACAAAAAAGAATGAGCTAAATCTGCTCCGCCGGTCCCGAGTTTTAGCGAGACAAACGGACAATTGATTTATATATGTATATATTTCATAAATGCGAGAGTACCTCGGTCTGTTTGTCACTCAACAGCGATGAAAAAGTATTTATTATTATTTAAAAAGCACCTCTAACACTTTCAACACATAGTTGACGGCTGTCTCAGCACGCACCCAATGCAGAGAGTGTTGGTGGTGCTTTTAAAATAATTTGCAGCGTTTTGAATTGTGGAGGTGCGGGACTTCTTACAGTAGATTATCTCTATGAAGAGTTCATGGCGTGAAAAGTAGTGTGCGCATTTTATTTCGGTACCTAGCCGTACAAAAAATATTGTATGCAACTACTACTAATACTACAGCCTATTTGCGTCCCACTGCTGGGCACAGGCCTCCCCTCATCATGAGAGGGTTTGGGCTATAGTCCCCACACGGACCCAGTGCGGATTGGGGACTTCACACACATCTTTGAATTACTTCGCAGATGCGTACAGGTTTCCTCACGATGTTTTCCTTCACCCAAAAGCTCATGGTAAATTCAAATTGAATTTCGCACGTAAGTAAACTTAGAGGTGCGAGCCGGAATCGAACCCCCGACCCTCGGCATGAGAGGCGGTAGGTCGAACCACTAGGCCACCACGGCTTTTTTTTGTATGCAACGTTGTACATAAACCTAGCCAAAGAATGCTTGGGGCGCCTTACGATTTTCACTACGCTCAATACCCTGGCGCCATTCAAGTGAAAAATTTGTTTGTTTTCAGATACCCTGGCGCCATTGGAATGTCCTCCAACGAGGTTTTCTCCTACGTCCCTCAAAATGATACCAGTTTCCTGGCCCACAACACTACTTTTCTTGATATGGTGAGATCAATGATATTTACAAATCATTTTAATCACAAAGGCCATAATATACCTACGAAACTATCTAGTTTATACTGGACCGATTTCAGATGAAATTTTGTATGGAGATAGTTGGAATCCCGTGAAAGGACATTATTAGGCTCCTTTTTAATTAGAAAAAAGTGAAAAAGTAAAGTAATTTATAACCCTCAGTTAATGGTGCACGCATCTGCGAAGTAATTCAAATATGTGTGTGAAGTCCCCAATCCGCACTGGGCCCGCGTGGGGACTATAGCCCAAACCCTCTCGTGATGGAAGGAGGCCTGTGCCCAGCAGTGGGACGCAAATAGGCTGTAGTAGTAGTAGTTAAACATTAACATTATGGTGAGAGCATTGAGAACTTCAGTCAGTGGGTATTAGTGGGGGGTGTTTATTTATAATTATGCTTACAACATGAACATTTCTCCGTTTTCAATATTCAATGACTTGTACCCGATGGTAGGATCTGATGGCAACCACCATCTTATCAACCAAACGGCAGTCCCACTGGATGTGTTCGACCCCGTTCGCTCGTTATACTAAGTTAGTTAGTAACACAACGGTACAAAAACACAATAATATAAATCACAAAACAGGCAAGGGGCCAATTTACAAAGGCGAGCTTATCCCTATAAGGAATTTCTTCCAGCCAACCTTTGAGCAGTGGAGAGGAAACATGCGCGTGAGTAGAACAATAAATTTGTACAGAGAAACACAGGAGAAAACGATACTACATTACTAACATCCATACTATCCATAATTATTATTAATATTATAAATGCGAAAGTAAGTCTGTCTGTCTGTTACCTCTTCACGCTTCAACCGCTGGACCGATTGAGATGAAATTTGGTATGGAGATGGGGTGCCGAGAAAGGACATAGGCTACTTTTTATCCCGGAAAAACGCATAGTTCCCGCGGGAACGCGATAACCGAATTCCACGAGGGCGAAGTCGCGGGCAGAAGCTGGTGAGGACATAATTTCGAGCTGATTATACGAGTTAAACTAGCTTTTTCCCGCAACTTCGTATGCGCAGAAATATTAAAAAGTAAAATCCCGATTTTTCCCGTTCCCGTGGGATTTTGGAAAAATCCTTTCTTAGCGAATGCCTACGTCATAACATCTACCTGCATGCCAAATTTCAGCCCGATCCGTCCAGTGGTTTGGGCTGTGCGTTGATAGATCACTATGTCAGTCAGTCACCTTTGAGTTTTATATATTTAGATAATGACAATTAAATCGTGTTTCTAAGTTTAAAATTTACTTTATTGTATTTATTAAAGTAACTCGGGATCGTCCAACTCGTGACTAAATATGACAATATTTCACTTGCCTGAGTTTGAGCTGGAACGTATCGTTGATTTTAAAGAAGTTTCGCGTCAAAATAAGTTTTTTCAAAAATGAAATTTTTGGGACACGCTTTTATTGCTGACTGTACTTCTCTTTGTAAATCCTTCATCTACCTTCCAAGATGAATCAAACGAGCCCAAATTCGATGGGTGTATGTAGTTTTATTACGGAGTTCCTATGGCCACCTTCCAGCTCCATCATCAGATCAGCTCCAAGTCATCATAATATTGCATTGTCACACGCACGACGTTACATAAGAACACCGGTAATGGCCCGTTTACTGATCACATCTAAAATTACCCAACGCGGTAAACCGATATTTCAGGGCCGGTATTCAATGTCCGAAATTTACTTATCTATCGCAGTATCAATCTTGATTATTCTTGATCCACACTTGTTACGTAACTAATCTTTCACCTTGAACTCTATTTGAAGGATCAGTCCATCGACGTTGAGTTTATATGATGAATTTAATTTATATTTATATTTAAATTTCTAATTGCTTAAGACGCTGACAAGAGCTAATGACCTTGAGCAATCGAGGCAGGCAACTGTCTCAGCGGACAATGTCTGTTTGCATTGGAGGCGGCGAGAAGCACGACCGCGGCATGTGGGCGATATGCGTAGAAAATTAGAAAAATGAAGATTAAAAAAACCCACATTGCATGAACAATATAAATAAGCCATTTTTTTGTTATCAGTGTGACGGAATAGTGTATTTAATTACGAAAACTGCGTTAAAAAAATACCTTATACGTAGAACCGTTTAAATAGGATTAGAAGAGGTAACTTCATAATTTTCACCTGTTGAGGTTCCGAACCTCAACAGGTAAAAACGGAACCCTTATAGGATCACTTGTGTGTCTGTACGTCCGTCTGTCACAGTCGATTTTCTCCGAAACTACTAGACCGATTAAGTTGAAATTTGTTACACATACGTAAGTTTGTGACCCTCGGACGTGTAACGAAAATAAATGAATTTTAAGCATTTATTTTTTGGGGCTAAATATGAAAAAATATTAATGAAGTTTTTCAAACTATATCGTGTGACATATCAAATGAAAGTACTTCTTATGAGGATTTAAAATATATTTTATTATTCCTTTTTTGGTCAATACTTATCGAGTTATTTAAGAAAATAGGCAAAAAATTACCCCCCTTAATTCCGAAACTACTGACTGAGGATAGTTATTGACCTATAGATTACAGGAAAATTATTAAAAAGTCCATGGTATTTGAAATCTATCATATAAAAGAGCTTATCCTATGAAACGGTTTGAAAATTACGTCATTGAAAAGAATCAAGGGTCGGAACCCTCTCCACGCGAGTTTAACTCGCTTCTTGGCCGTTTTTTTTTCATAGAACCGTTTTCATGAAATCCTTTTTACGAAATAGCAAGTTTTTTTAAGTATATATAGTGAATATATTTACTTATATTATATTTACGCATGACGTATATTTTACTCGCCTTACAAAATCAAATAGTTTTCGTTTAAATAAAGTCAATTTAGGTCTTGTCAGCGCTTTAAGGTAATTGGGGGCAACGATATCTCGCGTCCACAGGTAGCTAACCCTCGTTATCCCTATATATGTCCCTTGGGTAGTGCTAAAGAGTAGGTAAGTAATCAAATTTGGCTGCTACACTACTACTACTACAGCCTATTTGCGTCCCACTGCTGGGCACAGGCCTCCAGCCTCTCATCACGAGAGGGTTTGGGCTATAGTCCCCATGCGGGCCCAGTGCTGATTGGGGACTTCACACACATCTTTGAATTACTTCGCAGATGCATGCAGGTTTCCTCACGATGTTTTCCTTCACCGAAAAGCTCAGTGGTAAATTCAAATTGAATTTCGCACGTAAGTAAACTTAGAGGTGCGAGCCGGAATCGAACCCCCGACCCTCGGCATGAGAGGCGGTAGGTCGAACCACTAGGCCACCGCGGCTTACACTACTCGACCACTAACTCTTAAGAGTCTCGCAGCAATTTGCAGAGAATCCAGATTTCAGTTAAGATTATAATATATACTAAATACTACAATAGGGATGACGACAGGGTGAAGAAATCGAAATTCTAATTAGTCCGTCAGTCATAGAGATCTTCTACTATCCAAAGTCCCGCCCCTCCAAAATCCAAACCGCTTCAATGTATTTGTGAAAGTATTTATAAAGCGCCACGAGCACTCTCAACGTATGTGTGCGTGCTGAGACAGCCGTCAAACAAAATCAAATACTCGGATTAGTTGTCAGACTAGTCATGTCACTAATAAGCTCATTATTAGCAGTATGGCGCTGCACTGGCGCACTCTATGAAACTGACACGTCCGTTCTGTTGCGCGGCCGGCTTAGTTATGATTAGTTGACCAACAAATCTTGTAATAAGTGAGATTTTAGAAGTACTAATTCCACAAAAAATAAAAACATGTTGACATCATGATAAAATGAAATTTTAATTTACTGTACGTATTGTTTGCGTTCTTTGATTTTCTAATGAAATTAAATGTTTATAATATTGTAAAACATTTATTTTTATTTAATGAGACATTTATATAATGGTACAGTATATATAATGTAAGACATAAAATTGATAAATCCTCGGAACTCGGTTCCAGTTAACAGACTTTCATGATTTTTTATTGCAAAGTATTATGAATCAGTTTACCCATAATATATAAACTCGCGACTTTACCCGCATGGAATTCGGTTATCCCGTTTTCTCGCGGGAACTATGCGTTTTACTTGATTAAAAAGTAGCCTATGTCCTTTTCCTTTCCTTCATACCAAATTTCATTCAAATCGGTCCACGGTTGAAGAGGGTTTACCTCTTATTGACAGAAAGACAAACAGACATATACTTTTTATATCTCACACGTTAAAATCTATCCAGCCGTTTAGGCTACAGAGCGTGCCAAAGAAATATACGTATAGGTACATATAATATATATATATACATCCGTAAAACATAACCCTCCTTCTGGCGCAGTCGGGTAATAAAAGTCTAAACAAATGCGGGCCTCTTCACAATATACGACAGAACGAACTGGCAACTACTCTGTCACTCAATCATTATATTACCTATTGACATGACCAAATGTAATTCAATAGTTTTGTGTTACTTGGCTCCGCGTCACTTTTCTCTTTTTATTTGAAATTTCCATAACTTACATGCAGTCAGTACTTTCGTGTCATTGAGCGACGTGATACCAATAGCTTGACTGTCTCGGACCGCTGCCGGTCCGCTACTGACGATGAATGCTTACAACTACATACACACTCTTTCGTAAGGATGAGACTAAACACATTGAAACAGTAATTTGGAGGGGCGGGCCTTTAGATAGTAGAAGAATCTCTACCTGAATAATTTAAATAATATTAGACACGTATTTTTTTAATCAAATTAACAAAAAGAATGACTAAGTTAAAACGCATTAAAGTTGGAGCATGGGGGCTAAATACGTCATCGTTAGGTATAAATCGTACCTAACCGTGACGTCACGCGACATTTCAACTCATTATATCCCTGTATATGTTTAATTACGTGAAAAAATAATAAATACGTGTCCAATATTTTTCAGTAATCTTTCTGATAGACTAAGGAAATAAATTTGTCGTCATCCCTATTGTTTTACTATCTTTATGGCCTACTAGCTTCTGCCCGCGAAGTCGCCTGCTTGTCAGTTTGCGTCAGTTATCGCGCTCTCGCGGGAACTATGTTTTTTTCCGCGATAAAAAGCAACCTATGTCCTTTCCCGGAACCCCAACTAACTCCATGCCAAATTTCATCTAAATCGAAGAGGTAACAGACAGACAGAGTTACTTTTGCATTTATAATATTAGTTTGGATATTCTTTCATCGAAAGAATATGGACCATCCAATAAGTGGAACTAACACTGTGACAAAGTGACGTAAAATAAATAAATAAATATCTTGGGACATTTCACACAAATTGACCTAGCCCCAAACTAAGGAAAGCTTGTACTTTGGGTGCTAGACAACGATATAAATACTTATATATAGAAATATATATATATATACATGGTGGGTCAGAAAATATGGCAAATAATTAACCCACAGTATCGGCTATCGATTCTAAGTATATTGTATAGGTCTTTAATTTTTTTTGAGTTGGTAAAAAAATAATATTTTGTATAGGATTCAGGCGTCGCTCACACAACCAATCCCATATACATTTTTTTTTACCAACTCGAAAAAAAATAAAGACCTATACAATATACTTAGAATCGATAGCCGATACTGTGGGTTAATTATTTGCCATATTTTCTGACCCACCGTGTATAAATACTAAACATCCATGACTCGAGTACAAACATTCGTGTTCATCACACAAAATTTGCCCCGAGCGGGATTCCCGCGGGGGACCCGCGACAGTCGGAACAGTGGGCAGGGTCACTAAAGGGTCGGTAAAAGGCTTCTATGTCTCTTTATCTAAAGCCTCGGATGAAATTACTTACTCGCTCCAGATGTACTTAATTCAATGCAAATAATTACGCAGCAGTGAGACAGTTCACTTCACTGGTGTTCGTCAAAAATTTCATATTTAGCCGTGTGACACGCTGCGATCGTATCCCCCACCACTGCCTTTGCAGCGAATAATACAATGACCATGAAGTGCATGAAGTCAGTGACGTAAGCATCCAGGGTCACAAGATTACACTGCAGTGCAAACACCATGCAGTGATGGCATCTTATCGCTTGATTCATGGCTGCGGCCTTCACCCTGACCTTCCGTCTGGGGTAGTTAATTACCCACCCTTCTTTCGATGGAAGCTAGAGCAATGTTTAGGAAATAAACAACCCAATAGTTAGTCTACATCCAAGATAAGAAGACGAAAATTCACTTAAAACTCACCATTTCCAACATCTATGTTGTTTAAGAGGGTTTACTCCGAAAGTTGGCAACGTCGCAAATAGCTGTCAAATATTTCGCTGTTTTCATTAATTTCTGAATATTACTGAATGAAATCATAAATTATCACTCTATGGTTGAATAAAACATTAAGTATAAATTGCAACAATTATCATAGGAACACGAAATTTTTATAATTATGGATGTACTATCTTTTGAAAAGTTACCATCGCATTTTTCCTTTTAATGTAATCTTATCATTTGAATGCCTAACCAACAAATATAAAACGAGACGCGTCATTCAACCATAGAATGAAAACTTCTTTTTTAATTCAGTAATATTGAGCAATTAATAAAAACAGCGAAACATTTGACAGCTATATACGACGTTGCCAACTTTCGGGATAAACCCTCTTAACAACAACAATAGGTACTCTTTATTGAACACCATTATCAAACACAGAAACGATAAGACAGAATGGATAAATAAATAGTTTACACGACTAACTACGTAATTTAATTGCTATCTTCTAGTGGGGTTGTATAAGGATAACGCAGGCACACAAAAAAAACAGGACACGAACGATACTTCGGTCTTTGTTATCTGGAGGGTTGCCATCTCCTAGAGTGAAAACGCCGGACTCTGCCCAGAAAAAAGCCAGACATTTTACCCCAAAAGCCTTTACACACAACGTCCACAACTAAAAGCCAACGACAAAGTTATCAAGCCGGACATACCTTTATTAAAATTTAAACCCCATTTTTTCCTGTTCCCGTCGGAATTTCGAGAAATCCTCTCCTACAGTTCCCCTACACTCTTCAAGGAACTTACTCGTACATACCAAATTTCAGCTTATTTCGATCAGTACTGACATGACTGACAGTAGTGATGATGACGATGATTGCTTCGCTTGAGGCCCTTACAAAAAGCCAAACAAAAGCCGGACAGGCCGGACATATGAATATTTGGCCGGACACAACTCACAAAAACCAAACATGTCCTGCTAAATACAAACAGATGGCAACCCTATATCTAGTCCTTTCATGTTTAGCAAACAAAAGCAGTTATAAACACCCAAATTAGCTTCTAATTTTAATTGTATGTTTGTTTAACGTCATTAATTTTGCTTTTTAATTTAATTATTACTTGCATGTTTTTCATTTTATGTATATTTCTTTTTTTTTGTATATTTCTATTACTTATGTGTGGATGTCGAAATAAAAATGTTTCAAATGTTTCAACGTTAAGTGGATTTTCTCCATTTTATTTCACACAAACTATAAACAGCATAACTCTATTCACATTGTGGGATTGTAGATGGACTACTTGTGGAATTTATTCTGCCCACGCCCTCGGCCAAGTCGGTTATAGCGTTCCCGCGGGGACTATGCGGTTTTCGGAGACAAAATGTAGCTTATCCCATATCCATACTAATATTATAAATGCGGATGTAACTCTGTCTGTCTGTTACCTCTTCACGCTTCAACCGCTTGACCGATCTGGATGAAATTTGGCATGGCGATAGTTGGGAGTCCTGGGAAAGGCTACTTTTACCCCAGAACAACGCGTAGTTCCCGCGGGAACGCGATAACCGAATTCCACGCGGGCAAAGTCGCGGGCACAAGCTAGTTATTAATATTATAAATGCGAAAGTAACTCTATCTGTCTGTCTATGGTTACCTCTTCACGCTTCAACCGCTGGACCGATTGAGATGAAATTTGGCATGGAGATGGGGTGCCGAGAAAGGATATAGGCTACTTTTTATCCCGAAAAAAAAAACACATAGTTCCCGCGGGAACTACTACTACAGCCTATTTGCGTCCCACTGCTGGGCACAGGCCTCCTCTCGTCACGCCGCGGGAACGCTATAAGCGAATTCCATGCGGACGAAGTCGCGGGCAGAAGCTAGTACTTAATATGTCCTTAGTCGGGACTTGAACTATCTACTACTACTACTACTACAACAACAGCCTATTTACGGCCCACTGCTGGGCACAGGCCTCTTCTCATCACGAGAGGGTTGAACTATCTCATCATCATCATCATTTCAGCCGAAAGACGTCCACTGCTGGACATAGGCCTCCCCAAGGCTCGCCACTCAGACCGGCCCTGTGCTACTTGCTTCCACCGGTTTCCCGCGACCTTCACGAGGTCGTCGCTCCATCTTGTTGGAGGCCTACCGACAGCTCGTCTCCCGGTTCGCAGGCGCCACTCGAGAACGTTCCGGCCCCACCGGCCTTCAGTCCTGCGAGCAATGTGCCCCGCCCACTGCCACTTAAGGCTCGCAATTCTTCGGGCTATGTCGGTGACCCTAGTTCTACTGCGGATATCCTCATTTCTGATTCTATCACGCAGAGAAACCCCGAGCATAGCCCTCTCCATTCTCATCATCAACATTCTCATTTCTCATTTGAACTATCTACAATTATACAATGCCAACTGTATACTTACATTCTACATTTTGATGCTAAGTATACAAATAGCCTTTTTCGCATTGCCTACGCGATTTTCTCCGGAACGCATCGAATAATTATTACTGTATTGCAATTAATGATTTCGTCCGAAGCTTTAGAGCTTTTCAAAGAAACAAACAAGGACACGATAATTATGTTGATTATTTCGTTCGATTTTATATTTCTTATATTTGAATGATGACGTAAGTAGACTGCCGACTTCCAGGCCAAGGCGACGTCATCGATTGTTTAATGCCTGCACGCCGTCACAGAATATTCAATAGTACTATGTACAGAATGGCCACGGTATTACCCGCCTGAATCTAGCCCGCGCGTAAATCGCGCCCAACTCGTCTTACCGTCATTTGTTTCATCCGGAGATGGTGAGAGAATCATTGGGCCCACGTACTGGTACACACACATTTACAAGTATACAGACGTCCTCGCACGCACACAGACGTCCTCGCACGCAAACATTGACACTTCATTCGAATTGCGTTCGAAATCGTGCTTTTCTATGCTGTGTGACGCCATGTCACTATTTTCAGAATCGTAACATAAATATATCGATTAGTTTACCTTACTCCGTATTACGGTGCAAAGATATGTGGAAAGTGTTTATTCTTATTTTCAGTTTTAATGCACCTTCTCATTATAGTGTAGGCTCAAGCACAGAACATAGATACAGTAGATACTACATGTAATACAGAATGGCCCCGGAATCAACCGCCTGAATGTAGCCGGGGGCGGGCAACTCGCGCCCAATTCGCCCTTACCGGCATTTGTTTCATCCGGAGATGGAGAGTGGATCACTGACCCGCGTAGTTGGTAAAATATGTAAACCTATAAAATAAACATGCTTAGAATTTGATAGCCGATTCTGTGGGTAAAATATCGTGTCAACGTCTTGCTTGACCCTATATATCATCCACAGAGCGTACCGAAGAAATATATACATACATTCACTTCCCTCCGCTTGTACTTTGGGTAAATCTTAGGTAGGATAAGTTACTAAATATTTTACTATTAATAATAATAATAATAACTTTAATTTAGGTAAAGTGGATACAAAAATGATAAATTTAACAAAAATTTGTATGTGAAAAATTAACTATTAAATGCTGTCTGCACGCGATGTTACGTATACTCTAACTATACACGACTCGACTGCTAGTTTTCACTTGAACTTTTCAGCAATTCTCAACTCTTTCTGTCTCTCTCTCTCTCTTTCACACACACGACACATACATACACTCACGTATTTAAACTAACTTGTACAGCATTTTCTGCCTGTGTGCCGGCAGTCTATGTAATAATAATTGATTCAGTAAGTAAGTTTATTATCATTCATACATTAAATTCTTGGCGTTATAATATCGTAATTTACTGACATACCTATTCTAATATCTACGTTAGATTACTTATATCTACATTAGAGCAAATTTTCTGTTATTACCTACTTAAATACATTATTTCATAATAAATACAAGTTGCGCCGTGTCATCGTTCGATAATTTTTGAATAAATTTGTTAAAAATTAATATACATAACTTTATCATAACATAACATAGTCGATTTATATTATACTTTAACGTTTAGTACGTGTTTCGTGTTTGTCACTCCCGTGGGTCCTCTGAAAATCAGCGTCGGAACGTCTTTGCATTTGCCGACAAATGCTGAGCGGATTCCTTTTTTAAATAATTTTCACACACTTATAGATTATAATTATACATATATATTACATTAAGTCATTCATGTAAACTAGTCTTAAGTTGCACGTGAAAATATTTGAAATAAATATCTCTCTCTCTCTCTCTCTCTCTTTCAATTTTCTGGCATAAAATGAATTCGAACCCTAGCGACCTTTTAATACGGCGTTGGGTTGTAATTACTCGTGTAATCGCCAAAGATAATATGGTAGCTAAAGTATGAATTAAATTCAATAAAGGTTTATGTTCGGCTTGAATATAATATAAATACAATGTGATAATTTTACACTTGTCTTGATCAAACGAAAGGTGCGGTTGTAAGATGAAAATTAACTATGAATAACCGAAAAAAAGACACGGCGATATTGATAGTTCACCGCTGGGCGAGTAACTATAAACATCGCCGTGTCTCTTTTATTTACACGGGAGTGCTTATCTTTTGTTCGTTTTTATAGCCGATGGCTCATCGCTTACTCGCTCGCGGTGGGACTAGTGCCTAAGCTTTTTCAAAAATCAAGTCATTTTAGTTTTGTAGCATAGATTCCCCATAATATTGTGTTTCCGCCGCTTTGAAGAAGGATGCTTTAGCGCGTTGCTATTCTGGGCAACAAACATTTAGATGAAAATTGAAGATAAAAAATGTTCAAGTGTATCGTCACATATTATACTCTCAGGCTTTGTTACCAACATAGTGAAATAACAGGAGCGCTCCTCTACAGTATATTATATCTCGTGACACCATGGAAAAGGTGAGTGGGAACCCAACGCTTTGACATTTCCGTGCCCACCTTCAAGCTCCATATTAATGCATTGTCATCATTGACCTATAATAAGTAATAACATATGGACGAACAGTTATTAACAGAATATGTCAAAATATATATGGAGCAAACTGACATTAGAAAATACGTTCCAATATGCTAATAACGCCTCTTTATAACGAAGGCTGAACGGGTGCCCGAGCTGTTCGGGCACCCGTTTTGACGGGGCCATTTTCTCCGGCTGATTGTGAATCCTTACTTATAATAGATCAATGATTGTCATCCAAATTACATATACGTGCCAAGTTTCATCATGATACTATAATTTTACTAGAAGTGGATTACATTCAGCTTGCAAGATTCCTTGCAAGCTAAAAACTTGCAACAAACGACTTCGTAGTCTGTCGCCGAGTTTGAGGAATACACTCAACAGCAATGAATTCCGGTCACTTTGTATCGAAAATGCTGTACACAGTGACCCGAATTCAGTTATTCTATACCCTCTTTTTACCTCACCCTTACCTTTTTATTGTTAAAGCTTTTATTTGACTTACACTCTATGTAGGTGTATGTATGTATATTTGGAATGTATCTTGTCAAATCAAGCCGATATCTTCAACCAATTGAGCTGATTGATATTTTGCATACAATGAATTGATGGAATGCTGTTAGATACATGTAATATAAAATATTATGATTTCCATAAAAGAGAGACTTTCGTTTCTATCATGTCGGCTTTAAATGGCTGAAAACACGCTAGGAAGTAAAAATAGAGCTAAATTTAAATATCCCCGTAACATGCCAGCGGTCGCGTTGCAAGTATAACAATTTTCATTGACGTCAACATTCATTCCATTTCCAACAACATTTCGTTGCCAGCCTTATTAAAATGGTACAGGGTTGATAATAGCTTCATATTGCGTAATTTGCAAGTGTAAATTTTATTTGTTGTTTACTCAATAATGTTGACTTTAAAAATATCCATGAGCCATATAATATCACCATCCCATAAGCATACCTATTATATAAGAACTGAAAATACACACAGGTTTACAGAACTAAGACGGCGCGTGGATTAAGCAAAAATAGACTCTACGTCAACGGCTTAAGTGCTTCACCGCGCGCCTTCGAAGTTGTGTCGTGCTGTACAGACTTATACGTATATTTAGTTTTGACATCGATAGATGTACACAAAATCATTGCGAATAGTGTTTGGGACGACTGTAAAATTGTAAGACTGCGGTTGAAAAATAGAGAGATTAGATAGACTGAAAAATGTGAAGACCTCACGTAATGATTATCGTAAGGTTGAGGGAGTGGTGCTGAAAATGTGGGGTTAATTGTCGGTACTCTGAAATCACTGTGCACTCAGGAAAAAATCATCAACCTAAACTTGCCTAAACTAAGCCTTCGGCAAACGGCGGATACCTAACTCACGGCCTATTAGAGCACGATTTCGAACACAATTCGAATGAAGTGTCAAGGTTTGCGTGCGAGGACGTCTGTACACTTGTAAATGCGTGTGTACCACTACGTGGGCCAATGATTCACTCTCCATCTCCGGATGAAACAAATGACGGTAAGGGCGAGTTGCGCGCCGGCTAGATTCAGGCGGGTGACCCCGTGGCCATTCTGTATGTAGTACTATTAAATATTCTGTGCCTAAACCATTGCCTCGGGTTGACAACGCATCCGAAAACTTTATTTTATCCATGAGGCACAGTGACCACTGACAACTGACTATTAGGTGGCCTGTGCTCATTTACCAACCATTGTCATAAAAAAAACAACTGAAAATTAACTCTGTTAAGGCGCGTGGTAAGGTGAAATACCAAATTTTAGTCGCGTTTAAAGGCTTAAAACTAAAAATTGGCGCAAGATATAGGTCTCGAAATAATATATATGAAGAACCTATGTCCTCTTCAATCTGAGCTGCAGAAATTGCGATACGTCCAGGTCGTCCTTGCAAAAAAAAAAACATCAAGTAAGGCATTTTCAACCTTTTAAATCGCTACTGCTCAATTAAATATCTAGACTATTATTTTACACGGGCTGTCCAGAAAATGAAACGTTATACAGTTTTTAATAATCTGAGCTATGGATGTTGTAAAATAATGATTACTTTGGTCATAAAAGTTGCTGTGGGTACGTGCGCGGACAATGCTTGTATACATACCCACCGCAACTTTTGAAGAGCATATATCAATTCTCAAATGTATTTTTTCGAGACCTATATTTCGGCCTAATTTTCAGATTTATATCTTTAAACGTGCCCAAATTGGGTTTTTCACCTTACCTTAAAAAGTTGTACTCAATTTTCATTGTATTTTTGTGCTTTTTGCAGGCTGTGCAATGACGTCGTGTCAAAGCGGAATCATACACTCAAGCCACGTGTGGTGCTGCCAGAGAATTATGTAAAAGGTAATGATTTTCTACTTTAAATAAACTATTCAGAGAGTTTGAGAGCGTACCATCCAACTTTTCATTCCGGATGTAGCTTTGTTCAGGGTTCACTTTTTAAATAAACGAAAGGACCTGGGTGACCGAGTTTTGCTCGGGTGAAAATAGCTAAAACCGAGTTTTCTCACATATGAGACCTAGCTATATCGATTTGACGCCCCGTTAAAGCCCTACATTCCAAATATAGTCCAAATCGCCAGAGCCGTTTCTGAGATCGCTGGTATAAATAAATAAATAAATAAAGAAGTCGTTGGTATAGGCCAACGAGCGCACAGCCACAGCCCACCTGGTGGTAAGTGGTTACTGCGGCCCATTGACACCGAAATCCTTTGATCCCTTTTAAGAAACCATAAGAACTCGAATTCGTTGCCCACCCTGAGGCCTAAGATGGAATGCCTCTGTGCCAGAAAGATCACCGGCTGCCTTAACCCCCTACCGGAACACAACAGTGCGAGCACTGCTAGTTGGCGGCAGGTTAGCGGGGAAAGACGGTGGTACCTCCCAGGATGGACCTAGCACCAGGCCCTGCCACTAGCAAAAGTACTTTAATGAAAGCTTGTTTATATATATATATTTTTTTATTGTAGCTTGTTTTAATTGGTTTATTGTAGAAATACGTCCGCCAGCACGCAAGGGTCAGCCCGTCTTAGTGGAGTTCAGCATCTACGTCGTGGACGTCAACTCCATCAATGTCGAGGACATGGATTTTAGGTAAGTTGAATTTACAAGCGCTTCCTAGACCCACTGGTTGAGAAGAAGCGCCGCAACAACCTGAGTAGAAGACCTTTTAAAAAAAAACACATACAAATTCACATTACATTTGCGTTAGGTATATATGTATAAAATACATATATAGGTACGTACTAAAATTACACTTAAGGGATGTATAGTCCCTAACTTAAACTTAAATCTCAGATCTTAGAGATGTATAGAAAAAAAAAACAATAAAAATCATGAAGATGGCCTCCATTGTCACTCCAGTGTAACCAGAATGGGTAAGATTAGAAATGAGTTTTTATAAGGGGATGATTAAAAATAGCACCAATAATTGAAAAGATGAGGAGTAAAAGGTTGATGTGGCTTGGGCATTGCGATGAGGAGGTATGAAAGTCATTATACGAGTACTAGAACAGTATTTATGAAGTATGAATATGGATGGATATAGAGGTAGACGCAGACCTAGGAAGGGGTGGATGGATTGCGCGAAAGATCATATCCGTGTTAAAGACGCCGGCAGTACAGAGACGGCGGCTGATAGGAGCGAATGGGAGAAGAAGACATGTTGTGCAGAGTTGCCGACGTCACGTAACGTGAGAAAAGGGCAAGGAACTGAACTCAACCCTCCAATATTTATTCAACCCGTACGAACTGCCATAACGGGCAGTTATAAATATAAATCCCTAAGCTCAAGTTCTAATTGATTAAGATCTCAACTGTCCAATAGGTTGTATTAATTATCCGGAAGCTCCGCGACCTTTGCCCTGCCCTGGGGACCAGTTAAGGTTCCAAATGCCTTTAGACTAGACGTCCGACTTAAATAACTCCGAACCAAATGCGATCCGATTAATCTGAATAAATTGAACTTGCTTTTGAAATGCATACACCATGCAATTCGTACAAACCTCAGTTAATTAATGTATCGGGATGAAAAATTGCACTCAAACATTATTTCGATGAACTATCAACTTTACTAGAAGTTTATAGCATGCGTTACTACGCGAAGTTATTAACAGTCCATTCAATTGATATTTCATTTCAAATGTACACTTTTTTTTTCGAATGTCGTGAGTCAAAAATGTCGTATAGCCGCGCATAGAGATAGAGATACCTACGTAGTTCTGCACGTAGTGCCAAAGCCAATCCTGTAGCTAAAGTTTAATGCTTACGATAACACGGACCAGTTTATACTAATTAAATCACAATTTTCTCCAAAATTAAAGAATAAAAAATCTAAAACTTTTTTATTGGATATGATAGACATGAATAACGCCTCGAAAAAATTAAAATGCTTACAGAGTGGACATGTTCATCAGACAGACGTGGAGTGAGAGCCGACTCCAGCTTCCAGAAGACATCTTCGAGGAGGGCGATGACCACGTGACACTGCCTCCAGAGTTCTTCGACAACCTGTGGCATCCTGACCCTTATTTCCTTAATTCTAAGGTCACAGGTAAGAAGTTAATTTAGATCATAATATTGATAGAGACATTGGTACTCTGTGTGTCAAAAGCAAGACCATTGACTGTAGGTATGTAAATATTTAATTAATATTAGGTACATCAATTAAATGCAATCGATTAATAATTAAGTACAAAATAAAGTACCTATGACAAAATATATTTTCATGATACTTATAATGGTATTCTGAACAAAGAATACTTACTTACCTAATGTGGCAACAAAAATGTCAATGTGTATTTTTTATATGATATTACAGAATTTACTTATATTAGGTATATTGTAGATGTAATATCCTTCGTAAACAAACCAAATTTGGATCCAACCAAACTTCCACTATAATCATCATCATCATCATCATTTCAGCCGAAAGACGTCCACTGCTGGACATAGGCCTCCCCCAAGGCTCGCCACTCAGACCGGTCCTGTGCTACTTGCTTCCACCGGTTTCCCGCAACCTTCACGAGGTCGTCGCTCCATCTTGTTGGAGGCCTACCGACAGCTCGTCTCCCGGTTCGCGGGCGCCACTCGAGAACTTTCCGGCCCCATCGGCCATCAGTCCTGCGAGCAATGTGCCCCGCCCACTGCCACTATAATAACAAACAATAATAAAATAATACAAAACCAAAAATTTCAAAGGAACTGGGATGCCATAAATAGGTTCAAAATGTATCATCATCATCATCCCGAAACTCTATGGATAGTAGCAGTTTGCCTGTAAAGGACGCATGACTGTATGTATGTAGAGAACTTCTACTATCTAAAGTCCCGCGCCTTCAAATTTCAAAACACTTCAATTTTTATTATTATCATTTAAAAAGCTCCACCGACACTCTCAACGCATAGTTGATGGCTGTCTAAGCTCGCACACATGTGTTGAAAGTGTTGGTGGTGTTTTTTAAATACATTGAAGCGTTTTGAAATGTGAAGGCGCGGGACTTTAGATAGTAGAAGATCTCTATGTCTGGGCAAAAAAATATCAATTTTACTCTGTAAGAAAATTTTGTTTTTAACTTGCATCGACCAACGAAAACAAAGAAATTCACGGTTCTATTATTTCAACGCAATAACTTTGCTCCGTTTTCCTAGAGCAACAATGTTATGATAGTTTACACAGTATCTAAGTAAACAAACTAAACATGGCTGTATTTTTTAGTTTTCCTCTAGTTGGATTCCAAATAAAACCGTTACTGTAACAAATATTTTTGCGATTTGTGAAACGGAATCCAGAAATTATAGAAGAAGAAAAATCCTTCGGAAACCCGGTAACAAACCCATTGAACAGAACAGAATTGAAACCCCATTCATTGAGTTTGGAACTGGATATTTATTATATTCAATTCGATTTGAAATATAAGCGGCTTATTTTAGGGTTGAGTATTGGCTACGGCTGAGACTCACCTAATCCTTCCTTGATTACGGTAAACTTGGTAAAGTAATTTATCAGGACTACCTATCATATTATACTCGTAAGTAACTGCTTTTCAAGCATTCCGCAAAGTTAGTTTTTGGGATTTCGGGACCTATTATTTAATCGTAAGGTTTCCCCCTTCTATTCATTTGCAAATTAGGACAGAATTTCATTCAAATAATATTAATACGTTTTTGTAAGGTTCGAAAAAATTGTGCATAAAGGATTTAAAAAAAAAACAAATTCTTTAAAAAAACGTGGCTATAAAAATTAAGGGCTGATTTTTCAATCGTCAGATAAAATTTATTCTTCGGAAAGTCCATGCAAATTTAGAATTTATTCCGGAATAAATGAAAATTTTGTATGGACTATTCGAAGAAAGAATTTTATATGACGATTGAAAAATCAGCCTAAAATTACTAAGAATATAACTCTGCCGTTACTGACTGGTTGAGTGAGTGACAAGATAAAAACACAGTCAAAACTACTAGTCGTAGAAAGCTGGCCATGTAATGGAAGGCACTCAAAGCTTTTCAAAGGTAATAATACTTTTCAACTAATTTCTTAAGCATTAACCTGTACGTTAAAATATAATCTGCAAATTAAAAATACTCCAGTGGTATTATTTAGGTTGAACACTATAATCACAAAAGTTTTTTTCTTCTTCACCAAAGCACGGCACGTCCATACGGCAGCACTTTCATAATACATAGCCCTAAATGATGCCACTAATTGCAGTAACATTAAAGTTCAGTAAATGGAGTTGTGAACCCAAAACTGAACCTTGCGGGTCTTTGATATGAGAATGGTCGCATTGCGTTTTGCACGAAATTGTAGCAATGACTAAGTGTGTGTGTGTGTGTGTTACGTTACCTAATTTAATACTATAAAACTGCTTTGCAATTCAATTTCATAGAAGTAACATAATATGTCAGTAATGCTTGTAACGATAACGCAGTATTAGGTATATTAACTTATGAGTCGCCAGCAAAGTCGCCGTTTCTTGACTTTTATACAAACATAGACCAGTTTTTAGGATTCCATAACCAAATCGAAAAACAAACGGAACCCTTATAATTTCATCATGTCTGTCCGTCATCTCACAGTCATTTTTCTCGGTGACTATGGCTTCTGTATGATTGAAAATTGGAATGTAGCTGTGTTCTATAAACCGCAAAAAAAATACGTAGTAATATTTTGAATACAATAAATATTAAGGGTGGCACTCCATACCCATACAAGTAATTGAGAGATGAAAAAAATAATTTAAGAGAACATAGTGAACCGGGATCAAGGAACCGGGTATAGTGTGTATCCGATAGATGAATGTTCAGCTCCATTTATACTATTCCAAACTAGTCTTACTGGTGGAAATAATATATCGAATTGAAAAGTAACGGGAATTTTTGGTATTTTAGGAGGAGCTATATACTACCGTCATCAGTCGGCTGGTAGGAAATTTTGCCCCCTTTATAGTAATTGGAAAACACTGTACTGTTTTTGATACAAACAGCTTGATTTAATCTGTTAGACTTGATGACACGTCTTAACAATAAGTTAGTCATGATAGTATACGTTTAAATTTAAATCAATTTTTTACTATAATTATTAGCTTTACTTGATTGTTCTTCAAAATAAGGCGTCGCATCAAATCTCACATATCATTTTCAAAATTTATAAGGGACGTAGTTACCTATGTCACATGGCGGACATGGCCTATAAAAGTACGTTTTCGAACACAATTCGAATGAAGTCTCAATGTTCGCGTGTAGGTACACTTGTCAATGTGAGTACTTAACAGTACGCGGGCCAACAATTCACTCTCCATATCCGGATGAAACAAATGACGGTAAGGGCGAGTTAGGCACGAGTTGCGCGCCGGCTAGATTCAGGCGGGTGATTCCGTGGCCATTCTATTTGTAGTACTATTAAATATTCTGTTCCTATGTACAATTTTCTCTTTAAAAATCATTATAATTATAATAAGGAAATAAGCATCATTATTTATAAATGGTGAAAGCTTATCCTGTATGTATTTGCTTGAATTTTCACAATTTACGAATATACAGGTATCCTTTCGTAATTCACGCAAAGTTTCACTATTTCCTGAAATCTGTTCGTAACACTCCTCAATTCCATGTCTCTTCGAACTTTCCCTCATATGAAGTTGAAGCAATATCGTGGAAAGGATATACACCTTCTTGCCCCGATGACGCTCAGTGAGGGCTTTACCAAAAGTCCGGAACTTGGTTATTTGGACCTTTATTCCCGAAGTTTTTACGTTACGGCATTTACCATACTCGTAACTGCGTCCCTTACCTATTATTTGTGATCAGACCGGACACTTTGTACGAAGCCTCACAGTTTTCCACCTGTAATCAACATTCGTTTCCACTGTTCAATCCATGGCTGAGTGTCTACTAGTTAATCAATCATGTTATTTTCATTAAATGGAAAAATAAATCTGAGTTTCAGATGAATTTAACAAGTTTGAAAACAATTGACAACATTTCATTTTTTTAACACGGGTAGTTTATTAGCTAGTTGGAAAGTAAGGAAAAATTAAAAGGGCACGTATTTTGTCTTTTTTCGTAAGTCGTCAATTTCACACATCAAATTAAATTAAATCATTAAAAAAATCATAAATCTTTATTGCATAACATGTTCATTACATTGAGATCTTAAGTTTACTTAGTTGTAGTCAGGAACATGAACCCGGTTTGGGCACCGCAAGTTTACTTAGGTATAACTTACAGACTAAAAATTGAAACCGTATTTATTATTAATAATACAAATGTATACATCGGTGAGAAAATCCTTAATAGAATAATAACATTTCTCGTGTAAATATTTTTTTAAACTATTTTTAAATTTATTAAGATTAGTTTCTGTTTTAATATCGTCTGAAATTTTGTTGTAAATTTTAACCGACATCGAAAAGGGGCCTGAATGTATCATTTGAAGTCTAGAGAAGGGTGCAGCTAGTTTGGTTTTGGGTCTTAAGTTTTTTGGGTATTAAAATTAAGAAGTGCCTCATTCTAAAAGGGCGTAAGTCAAAAATCACGTCGTACCACTTTCTGCGCATAGATATAGTTCTGCGCGTAGCGCCCGCTCTTTAGCGAGAGTAAGTGAGATGTCGTCACGCACCGTTATCACTAAAACACGATTTTTTTCTAAAAGTAATGAACGAAAAAATCGTTTATTTTTTTTATTTTTTCCCCTTTAGTTAAAGTTTAGTACTTTTTTTTTAATGTTGTCAATTGTTAAAGATATACCGAGCAGTGTTCATTTTAATTGCTAAACGCACTTTCGAAACTGTTTATTTTAACTTGCTTTGGTGGACACTCAGAAAAATATTAGATTTCACTTCAATTATTAGTTTAACTTGTACTAGGTAATCAGTCAAGTCGCACTTACAATGATTAAGTTTTAAACAATGTTCTAGTTTAAGGACTGTGTTAAATTAAACAATAACACACAATGTACCCGAAATATCTACATTACTACTACTACTACTACTACAACAGCCTCTTTACGGCCCACTGCTGGGCACAGGCCTCCTCTCATCACGAGAGGGTTTGGGCTATAGTCCCCACGCGGGCCCAGTGCGGATTGGGGACTTCACACACATCTTTGAATTACTTCGCAGGTGCGTGCAGGTTTCCTCACGATGTTTTCCTTCACCGAAAAGCTCAGTGGTAAATTCAAATTGAATTTCGCACATAAGTAAACTTAGAGGTGCGAGCCGGAATCGAACCCCCGACCCTCAGCATGAGAGGCGGTAGGTCGAACCACAAGGCCACCACGGCTTCCTTTACAATTTAAAATATATCAAAAAATTAGACAACTCTTCTGTTACTGTCTGATCGATTAACTGACTACTGACCGAAACTATTGGTTGTAGAGAGCTGAAATTTGACATGTTAGTTCTTTGGGGAGTGGAGCAGGAGTGCTAGTAAGGATATCCCGAAATTCGTACGATAACAGGAATAAACGGGACGGGACCTACGCGGGTTAGCCGCTCTCATCCAAGACCCCGGTGACTCGTTACGCGAGACGTTTATTAAATGTAGGTAGTGAATTCGCGCGAGAAAAGACTATCGCTTGACGCGTCGCCCAACGCGCGTGGCGTCGCTTGGTCCCTGAAAAAGGCATTATCGGCTAATACTTACAAAGTGTTATTTTGTAATTACTAATCAAATAACGACGATATTTTCAGAAATAGCAGAGCTGACTCACAAGTTTTCGTCGGTGACTCTCTATAGGAATCAGACGGTGCGGTACGCAGCTAGAATGCATGCCATCATCGCCTGCCAGATGGAGTTCCAGCTGTATCCCATGGACATACAGTCCTGTCCGATATACATCGAGAGCTGTAAGTTTGTTGTAATATTTGAGCACTTTAGTAACATTTAAGACAAATTTAAAGCCTATGTAGAGTGCTCATTGCTGAGCAGAGAAAAAGAAAATATCACTGGCATTCAATTACAAAAGGCTATGCTTGAAGTTTCTCCGTTAGCAGGAAACCATGACAATATCCACAACAACCAAAATGTTTTCTGACACCCCGAAGAATCCCAATAGAAGTTGCTACCACTACAATTTAGCAATTCTCCCGGATGTGATTCTAAATGTACCTACCCAATGTATGTGTAATTTTCATTTTTCCTACAGTTTCGTATAGTAATCAAAAAGTGAGGTTCCGCTGGAGTGAAGCGGGGGTCACCATTAACCCAGAGCTGAAGCTTCTGCAATATCACATCGGACAACCGCTGCGGCTTGAAGAGACCAACGGCTACATGATAGACAAGGATGGTAATACACCTGACTGATTTAAGTACATTTAATCTCTATACATATAGACAAACACGCATGAATATCATGTGTGACTCTTGAGTGATGAGCCATGACATCTTTCAGCTGACTTGAACAGTTATCAGACCCCCAAATAACACAGCGACTTTATCTTTGAAAAAATGTTTTTTTATGTCGATGATATCGGCAAACGAATGCACAGCCCACCTGAAGGTAAGGTCACTGCGGCCCATGGACACCGAAATCCTTTGAACCCCACGAAACCATAAGATCTCGAATGCGTTGCCTACCCTGAGGCCTAAGATGGAATGCCTCTGTGCCAGAAATTTCACCGCCTTAACCCCCTACCGGAACACAACAGTTCGTACTGCACTGCTATTTGGCAGCAGGTTAGCCGTGGTACCTCCCTAACCATATACTCTCACTAGCCATCATAATTTTGTAATGGATTTAAAGTTTTTGATTAAGTACTTTTGATGTCATCATCGTAGTCATGATTACATTTAGGCCCGGTTCCAGTATCCACCAAACGCCTCGTTTTGGCTACGTATGGCTAAAGTTGTTGACAATATAATAAAACGTCTTGTGACATCAGGAATCACATCAAAAACATAATTCAATGTGAAATAAGAGCAAAGTTCAATATTATGTGTCATTCATTGTAGATTTCGCCAATAAAATAATTGAGATGTTTTTAAATATATGTAGCCGGGGCCGAGCAAAACGTAGTGACGATATTTTGTTCACAGTATTCGTTATCGGTTCTAAGTGGATTCTAAGCATGTCTTTAAAAACTTGAAATAACAAAAAACAAAAAACGTACTTAGAATCGATAGCTGATACTGTGATTAATATATCGTCACAATGGTTTGCTTGACCCTATACATTATACTTAATAGGTGCCAAGTTCTGCTATTTCAAGATCAAGATTTGACTGCGCTTGTTTTCCCAATCATCCCTTAGGAAAATTTTCTAATCTAAATATATAAAACTCAATGGTGACTCACTGACTGACTGATATAGTGATCTATCAACGCACAGCCCAAACCACTGGACGGATCGGGCTGAAATTTGGCATGCAGGTAGATGTTATGACGTAGGCATCCGCTAAGAAAGGATTTTGAAAAATTCCCACGGGAACGGGAAAAATCTGGATTTTACTTTTTAATATTTCTGCGCATACGAAGTTGCGGGGAAAAGCTAGTAAAATACAAAACCGCAGACAAACTCCGAAGTTTTGCGATGTTGGTGTCAAGCACCTATAGAAATATAATTATTGAACGTTAACCTTAAAACCATGTAAGTAAGTATTTAAGTTTTGTGGTGTCAAGTGAATCGATTCACGGCAATGATAAACTTCTGCGAAACTTGACATCGATATCGCGGTCTTTCGGAGTTTGCAAACGGTTATCTATTTGATTTTTTACGCCTCGACGGGAATGAGTGAATTGACACGCACATCACATCGGTTTCAGGAAACTATTCTAGACTGGTAGTCTACTTCAGGTTCGAGCGGCAAATCGGCCACCATCTCATCCAGACCTTCGCCCCTTCGTCTCTGGTCGTGATGCTATCGTGGTTCAGCTTTTGGCTGGATCTGGACGCGATCCCTGGCCGGGTCACCCTATTAGTCACGTGCATGTTGACTCTAGTCACTATGTTCACCGGATTGAGAGCTGATATACCGCCTGTTGCTTATGTTAAGGTAAATTAAATTTATAGACCTATACTTATTAGTTTGTCGCTTCTAGGAGCTTTGTGTAATAAGATCCTTTACATAAATAATCAGTTGAATAAAAGGTGAAAATGAGATGTGAACTGTGAACCTATTACCTGAGGGTTTAAGCCCCTCCACGTATCTCCTCACAGTTTTCCCTAAGTAGGGTATACTACTTAGGTACGGTGAAGGCACTATATTATTTCAATACAATGTATTTTTTTTCGAAACTATTATAGATAAGAACATTTAAGGTGGCCCGGGGTTATTGTAGCTATGGTGCTATTGCATCTTCTCTTGACACAGGTGTAATTTAAAGGTAACTGCTAGAAGATTTATTTCTATGTCACGTTCTAGAAGACGTACTAAATAAAAACAGGTCTACTCGTGCACTAGAAGATTCGTTTCGCAACTACAATAAAGAAGATGCAATAGCCCCATAGCTACAATAGCCCCGGGGCACCTTATATCCCTATTTGTGACTAGGTGTTAGGTAGCAGTAGCTACAAAACGGCACTAGACAATATTTTACATTTGAGCTTATGAAAGTACTAACCTTCTCCCGCGTACTTCGTCCCGCCGCCGCATAGACTCAGAATCTGCGTACCCGATGATACTATACACATAGATGGTTGTAGTTATAAGAAGTATTGAAAAAACTGGTTTAATTCGTAGAAAACCCGTTCCCGTCAAAATATCGGGATAAAAATTACCCTATGTTATTGCCCAGGTCTCAAACTATCTCCATACCAAATTTCATCCAAATCGGTCCAGTCGTTGCGACGTGAAGGAAGGACAAACAAACAAAGAAACAAACAAACACACTTTCACATTTATAATATTATATTAATATTAATATAGATTACGGATTTAAAAAAATCGTCCTATATTTTATTTATATTGGTTTAAATATTGCAATAATACACTCGTAATATTTGCTGAAATCATTTTTTTTCTTACGAAAGTTCTATCATAGTTGGTATGATCGTCCATTCTTTTCAGGCATTGGACCTCTGGATGGCTGGCTGCATGATGTTCGTGTTTGCGGCCCTCGGCGAGTTTGTGGTCGTCAAGGTTCTCGACAAACAGTACCAGATGAACAAGAACAAGGGGCAAGAGGCGCTTCCGAGGATAATCCCTGTGGTAAGAAATATAGACTGTCCATATCATTAAATTAAATCCGTTCGAAAATTTGTCCTTGAGTGGAGACCACGACAAGGCAAACGAAGTATAGGGCGCCCTATTGCCAGGTGGAGTGTCGATTCATTTGCGCAAGGTCGCTGTAGTCGGTGTAGATTGGATGCGGCATGCCTTGGACAGAGCTCATTGGCGTGCATTGGGTGAGGCCTACGTCAAGCAGTAGACTACTATGGGCTGTTGATGATGATGATTATGATGATGATGATATCATTAAATTGAGTCGACCATCGGAAAAGCTGTATTAGGGCTTGTGCACGAATCACGCGAGATTATTTCGGCTACTTTTTGTTCAAATTTATATGCAGGCTACTTTGGCAGCGACATCTATTCTCGCATTTAACACTTATTTCGGACGTACGCTGATTTGTAATGTATGAAGGTTTACATTCTAGGTTTAACCTTGCTTTTTCTATTGTAAGAACAAAAAAATATCCGTCACGAACTGAGAGCCTTCGAATAAAATGACAATGTACACAAACTTAATGCATAATAGGTATCACACTGATCTCCAAAATTATATGTCATGTGTAATAGTAATTTATTGATAGTCTTCACACAAAGCTTATAATTCTTCAGATTGAGATTTTCGGAAAATAATGAAGCGTCTTAGCTAACAGAGAAAACTGTATAAATAAGTACTCAACCTTTCATCCAATTTCAACAAATAGGATACAACATTAGCCAAACTTAGTATTCCGTGGAAAGTCTGTTATTTCAATATCACATCTGAATCTGGTTGCGTTTTACTCCTCAAGAAGAGGGATCGCTCAGAATGATCTGATTTGAGAATAAACTTTTCGTCTCAAGTTTAAAATTAACATCCGCCCGGAACACATTCGAAGTTTGAAGTCTTGCTTGAGTTGATTGCGTTTACCAGTTTACCTTTCTTGACTGGTAACATGCCGATTTAATTAACGATTTGAACTCAATATATATAAAATTGTTTGAAGTAAATAATCAATGAGATTTTCGCGTTCTTCCTTAGATCATTGCTTCATTTTGAATGCTCTGATACTTTTATGCACAAGGTTTTTATTATGATGGATGTTAGACTGATAAATGTTCTTAGTGACTACAGTTAGTGGGCATACATGAAAGTCTCGCCGTAAAACGAAGCGGTTGGTACTGTCCAAACAGCTCGTCGCAACACTCCATTGTACTTCTCTGAGGTGCTCCCAAAATTGTCTCCTTGCTGTTCCCCCCTCTTTTTCTAATTTTTATTCCGAATATTTCAGTATTCTAAGCTGTTTGATTTTGGAATTCTATTCCCGCGGACCTTAGGCGTAATCTCTGTCTTTAAAAATAAACTTAGTTTCTTTTTTCCCTATTATACGGTGTTAAATAAAGGGTAAGTACATATTTGTATTGTACCTACTCTTATTGTACCTACAGACGATGACGCTGAGAGATAAAATCTCTCCGGGGGCTAAGAACTTCTAAGCGGTCTGATAGTAGGTACGCTAAAACTGCTGCTCATGAGTTTTCACGTTGTTTCAGCGTCTCAACGGTGACAAGGGGTCTTGTGGCACGGTGGCCGCGTGGGACGGAGGCGGGGTGCGCTGCCGCAGGGTGGACCTTACCTCCCCCACCTCCCCGCCGGCCGCGCCCTCCGTGCACCCCGCGCCCGGCGCGCCCGCGCATCTGGTCGGCATCGAGCGTCGGCAGAGCATACTGCAGGTATAGCACGACACAACTTAGAAGGCGCGCGGCGAGACACTTAAGCCGTTGACGCAGTGTCTCATCATCATTCATCATTTGCTTGTCCTTTTCCCACGTTATGTGGGGTCGGCACAACATGTTTTCTTCTTCCATTCGCTTCTATTAGCAGTCATCTCTCTACTGACGTCTTTCATACACATATCATCCTTCACGCAATCCATCCACACCTTCCTAGGTCTACCTCTTCCTCTATATCCATCCACATCCATATCTAATACTCTTCTAGAAATATGGCTTTCATCCCTCCTCATCACATGCCCAAACCACATCAACCTTTTACTCCTCATCTTTTCTGTTATTGGCGCTACTTTCAAACTTCCCCTTATATACTCATTTCTAATCTTATCCATTCTAGTAACACCACACATCCATCTCAGCATTCGCATCTCAGCCACGTGCAATTTTTTTTCATCCGTCCCTTTCGTCGCCCAACATTCAGATCCATACATTACGACAGGTCTCACGACGGTCTTATAAATTTTCCCCTTAAGTTTTAAGGGCATTCGTGGGTCACAAATTGTCCCTGAGACCTGTCGCCACTTCAACCACCCTACATTTATTCTGTTCTTCACGTCCAGATCAATATTGCCGTCGTTTTGGAACAATGCACCGAGGTACCGAAAGTTGGAGCAAGTTGGAAGGGGTACACCGTCTAAGGCTATTTGGGAAAAACTGGATGCGCCCCCGAAATCGCAGAACAGGTGCTCCGTCTTGGTTCTGCTGATTTTCAGTCCGACACCTTCCAATCTTTCTAGCCATTTTTCCAACCTGCTCTGTACCCCAGTTGCATTTTCTCCGACAAGGACAATGTCGTCGGCAAAGAGCATGCACCAGGGTGCTTCCTCCTGTATGTCCGATGTCAATGCATCCATAATCAGAAGGAACAAATAAGGGCTTAAAGCCGATCCCTGGTGCAAGCCTACAGCCACATTGAAACTGTCGGTAACGCCAGCTTCGGATCGAACGTGTGTGGTGGCTTGACGATACATCGCACGGACAAGCTGTAAATATTTATCAGGCACTCCTTTTGCTTTCAACGCCCACCACAGCACCTTTCTGGGCACTCGGTCATATGCCTTTTCGGGGTCGACAAACACCATGTGCAAGCTTTTTTGTGTACGTCGGTACTTTTCGCACAACTGACGTAGTGCAAATATGGCGTCTGTCGTTCCTCGTCCAGGCATAAAGCCAAACTGGTTCCCGGTGACCATACTCTCGTCTCTCATTCTTCTCTCTATCACTTTCTCCCAAACTTTCATACTGTGTGACATGAGCTTTATTCCTCGATAGTTGTTACAGTCTTGAACATCACCTTTGTGTTTGTAGATGGGCACCAGAGAACTGTTACGCCATTCATCAGGGATCGTCTCTTCATGCAACAACTTATTGAAGAATAAAGTCAGCCACTTCCAACCATCAACCTTTAAAATCTTCCAAACTTCCACAGGCACTCCATCTGGTCCGATTGCTTTTCCCCTTTTCATACCGTCTACGGCAAATCTTACTTCTTCCATACTTATTTCATTCACTACTCCCATGTTCGTTGGTACATGATCAACCACTTTACTCCACGCGTTCTCTTCATTCATCAATTTCTCAAAATACTCCTTCCAACGTTCTTTTATGTCCTCATCATCCGTCAAAACTTTTCCTTTTGTATCTTTTACACATTTGATGTGTGTAATATCTCTTGCATTCTTCTCTCTTGCTTTTGCTAGTCTATATAAATCTTTTTGACCTTTAGGGCTATCCAATGAACTGTAAAGTTGATCTTGTACTTTAGCCCATGCAATAGCGACAGCTTTTTTAGCATTTCTCTTACATTCTGAGTAACACATTCTTTTATTTTCTTTTAAGGCTACGTCTCTTGCATCCGTCTCCTTCCATTCCTTAAACGCATGCTTCTTCGCCTTTAACAACTTCTGCACCTCCTTATTCCACCACCATGTGTCTTTGTCAATATTTTTTTTTCCTTTCGTTTCCCCGCAAAACATCCTTCGCCACTGTCCTTATACATTCTGCCATTTCATTCCAACATTCATTCACAGTTTTTCCTTGCATGTCATCCATTTCTATCATTTTATCCACAACTCTTTCTTGGAACTCTCTTACATACTCGTGTTCTTGAAGTAAATGCCATTTGACCTTAGGTGAGGGCTTTCCTTTATTTTTGGGAATTTTGACCTTTAATTTAAATTCTAACAGAAGGAGGCAATGCTGGGATGTTAAAGCCTCTCCGGGTATGACTTTGCAATCTTTAACATTGCGCAAGTTACTCCTTCTCACTAAAAAGAAATCAATTTGGGTATTGTGATTACCGCTCTGGTATGTAATTAAATGTTGGTCTCTTTTTTGATAAAACGTTGACGCAGTGTCTATGATCGCTTAATCCACGCGCCTTCTGAGTTGTGTAAACCTGTAGGATCTTGGTAGTTCTCAATGGCCGTCGGCCAAGCCAAGATGGACGTTGACGTTTGGTTGAGTCTCTCCAATTTTATTTTATTAATCGTTTACACCGCCGTGCATTTACCTTTATTACCGAACAACTTGCAGGCCTGTGGCCCTTACTTTGATATGGGCAAAGATAGAAGCTATTAATTTATATATAATATGGGTAGGATCTACATTAAAATCGCGATACCCACGATTTCCGGGAAGAATCGCAAACCAAATTCAAATCCTCATACAATCCTGTCTCCGAGATATCAGCTTCTTCTGCATTTTCACACGACCTACTTAAATAATAATAATGAGTGACGTGACGGAGGAATAGTTCTCCCAATGCTGTAAATACTTAAGTACGGTGGCGTATGCCTCTTACCCTATTTTTGTCTCTCACACTTTTTTTGCCACCTATTCGCTATGTTACTAGAGATCTTCTACTATCTAAAGTCCCGCGCCTGCACATTTCAAAACGCTTCATTTTTTTCATTATTATTTAAAAAGCACCACCAACACTCGCAACGCATAGTTGATGGCTGTCTCAGCACGCACACATTTGTTGAGAGTGTTGGTGGTGCTTTTTAAATACATTGAAGCGTTTTGAAATGTGAATGCGCGGGACTTTAGATAGTAGAAGATCTCTAAGGGCCGGTTCCTATATCCACGAAACGCCTCGTTTTGCCTACGGACGGTTAAAATTTGACAGATTCTCTATGGAACAAATGTCAAAAATCAACCGTCCGTAGGCAAAACGAGGCGTTTCGTGGATATAGGAACCGGGCCTAAGTCAGTGGTGGGAGGTACGAAACGATTGCAGCGTGTCACACGTTACACGGCCAAATAATATGAAAATTCTGACGAATTTTATCGATCAAGAAGAGCAGGCATCAGTCGACCCTTTCTATGGAATTTGACGTTTGGTGTTTCTATAATAATAATTCCGGGCATATTTTTAACCGAATGGCAAGAAGGGTGATATTTTTCCTAATAATATCAGCATAGATTTCCGACATACGGTTTTATATGAGAATGAATGAATGAATGAATGAGATCACGGTTCTTGAGATACAGCCTGGTGACAGACAAAAACGGCAAAAAAATCAAGTTTGTTGTATGATGGTAGCCCCCTTAAATATTTATTTCATGATGTTTTTAGTTATTATTGTTATAGCGGAAACAGATACATTATCTGTGAAAGTTTCAACTGTCTAGCTATCACGATTCATGAGATGCAGCCTGGTGACAGACGGTCAGCGGAGTCTTAGTAATAGGGTCCCCTAAAAACCTAGTTTATATAGCCAAATTGAGAACCTCCTCCTTCTGGATTTTTTTAAAGTCGATTAAAAATAATAGAAATGTAATAAACAAAACAGCCATTTATCAAAACGAAAAGTTTACTCGACTTTTCGCGCTGTTAAAACACAATTTAAATTCGAAATACGATAGGGCATTTTAACGACACGGCGACGAACGGCGTTGCCCCTTGCGACCCCGTGTAATATATATAAGTGCGTGTCGGGCTACGCACAATGTAGGGTTTCGACGTTGACGATGCCCGCGATGCGATACTGCGGTATGGCGTGCCCGACGCATGAGAAATCATTGTTTTTTTTTTAATTAAGTGAGTATCATTACGGTAGGTAGATAATAATTATTAAGAAAAATTGTATTTAAAGTTACTTGTGTGGCTCATAATTAACTTAAAATTAAGAACTTGTTTAACACAGCTTGACAATCGTCCATCCGTCCCGTCCAGTGCCATGTTATGCATATTGAATTTTTATTTTCCGTACCTACGCATTTTATAAGTTGGTCGACTATGATTCGTAAACTTGTACAGCCTTCTTAGCTCTCGGGGGGGGGGGGGGGGGGGGGGGGACATGACTCTAACAAAAAATAGCACTTTAAAGCTTAATATTTCACAAACGCATCTCTTAACCAAAAAATGGTTTTAGCAAACTCACAATACTTTTAAGACCAATTCAACGACAAAAATACCTCCGCTTTACGAGTGGGGGCGGTACCCTAAAAATAATATATTTCAAAATTTTATTGTACCTATCACTTTATCAAATTACTGCTTTCTAGAACTAAGCAACTAAGAGCTATGCTGCGGACAGGCGGACGGACGGACGGACGGACGAACAGACAGACATGGCGAAACTATAAGGGTTCATTGTGGACTTCGGAACCCTAAGTTGCTCGCTTTGACTGTATCGATTTCTAGGGTTTTCTGAACTCGAGAGTGAAGAGGGTAATGATCGCTTTTAATCTATTCACGAGTGTATATCCACATAATACTATGTGGATATACACTAGGGTTTTATTTTCTAATAATTAAACAGTAGAAAGCCGTGGTGGCCTAGTGGTTTGACCTGCCGCCTCTCATACAGAGGGTCGCGGGTTCAAATCCGGCTCGCACCTCTGAAATTATTTATGTGCGAAATTCAATTTGAATTTACCACTGGGCTTTTCGGTGAAGGAAAACATCGTGAGGAAACCTGCACGCATCTGCGAAGTAATTCAAGGATGTGTGTGAAGTCCCCAAGCCGCACTGGGCCCGCGTGGGGACTATAGCCCAACCCTCTCGTGATGAGAGGAGGCCTGTGCCCAGCAGTGGGCCGTAAATATATAGGCTATTGCAGTAGTAGTAAACAGTAGGAAGACCGAATCTGTATATTGCAGACATGGTTTGGGGAAAATACCCCTGGGACCTTTAAATTCAATGTCAAATTTTAAGAAGATGTTTTACTATTTATTTTGTCCGTCTGTCTGTTAATTTATTCGCTTCCCACGCAAAACGTTGACCAAATTTGATAAAATTTGACGGTTTTTTTTTTAAACTTGAGAACATAGAATAAGTATTTACCTTTTTGGACACAATCCTCCCCTCACCCCTGCATACAATCCGATTTATTGCGGCTCGTCTACAGCGTCATTAAAAACGGGCCTAGTGAGTCCCATTATTTTTTCCCAAACGGGGCAACGAGGAAGATCGTCTCATTTCATAAACGAATTGTCCACTGACGTGAAAAATACTAACTAAATCGGGCGTTCTGTGCGTAGAACTTTCTCTTTCACTCGGTATACGAGTGACAGTGAGCTGAGCTGGGTAATATAGGAACGGCTTTAAGTCACTTCACTTCCGCAACGTCAAACGTGTCTGTTTACGAAGTCTCGGAGTACCTCAGCGCAATTCCTTTAATTTCAAGAGAGCTTTAAGAATGTTGGACAGGTTTTCTATTCAAATATTGTACGCATATACTAAGTATATTTATGAGTAAAATTAACATTTTGTTTTGTAAAATTAATCACACCAATAAAAGGGTATGAACTCTGAAATGAAATCTGATAAAGAGAGTAGAGGTACGAGAAATTAACATGTAAGCAGTACGGAGTCCACGTAATTTCTTTTTTTTATGTCATGGATAGGCAGTCGAGCACACAGGCCCACCTGACGGTGAGCGGTCATTGCGGCCCATGGACACTGAAATCTTAAGGTTTCTTAATAAGAAATCATAAGATCTCGAATGCGTTGCCCACCCTGAGACCTAAGATGGAATGCCTATGTATACGATACATGCTGAGAGGAGGATCTTTTTGTGTCACATTTCGGTACTATTGTGTAGTTTTGAGATTTATCCTTATTGGACCTAGTATATAAGTTGGTGGTGGTGTCTTTTGTGAAATAATAAATTATTTCTATTTCTATTTCCTATGTACCAGTAATTTCACCGGCTGCCTTAACCCCCTACCGGAACTCAACAGTGCGAGCACTGCTATTTGGCGGCAAGTTAGCACCCCGGACGGACCTAACACCAGGTCCTACCACCTTGAAAACTTAATGATTGACAATGGGTAAATAAATTCTTGTTTTCTTATCCAGGTAGCTTGGCTGGATGCCGACACGGGCCAAGAGCGGGTGTTGTGGCGAGAAATCGACAAACTCTCCCGGGTCGTGTTCCCGGCCCTCTTTCTCCTCTTCGTGACGATGTACTGGCCCGTCCTCCTGTTGAAAACGAAAACCTCCTCATAGCAAACAAGTCCCGAGGGCGATAATTGGATGTTAAGTTAAACCACTCGAATGCTTTCACTGAATCCATTAGTAAGTAAGTAAAGCAATGTAAAGAACATTTTACTATACTTACAAAAAACGTGAAATTGGATGCGGGATTAAAGCTAACAGATTGTAGGATTAGTTTTAAAGCGAATATTACTTACAGGTCAGTTGGGGCAAATGCGCCAGGGTAAGATTAGTGCACTACAACAACCGCCTATTTGCGTCCCACTGCTGGGCGATGCCTCCTCTCATCGCGAGAGGATTTGGGTTACAGTCCCCACGCGGGCCCAGTGCGCATTGGGGCTTTCGCACACATCCTTGAATTACGTCGCAGAATGCGTGCAGGTTTCCTCACGGCGACTAATCAGCGAGATTTTAATGAAATTCGAATAACAGTTCGATTTGAAATTAATTTCATAATGGGCAGTCTTGTGCCGTGTTGAACGTGAATAGATCATAGGATAGTCCATGAATACTTGTACAGACCAAAGTTACTAAGATAACGGTTACGCGCTCAGAATTTCATCAGTCTGGTAAGGTTGACCCAGATTGATCGATTAACATGGAATCATCAGTCTAGATCCCCGACTGATCAAGACTGATAATTTTAAATTTTAACTTAAATCAGGAGAGTATATAGGAGCAAAATAATAGGGATGACAAGAGGGTGAAGAAATCTAAATTCTAATTAGTCCGTCAGTCAGGTAATAAAAAAATATTAGACACGTATTTTTGTTTTATCTTATCAAATTAACAAAGATTTTACTAAGTTATAACGCATTAAAGTTGGAGAGTGGGGGCTAACTATAAGTTTCATTACGTGAAAAAAGAAAAAATACGTGTCCAATACTTTTCAATAATCTTCCTGATAAACTAAGGGAAAAAAGTTGTCGTCATCCCTATTATTTCCATCAATCTGTCGTCAGTCTAGACTGATCTGAAGAAATACTGAGCTGATAATAGGTACAATATGTTCATCACGCTATGTATAGTATTCTACGATACCCTTTAGTAAGTTGTTTTTGGCTGTGCCCTTTTAGTAAGTGAAAAAGTAGTGAATAGCCTAGCTAATCGAACAAGTTGACAATAGGATGAAATCCGTCCGAATTCGTTTTTCTTTCATTTCAAATAATTAGATAGAGAACGGGTAGGTCCTTTTTCTGTAGTTATCAAAGAGTGGCGCACACAAGGTTCATAAAAAGTACCGGTTGACTCGGGGATCGTAAACTAAGTCCGCTGTAGTCTGTGGCGATCACAATGAGAGACTAAGCATATTTTTTAGCTTTTTTTTTCGAGTTAGTAAAAAAATTTGTATGGTATTGATGGTGTGAATCTATCAGATACACATTTCTACAGTAGTACCACCGATTAGTTACCCGGACTATTTAATTAATAGCTTGATGTTGCGATAGGATTTTGTAATTAACGACAATAAGTTTTCATAAGTTTAAGTAAAAAAGGCATTTAGGTAAACCAACTTCTTAGACCAAGGCATTTAGTTTGAAGTTGTTGGAACGAGCTCTATTTTTACCATTAGTTTACAGTGACAGTACTCGCTAGCGACTACGTAAACGATTTGTATAAGGAATAGTACAGCGCCCCTGGCGGTCACTCGTTGAACTAAAAATTTTCATATACAAATCGTTTACGTAGTCGCTAGCGAGTACGGTCACAGTAAACTCATGGTAGTGCTACAGGTCGCGGCACGTAACTTGAGCGGTGAGCAAAAGTACAAGGGATTTCTTCGCATGTTTACGACTGAAGGGCCAATAAGAGTGCACGCACGACAAAGGGCCCCCTGCGTCCCGTGCCCCTCTGCCGATGAGACCTTATTTTTGACTTCTGCGCATCGAAGGTCACCGCTCAAGTTCGATGCCGATGCCTGTACCTATATTGACAAATTACAGATTTCTAGAGCTAAGCATCTCCGAGCTATGTTGCAGACGGACGGACGGACAGAAATGGCGAAACGGTTTCTTATGGGCTACGGAACCCTAAGAACGATTGAATTACCTAAGCCGGATAATTTAAGACGAACATAAATAACCTGATTCCATATTATTCCATAGATTATCTTTTAAAACGCCTTGAAACATTGTTTTTGCATTACTGTAGAACCTCCTTAAGACGCTGACCAGAGCTAATGACCTTGAGCAATCGACGCAGGCAACTGTCTCAGCGGAGAATGTCTGTTTGCATTGGAGGGAGCGATAAGCACCACCGCGATATACGTAGAAACTCAGAAAAATGAAGATTAAAAAAAACCACATTGCATGAACAATATAAATCAGCAAACTTTTAGTAGCTAGAGTATGATAGAATATTGTTTTTCATTATAGACATCTGCGTTAAAAAAATAGGATTAGAAGTATTTAGCATACTAATACGCGCGAAATAGCATAGTATTTAGAAGAATGAAATAGCAAGTTTCTTAAGTATGTAATGAATATTGACATATATTTTACTCGCCTTACAAAACCAAATAGTTTTCGTTTAAATAATGTTTGAAGAAAGCCAATTTAGGTCTTGTCATTGTCAGCGTCTTAAGAATTATGGACGGCTGAAACATTTTTAGCTTACGTCATGAATAATGCACGACTCTGAGGGCCTCTTCGCGCGGAAAAACAGAGTTCTGGATCTAGGCACAAAATTATACATGGTGGGTCGTATCCTATAGCAAATAATAAACCCACAGCTTTAACTATCTTTTAACTATCGGCTATCGATTCTAAGTATATTGTAGAAGTCTTTAATTTTTTTTGAGTTGGAAAAAAATAATTGTATATGGATTGATTGTGTGAGCGACACCTGAATACCATACATTTTTTTATTTTACTAACTAAAAAAAATTAAAGACTTATACAATATACTAAGAATCGATAGCCGATACTGTGGGTTAATTATTTGCTATAGGATCTGACCCACCATGTATAATAGTACAAGTGGTAGGTACAGTTAGTAAGACCAGAGACAATGTAATCATATAAGACAAGACTGTCAAACTCCTTACATTATGGCGTGCATCGGGAATAACCAGGAAGCTTTATATCTAGATGTTGCTCATAGAGGTCAAATTTGTATGCAGGCGTACGCTGATTTGTTTGAAGGTTCTCATTCTAAGTTTAATTCTTCTACGTTAAGACGACGCATCGGAAATAAGGGTGATATGGATTCATTCTAAGCAAAGAGAAAAACACGAAACCTTTGTGATATGTTAAAAATAAATCAAACGTCAAAAACTGATTTGTCGCTTACGACCTTTCGCTGAGTGATTTTTATGGGCTGAATTAAAATCATAAATTCACCGATACGTCGCCATACCACAAGCACTGCCTCATACAAACTTACATGGTATTGAAATAGAAACTAAAATACCGGCTAAGAGCGATTCAGACTCGCTTATAATTTATAATGAAGGGTTTCACGGCTGCCGCAAGTAAGTATATTCCAAAATTATCTGTAATGGATTTTTTCAAACCAATTTTCGTTTGAAGTTTTGTCAACTTTTGTTGAATTGTATATCCCATCAGAACGTAAATGTGAAATAAGAGCCAAGTTCAACATTACTCCACCAATAAAAGAATTGAGATCTATTTTATATGGGGGATGATCTAATTTATTAAACCTATGCTTGTGATTTAACACCATGAGTAAGTAATGTGATCTTATTCATATTGTGATATTTGGATTCCAAATGTAAAAAAATTATATTATGCACAAACTTTGAAAGTAAGTATATTGTAAATATTTTTGCTAATTGCATACCTATTTAAGACAAATGCAAGTACAAATCGTGATAAATATTATATAAATTAAATGAAATATTATTTTACAATTCAATAAATAAAGTAGGTAATCTTGTATCGTTTTCTTGAGTAGTACCTATATCTATACATATTTTAGTTTCTATAACGAAACTAAAATATGTATGCTGGATATTACTTAATTATGTATGATAAGATAATACCTATTTATATTATTTTATTTGTAATCAAATTTCATCAGAGAACATTTGTTATGATAAATGCCTAAATAAATCAGCACAACAGCTTTAAATCTTTAAAAATATGTGATAATATTAAATTTTACTAATAGATGCCGATAGATTCTGAAATATTAAAAATGTGTATTATGAAACGGGAATGATATTGATGATGTATATATCATATGCCACTTTGCTTAGTTTGGGGCTAGGTCAATATGTGTAAAATGTCCCAAGATTTTTATTTATTTATTTATTTAATATGTAAAAATGGCTTGGTGGTCAAATGAGCCCACAGACACTCATCCCGCGGGCTCAATTGCCCACTTTGTTTTTTTTTCGTAGATGACTCGACCCTCACTTATCGGATAACTCGGCCCGCGGGTTCACTTGACTACTCTTTTACCGGTAAGGGTCCACTCAGCCCGTGGGTCTAGTCAACTACTATTTTACCGGTAAGTGTCTACTCAGTCCGTTAGGTCAAAGGTGTGAATGTAGGTTAGGTTCGTTAGTTATCTATAAATAGAAAAAATACTACCTAGAAATAGGGGCCCCGCGTAGCGGGGACCCGTCGACCCAGTCACATTCCTAAGTCTTTGCATATTCACGGACTGAGTGGACCCTTACCGGTAAACTAGTAGTCGACTGAGCCCGTGGGCTGAGTTGATCCTAAGCGGTAATTTAGCGGTTGAACGGGCCCGCGGGCTCAGTTAACACAAGTGGGTCAAGTCACCCATACACAAATTTATACGGTCAACTCAGCCCGCGGGCTGAGTGGTCTGTGGGCTCATTTGACCACCAAAGGGTAAAAATATTCAATATAAAGAGGCAGTTGTTCCATTTAAAATAGAAACTTCCTCAATTGGCATTTCACGTCATTAATTGACAGTTAGGCGGTACTTACGAAGTTCGCCCTGTCAGCTAGTTTTCTGTAACAACACATTTAAAAAAAACTTCCTGTATTCGGATCCCCAATTTTACAATTCTTCTATTCTTTATAGCTTACTAGCCGTTGCCCGCGACTTCGTCCCGCGTAGACTATGAATTTGCAATGATAAAGCTAGACATATGTAGGTAGTTATAGTTAAAGAAATATTGAAAAAACTGGTTTGACCCGTAGAAAACCCGTTCCCGTGGAAATATCGGGATAAAAAGTACCCTATGCTACTCCCAGATTCTCGAACTATCTTCATACCAAATGTCATCCAAATCGGTCCAGTCGTTTCGACGCGAAGGGCGGACAAACAAACGAAGAAACAAACAAACACAATTTCACATAATATTATTAAGGATTATATTAGTAAGTAGACTTTTTAATCAAAGTCAAAATTAAAATTATTATAAAACTAGCATCTGCCCGCGACTTCGTCCGCGTGGAATTCGGTTATAGCGTTCCCACGGGAATTGAGCGTTAAACTATAACAAATTATATACGAAAACCTTCCTCTTGAAACACTCTATCTATTAAAAAAACCGCATCAAAATCCGTTGCGTAGTTTTAAAGATTTAAGCATACATAGGGATATAGGGACAGAGAAAGCGACTTTGTTTTATACTATGTAGTGATGAACTCAAATGAACTTTTGGCAGGTACGAGTACAAAGCTGTTGTTAAGCAGAAAAAACCGGCCAAGTGCGTGTCGGCCACGCGCAAATTATAGGGTTCCGAAGTTGACGATGCCCACAGTACCTTTCTAAGACTTACTAGCATCTAGCTAGCCTGTGGTATGACGTGCCCGCCCGACGCGCCTGCCGCTCGAGAAAAATCATTGGTTTTTTAATCATTTCATAAGTTGGTCGACTATGACTCGTCAGTTTGTACAGCCTACTTAGCTGTGATAGTTTTCCTTTCAACTGCGTTATATATGCCATAACCGTGATTTTTTTCAGCCATCCAAATACCACCATTTAGCTGGCAGGGGGGGGGGGACACGTGACTCTAACAAAAAATAGCACTTTAAAGCTTAATATTTCACAAACGCATCACTTAATCAAAAAATGGTTCTAACAAACCCACAATATTTTTTTAAGACCTATTCAACGATATGCCGCACCATGGGGTACGCAAGAAAAAAATTACATCCCCACTTTACGAGTAGGGGAGGTACCCTATAAAAAAATATATTTCAAAATTTTACTGTACCACTTGGTCAGCGTAACTAATATGTATATTCATGCCAAATTACAGCTTTCTAGAACTAAGCATCTCCGAGCAATAGTGCGGACAGACGGACGGACGGACGGACGGACGGACATGGCGAAACTATAAGGGTTCCTAGTGGACTTCGGAACCCTAAAAAGGATATAGTTACTTATACTACCTATTTTAAATAATGTTATATTTAGTTGTAATAAATATAGATAAGATACGGAATTGAGAATAAGGCTTTTTCAAATTTTAAAATGATATTAAATTTTTAAAGTAGTTTAAAATATTATAAATAGAATACAAACGATTTTTTTAGTATCGATTTGTCAACGTCGCTTTCACAGTTATTGTACATTGTTTAATTATATATATATTTAACTTACTAAGAGAAGACGTTTTATTGTTTAATAGATTATGCTTACTAATTAAATTGTTAATTGTGAAAATAAATATTTTTTCGATTTACTTCAAGCTTTATTTTCACCCTCCTTGTTATTTCCGAGTAGATAGTCATGAAAGTAATAAATTCATTAAAATTAAATATATTGTTTTTTATTATTTGATTACAACTCTAGTTTGTACTTAAATTCAGATAATAGCTTAAATCACGTATAAGTTACCTAGGTAAAAGAACAATTCCACTTTCATTACTTTAATGACAAGAAAAGTTAATAAAATAAAAAAAATATTTCTTTGTAAAATAAAGTTCTACATTACTCCTACTGGAAATGTTTTGGCAATGTAACTTAATAGTGTTTTGTCTTTTTGTAGTGCAAGGTACCTTTCGCTGTGAAATCAGTAAATTTGCTGTTTCTCCATATTAATTTGGTTAGGATATGTATTTTTTTCTGTAGGTATCGAAAAAAAATACGATACTAGTTTTGTTAACAAACAGATTTATAAAAATTGCAGGGATCGGACACACGTATTACGCCATGATTTTCAGTTCGCACTTTAGGTTCCGTTTATTTGGAGTGTCGCGGGTGAGCCAATAGTCCTCACGCAGGCAGGTAAAATCCAGAATTGGCAAACTCACATCACCGGGCGAAAGACGTTAACATTAAATAAGTTTATTTATTTATTTATTATCAGTACAAATTAATACTTACAGCTAAACTTCACGTGCTAATCTATAAGAATTACACATTTGGAACTTGATTATTTATTAGCATCTTTAAAAACAATGATAAGTTAATTTTATTAATCAATGTCCCCTGCCTTCACGCAAATGGGCAGTTATTACTTATTAATAAAGGATTGTATGAGTCATGTTTACCCAATTCGACACATAGTAAATTCAATATATTTTAATAAGAATTTCAAGGTAGGTATTTATGTAAAGTATTTGTAATGCACCTTTCTGAAAATAAAACAACTTTGTTACTACTGTTCTCATGAGCATATTAAACATTATTTGTTCTTAAGTATCAGGCAGCGTCTACACTGAACTTTGTTCTTAAGGATCCCTCAGCATCGCCACCAACTTTGTCGGCACCACTGGGGGCTGGTGATGCCAGACAAGGAATATAATAGCCTGGGTTCGATATATTATTTAGAGTGGTATGATTTAATTTGATCTGCTTCGCATATATGATTATAAGTTTAATAATTGGCATCGTGTATTTAAAATTGGATATGTGTCGAATTGTTGTAAAGAAAAATAAGTAACGCATGACTCATACCTGCTTTCCTTCGATTATATTTTGTGTCTTTGGATTGATGTTATATGCACAACCCCGAAGTAAGCATGAAGTAGGTTGACAATTATCGACTGGACATCGGGATCTGTTCAGGAATGATTTTATGACTTTATGTCACTAAGTACCTTACTCCCTGTAGATCAAACACGAATACACAAGAAAGAAGCGGTTGGCCGATGAGAAAAAAACATTCTGCGAGTTATAAAATATGTCCAATTGGATGTAACTGTCCAACAAAAAATAGCAAGGGTGACGAGTCCAAAGCGCGCGTCCGCGCCGCCGGGACAGCGAACAGCGGGCGGCAGCAGCTCAGCGGACCGGCGCGGGACGCGCAGCGATATCTGTGCCAGGAGTGGAGGGTTCATTGTGTTGCCACGAATTAAATTGAAGAAATACTTAAGTATATAAATATTTCTCCGAACCTCAAGTGTTGTATAATCTACCATTCCGAGCACAAATAACGTTGGATACAGGAACGGATAAGTGCCGTACATTTTCTTGTAGAGGAATCGTGTAAACTTTTTTGTACCCTTTCCAGCAACAAAGTGTATTGCTGCTCGTGAGGGTTCTATATAGCGGCGTTCGTTTCCAGTTTACTACGGACGTAGGCATTAAACAGAACACTGAGAGCCTTAGGGTTCATGAACAGTTTCCCCTGTCGAATAACGAATCCTAGAGATCTTTTGGCTTCATTACAGGTCTTTGTAATATGTTCGTTAAAGGTGAGTTGTGGATCGAACGTTGTACCTAGATCTCTAAGTTCGGTAGAACGTTTTAGTGGTCTGTTTTCCATAGTATAAGAGGTGTGTATGGGTTTACGATTTCGAGTATACGTCATAACTGAACATTTTTGTATATTGAGGCTGCTGAGACTATTACGTTGCCCCCATTCGGATATGCTATTTATTTTTATTTATTTATTTATTGACATATAATTCCACAGCATGACAGTTTGCACCAAAGCACTGTGAAATTCAAATTACTGACAGCTTAAAATTAAAACTGAACAGGAAATACATTAAATTACTTACAGCTAGAATAATCTAAATGAAAAATTAAAACTAAAAAGGAAACACATTATACACAAACTGAGGACACCCTATCATCCATCGCCTCGCAGAACTTCAAACACTCTGTTAGAGTTTTAAAGAAATAATAAAATAAAATGTATTGATGTTTGTTTTTACAATGTATTGACAAGAAGTAAAAATAATATCGAATGACAATTTTTAAATAAAAATAAAAAGAAAAAATTATAATTTTGATTAGCATACCAAGCAGTATTTACAACATGCCCCCTTAATCAAAATTATCCAAAAAAAAATTTTAAATAAAAGTACAATTCCTAAGTAACTAAACCTATGCTGACTGTACACCGTTTATGTGCAACAGCCCCTAGAGGTTTTGTCAACACGTCGGCGGGCATGTCACTACTCCTTAAGTGATCTAAGCTTATTATATTATCTGACACTTTTTCTCGTATAAAATGAAATCTCGTATCAATATGTTTCGTCCTGTTGTGGTGTACGGGATTACGTACTAGACTTATCGCGCTCTGACTGTCTGACACTAGATCAACACGACGTGACTCACCTGTGATTTCGTATATAAAGCGACGTAAGTAACAGGCTTCCTTTGCAGCTGCTGAAAGTGCCATGTATTCAGCCTCAGTTGACGAGAGTGCTACTGTAGGCTGTTTCTTGGACTCCCAAGCCACTGCGCCACCTGCCAACTTAAATACGTACCCACTGTATGATTTGCGATCAATAAGACAGTTGGCAAAATCTGAGTCGACACAGCCTTTTAGAGATTCTCCAGATTTCCTGTAAGTCAATGAATAGTTCATTGTTCCCTTCAGGTATTGTAAAATTCTTTTAGCTGCATTCCAGTGTTCTTTGTCAAAACAAGTATTAAACTGACTTAAGTAACTAGTTGCAAAAGATATGTCAGGCCGAGTATTAACCGCCAAATACATTAACGACCCTATTAAACTTTGATATGGGTACTGCGGTAACTCACCACTGCGTTCACCTAATTTGCGTTCTAACTTATTTTTAGCTAAAGGAGTATTCATCGATTTGCAGTTTAGCATATTAAACTTCTCGAGTACGGACAATATGTACCCTTTTTGGTTTAATCTAATATAATCACTTCCATGTTCGATTTCTATTCCTAAATACAATTTTAATTTCCCAAGATCTTTGAGCGAAAAATATTTTTCCAAGTCATGCTTGACAATGTCAAATGTCAAATCAGTTTTGAAGTAACATATGATATCATCAACAAAGACGGCTAATATAGCGAGTTCGTTGCCAAAAAGTTTCGTATAAACGCATGGTTCCGAAGGAGTTCCTTTAAAACCTATTTTTAAAAGAGTTTCATTTAACTTTTTGTTCCATGCTCTAGGTGCCTGTTTTAGGCCGTATAGGGATTTCCTCAACAGACAAACCTTGTTTTCTTGACTTTTCTCTACAAGTCCTCGAGGTTGTTCCATGAAAACTTCCTCCTGCAAATCTCCATTGAGAAATGCCGTATCAACGTCCATATGCCTCATTTTCAGACCCATCTCCGCAGCTAACGCAAACAACGTGCGAAGTGAAGAATGGCGAATGACTGGTGCAAAGGTCTCATCATAGTCAATGCCTTTCACTTGTTTGAAACCTTTTGCAACAAGCCTTGCCTTATATTTTATAACATTTCCATAAGCATCTTTTTTCAGTTTATAAACCCACTTACAGGGTATTACCCGTTTGTCTTTAGGTCTATCAATAAGATTCCAAGTATGATTTTTTATTAACGACTTGTGTTCATCATCCATTGCCTTTAGCCAATTTTCAGCATCGTCGGCATTAATAGCTTCTGTAAATGTCATCGGTTCATTTTTACCCAGAGTTGAAACATTATATGACAAGAAGTCAGGTGCTTTTCTCACTCTTGTCGGGTATCTTGGCTCATCGACTGATACTGCTTCATTCTCATTTATAAGCAACTTATTTTCATTTGTCTCAGACGAATCAACGATTGGAATGGATTCAGGTATAGAGGCAGAACTCTCAATGCAGTCAAAAAATTGACAATCCTCACCGTCAGTCTCATTCTCATCGAATAATAAGACGGAATCCATTCCAGTTTCATTCTTAGGTTCCTTATGTTTTAATGATGTGAAACAATTTTCGAAAAACGTAGCATCTCTTGATTTTATTACTCTTCTTGGATTAGTAGGATCTCGAAAGACGTATGAGTTGGGATCTTCAGAATATCCAATAAAAATTGCTTCTTCTGCTTTTAAATCCAATTTCTTCCTATGACATGCAGGTATATGTACCAGTGCTCTACATCCAAATACTTTCAAATGACTCAGGTCACTCTTACGACCGCACCATCTGTCATATGGTATTTGTCCATCTAAGGCTCGATGTGGTGTCCGGTTCTTCAAATATACTGCTACTTGAAAAGAATCTTCCCAGTAAGCTTTGTGTAACGAGCTCTCAGCTAACAATGCCCTTGCTATTTCGGTAATAGAACGATTGGTGCGCTCAGCAACTCCATTCTGTTGCGGGCTGTAAGGCGTAGTAGTCTGGTGCTCGATTCCCTTTAAAGAAAGAAAGTCAGAAAATTCTTTATTTAAATATTCCTTGCCACCATCAGTTCTTATTGCCTTAATTTTGAAAGGTAATTGTTTTTCCACTAGTACTTGGAACAAACAGAATTTTTCTTTGACTTGTGTTTTAGAAGATATAAAGTAAGCAAATATTTTGCGAGTATAGTCATCTATAAAAAATAAAACGTATTTATTTCCCTGAAAAGATGTCGTACTTACAGGTCCCAATAGATCACTGTGGATCAGCTCTAAAGGTAAAGACGCTCTATTATAGGCTATTTTCTTAAACGGTTTCCTACATTGTTTACCTTCGACGCAAGCGATGTAACTATTTTTATCTACTTGTGTAAAACTGACACCTACGTCATGATTCTTTAACTGATTCATACCCAAACGACATAAATGGCCTAAACGTTTGTGCCACAGTTGATACATGTTCAGACAGTCAGATTGCTCATCTTGTGACATATAATTACTAACAGCATTTTGGGATGCATTTGTAGTACAGTCGAGTGCGTACAAACCACCACAGGGCGAAGCATGCAGAACGGAATCACCTGTAAAACAAAAGGTATCATTTTTATAAAAATTGCAACCGCTTTTATCAAAAACACAAATAAAACCTTTTTCAATGGCTTTTTGTACTGATAACAAATTTACATTTAAATCAGGTACAACAGCAACGTCATTAATAGTCTTAATTAGATTAACTGGCGTATTTATAGAAATATTGCCTACACCACAACATCTTATCTGTTCTCCATTAGCAACAGTTACTTTAGCATTATCCAGCAAAGATATATTTTGAAGCCAATCACGTCTAGACGTCATGTGTCTTGTAGCTCCAGAGTCAACATACCAGATGTCCTTATTGGAAGTGCTAGAAGTATTCAGAGCAGTAAACAGCGTGTCGTCTTGAGTCACTGGATTAGCTTTATCCTTCTTATTCTTCAGAGGACAGTCAGGTCTCTTGTGACCAGGCTCTTTACAGTCATAGCAGACAATGTACTTCTTTTTGGATTTCGGCTTCAATTTGTTATAGAAAACGGAATCTACTGGTATTGTACTAGTTTTTGAAATTTCATTCATTAATCTAGATTTTACTACATCAGTTGTCACTTCAATATTGCAGTTTTCAAGGGCCATTATCAGAGGTTCATATCTCGGAGTGAGACCTCCTAGCAATATGGCCGCAATCGACGCATCTTCGATCACCTTATCGATATCCGCAAGGTCTTGTGCCGTCGATATAACCGCATCAATGTAGGCTTCTAAGTCATCATCAAAATCCGACAAACTGAGTCTATATAATTTACGTTCTAAGGTCAATCTACGCCCCATTCCTTTGTCTTCAAAAGCCTTTTGTAAAGATATCCATGCTTCAGCAGCAGTTTTAGCAGACCTCGCGTGCGTAATGGCTGCGCCTTCTAATGTTAAGCAGATCTTTGCAAGAGCTTTAGAATCATTTCGTACCTTAGTGGCGACTGGAGTGTCGTTACCTTCAGGGTAGCCATCTATTGTTTCCAATAAATTTTCGTGTAGTAGGTAACTCCGCATTTTGAATTTCCAGTCCGAATAGCCATCTCTATTTTTCAGGTAGAATGTAGGAATTGACGATGAATTGTTGGGTTTCGAAGCAGAAACATCTCCTTGTGACATTTTACGTAACTATTATTTTTACAGTCACACAACAAAATATATTATTATTTAATACTTTAAATACAGATTCCGACCGTTCTTCGTGCTGATAACGTGTTAGAGTTTTAAAGAAATAATAAAATAAAATGTATTGATGTTTGTTTTTACAATGTATTGACAAGAAGTAAAAATAATATCGAATGACAATTTTTAAATAAAAATAAAAAGAAAAAATTATAATTTTGATTAGCATACCAAGCAGTATTTACAACACACTCATTGCACACAGCCATCCAACACAGCTATCTATGTCGTGTTGGAGTAGAGTGGGTGGTATCATTACGATTGCTCACGGGTATGGCCAGTTTTAAGTCATCAGCAAAGAGCAGACACGTTGACAATTTGATTGACGATGGTAAGTCGTTTACCAAAATTAAAAAAAGTAAAGGTCCCAAGTTGCTACCTTGTCCGATTCCCGATGTAACCAGGAACGATTTAGACACAGAGTTTTTATATTGTATGAACTGTTGCCTTTCGGATAAGTAGTTGCCAGTAAGTAACGCTTTTGAATATTTCTGTTAACAAATTCCATGAAATTGATACAACCGGTTAGATCTCCTTGTACTATTGCAACATTGAATACTTAAGGTAAGGTACCTATTCCCAGGAATTTGAGAGGTAACTGCAGTCTTTCCCAGCTAACGTCCTCTAAATAGTCTGTACGTCGCGATGAGTGATTCATGCCAATGCTGCGTAATACAATGAGTTCACACTTCACGCTCCCGCACACCAAGCGCGGATTAACTCTGACAATTCTGAGCAGAACATGTGATTCGGCGAATGAGGCTAAGTTTTACCATAGAGAAATGAGACAAGAAGAGTGGCAGAGTCTATACTGTTGTGCGTGCTCCGAAACGCGGGTTAACACTAGATCGACATCTAGCGTCCACTGGCTGAACCCCGATTACCAGACCGTTTAGCAGGTGTTACCGCTACTTGAAGCTAGATGGCAAGCCGAACGCAAAGCATATTTTATTACTTAACAGTTTACAACTTACCTATAACCCGAAGTCTCTATGTAATAAGAGGAATACAAAAAGAGTTCTAGTTATACCTAATATAATATTAGTTATAAATTGTTTAGAAAGACAGTCAATAGGTAATAATAAAAAGTGTTTTATTATTACCTATTCATAATTAATAATTAACAAAATAAGTCTCTAATGACCTCTATGGATAAATAATAACTTTCCACTCACTTAACAGTAATCGAAATCTATAACCTAAAAAGACGCTTTTAGACGGTTATACCCACAATTAAAAAAAATAAAGAACAATTTATATACACCAAAATTATCCCATATACTCGTACCTAACTCTAAAAGTACGCCACTGATTTAGTTTTCATTACATTTTGTTTGTCTATATTCCCTATATTTTTTTATTTTTCATTCCATAATTCAAAAGATCTTGTTGCATTCTATATCTCCAAATTTTTATAGGACTCATTTTTCACTCCATAATTCAAAAGTTAAAGGAGGAAATTCACTTAACCTATCCGGCACGGCCTTTCAAGCGTACAGTACCCATAGTCTTGGAGAAAAACGAGACAGGGATGACGACAGGGTGAAGAAATCGAAATTCTAATTAGTCCTTCAGTCAGGTAATAAAAAAATATTACAGACGTATTTTTTGTTTTATCAAATTAACAAAGAATTACTAAGTTAAAACGCAATAAAGTTGGAGAGTGGGGGCTAACTACGTCACCGTTAGGTATAAATCGTACCTAACCGTGACGTCACGCGACATTTCAACTCAATATATCTCCGTATAAGTTTGATTACGAGAAAAAAGAAAAAATACGTGTCCAATATTTTTCAATAATCTTCCTGATTGACTAAGAAAAAAAAAGTTGTCGTCATCCCTATTACAATAAGGGTTCCGTTTTTTTGTATTTGGCTACGGAACCCTAAAAACAGAAACGTGAGTGAAAAACGAAAGTTTATTTTAGCGCCTTGCTACCAAGTAGTCGGTCACTGTTAGAGTTGCCAATTATCAAACTCTTCGTCATTAGGGACTTTCAAAAAGAAGTTAGGTACAGTAGTAATTGCTCGAATAAATACTTACACAAAACAGGTTTTGTCAAAACAGAGAAGGCTTGTTTATTAACCGACTTCAAAAAAGGAAGAGGTCTCAATTCATCGGTCTTTTTTTATGTACAGTCGAGTTCGCCAATATATACACACTTTTGCACCTTACCACGTTGTAATAAGGTCCAAAAGTGTACACATATTAATGAACTCGACTGTACTTATGTTCACCAAAAGAAAAATAGTAAACGTGAACCAATTTCGATGATTCTTTTTTTGTTCGAAAGGTGGTAGGTACTTACAAGTTGGGCCCATATTAATTTCGTTCAGTTCTCATGATGGAATCTATGAGAAAATGAGGGAATTCCTCTAAATTTTCTAGGACGTGATTTTGGTATCAATTTCGAAGACTACAGAGTTACTTATGTATTTCTATAGCGCTGTTTGGAAAATGTAGCAAAAAAAACCGCCTTCAAATTCCGACCGACTGCGAAGTCGGTGTCAAGTGAACCGACCCAAAGAAATGATAATCATATAGTGAACTTGACATTGACATCGCAGTCTGTTGGAAATTGAGGCCCTTTTTATTTTTTTTATTTTCATCTTTGAATTAATGCCGAAATAGGGATGACGACACGGTGAAGAAATCGACATTCTAATTAGTCCGTCAGTCAGGTAATAAAAAAATATTAGGCACGTATTTTTTGTTTTATCAAATAAACAAAGAATGACTAAGTTAAAACGCATTAAAGTTGGAGAGTGGGGGCTAACTACGTCACCGTTAGGTATAAATCGTACCTAACCGTGACGTCACGCGACATTTCAACTCAATACATCTCCGTATAAGTTTGATTACGTGAAAAAAGAAAAAATACGTGTCCAATACTTTTCAATAATCTTCCTGATAGACTAAGGAAAAAAAGTTGTCGTCATCCCTATTATAATCAAGTATAGGTATTTAATAAGTAAGAATTGAAATCGGTTTCATATATTCTTTTTGATATTAATAGCCTTTGATTAGGTAAATTTTGTGAGGGCTATGCTCGGGGTTTCTCTGCGTGATAGAATCAGAAATGAGGATATCCGCAGTAGAACTAGGGTCACCGACATAGCCCGAAGAATTGCGAACCTTAAGTGGCAGTGGGCGGGGCACATTGCTCGCAGGACTGATGGCCGATGGGGCAAGAAAGTCCTGGAGTGGCGTCCGCGAACCGGTAGACGAGCTGTCGGTAGGCCTCCAACAAGATGGAGTGACGACCTTGTAAAGGTCGCGGGAACGCGGTGGATGCGAGTGGCACAGGACCGGTCTGAGTGGCGGGCCTTGGGGGAGGCCTATGTCCAGCAGTGGACGTCTATCGGCTGAAATGATGATGATGATGATGATGATGAGGTAAATTTTGTAAGCGGACGCTTCTGCTACTTAATTGAAAAATATTTGTTATGAAGAAAATATATATGTATAATGATTTTGTCGTTACTTGAGACCATTATAATGTAATTTGAAACACAAACATTGAGACGAGGAAAGGGTTAACCCGTCTGATTTGTTACGAACAAATATCGAACTAACAAATCAGACACTGCAATGTGGCACAGTCAGTTCGTAGGTTTGCCTTGAAAGTTTTCCGGAAGTTTTGAAAACTTTCATGTCCGCTTTCTGATTTTGTAGGATTTCGTAGCCAAATGGCGAAAAACAGAACCCTTATGACCTCGTCATGTCCTTCCGTCCGTCCGTATGTTACTGCCATTTTTCTCGGAGAATCCATATTGCAGTGGTAGTTGTTGTATGGTTAAATTTGGGAGAAAGGTGTAACGTGTTTTATGAACCGCTCCAAAATTATGTAGTAAGATTTAGGAAAACGAAACATATTTAGGGTAGCATACATGTAACTGAGGGATGAAAAAAAATATTTAATGGAACATAGCCGTATGGGGTAAAATTCTAAATATTTTTTTTTATTTGTGCCAATATTTTGTGAGATATTCGCTTCTAAAGTGGTAACAAGTGCCCCTCCAACTTTTGAACTATCATCATCATCATCATCATTTCAGCCGAAAGACGTCCACTACTGGACATAGGCCTTTTGAACTATGGAGTGAAAAATTGTATAAAAATTTGAAGATAATACTACCTAATTTTATCAAAAACTTTTAATTGTAATAGTTTTTAATGAAATTGGTCACGTAGTTTTTGCGATATGTGATAATTTCTAATAATAAATCCTTTATATAAGTGAGCCAATTGAAATAAAAGCTTGTTTTTAAATGCTTTTTTTTTGCTTTTAATTTATTTTTACGATCACTTTATGAATCGTACAAATAAAAATCCGATAGCCTTTATACAATATCCGGGAAAGATACAAAAAGGAAATTGCATAGGTTTCCTAGAAAATAATATTGATCAGAGCAGATATCAGTAATAACCTAATAACATTATACTACCTGCACCCAACACCCTCGTCAGGCGGCATTGCTTTTATTTAAAATGACGCTTTATTGCCAAAAGCCCAAACGGCCCAATCGAATAATTTTACAGCATTTATTTGCCAGGTTTATTTCATGGTATTACTACCGCGGCGTTTCTATTTTTATATGCGTAATTTTTAAACAACCCCGAAGAATAAGAATTGCGAACCTTAAGTGGCAGTGGGCGGGGCACATTGCTCGCAGGACTGATGGCCGATGGGGCCGGAAAGTTCTCGAGTGGCGTCCGCGAACCGGGAGACGAGCTGTCGGTAGGCCTCCAACAAGATGGAGCGACGACCTCGTGAAAGTCGCGGGAAACCAGTGGAAGCAAGAAGAACAGGACCGGTCTGAGTGGCGAGCCTTGGGGGAGACCTATGTCCAGCAGTGGACGTCTTTCGGCTGAAATGATGATGATGATGATGATTTTTTATACATATTATACCAAACTTAAATTAAGCTTAATACGGCGCATTGTTTATTACATTATTTGTTTTTTAAATACACTGGAGAATAATTATTTCAAAAATATCTAACCAATTCAATCTCCGATAGACTGCGATGTCAATGTCAAATTCACTTTATGATTACTTGGGGTCAGTTCACTTGACACCGACTTCGCAGTCTGTCAGGGTTTGAAGGCGGTTTTTAAGGCTTTAATTATACCCAAAGGGTAAAATGGGACCCTATTAGGTACTAAGACTTCGCTGTCCATCCGTCCGTCTGTCTGTCTGTCTGTCCGTCCGTCTGTCATCAGGCTGTATCTCATAAACATGAACAGTGATAGTTATAAAGTTGAAATTTTCGCAGATGATGTATTTTCTGTTGTTGTTGTTATAGAACAACAAATACTAAAAACAGAATGATATAAATATTTAAGGGGGCTCCCAAACAAGAACCGTGTTTTTTTTGCCGTTTTTATAGATATAGTTACCCTTCGTGCGCAAGTCCGACTCACTCTTGACCAGTTTTTCATTTTTTATTCAATTTTTTTCTGGCTACATTTTCCAAACATTACTAAGTATAGAAAGACATGTCTCCGAAATTGACACCAAAATCATTTACTTGCTAGAACTGATAGAGCATGTGCTAGCAAATTTTGAGAAAATTTTATGTCATTTTGTCATAGATCCCATCATCAGAACTGAACTGACCAACTTGGAAGTACCTACCACCTTTCGATTTAAACAAAATCATCGAAATCGGTACACGTTAAGGCTATTAATTTTCGGTGGACATACATAAGAAATAAAAAGATTCCGACGAATTGAGAACCTTCTCCTTTCTTTAAAGTCGTTTAAAAAGATAATTTTGACAATTATTTTAAGCACCTCGATGAAGATGTACAGTCAGCAGCAGAAGTAGATAAGCTGTCCAGGTGTTCAAAATGACCTACATACGACCTTATTCTTAAGACGTTAAGGGCGTGTGTAGGTCATTTTGAACACCTGGACAGCTTATCTACTTCTGCTGCTGACTGTACTTGCGTGTCCTACTCGCTATTAATTATTCTGTGCTACTCGTAGGTACATATTTTCTAAATGCGAATAATCGGATCCCCATGAGTGTGTGTGATGAAAATGCTATAAGAATAAGTACCTAAGTAATATTAATAAAAAGGTAATATCAGTGTTCAATCAAGTATTTCAAGACGCTGAAAGCTACCAACATAAAATTTTAACACATGATCTAAATCCAACAAGGCGTAGGTAACCAACATTGATTTATTATAAGTAAGGATTCACAATCAGCCGAAGAAAATGGCCCCGTCAAAACGGGTGCCCGAACAACTCGGGAACCCGTATGGCGCTCAGTAAATTTGACACTTAAGTTGTGTTGGGTTTACTTTTGTATAAAATATTTATCTTGACACATATTATAAAGAGGCGTTATTAGCATATTGGAACGTATTTTCTAATGTCAGTTTGCTCCGTATATTTTGACATAAGTATTATTTTAGGCACTGTTCGTCCATATGTTATTATAGGTCAATGGTAACCAACCAACAATTTTATGGTGCTCTCGTAGGGCTTTCCGTGAGGTTTCAAATTACTTACTGTTGTTATCAATACGAACCAGGCTTTTCCCAAGGAATCGTAAACCTTACAAAATGGGTCTATAAAACAGTACCTGAAAATATGTCGCTGGTTTCCATGTCATATCGAAGTAGAACTTTAAATTAATATTATTATTCAGGATTTTCGTTAATAAAACTTTTCTCAAACATGCAATCAAATATTGATATTATGTTCTTCTTATTAGCCTGGGACACGTTTCAGGCGCGACTAGACAATTGGTCTATAATGAAATTTCATACAAACGTTGCAGGCCTAGACGGGCAACTCCCTTTTTTTAAATTTCCGTTTGATATATTTGTGACATAGCATCTTGGCATTCCGCCATTTAAAAAAAGCAATTTCACTCTATGATTTGCTATGTCATTCTGCCAGCTATTAAAAAAACATGAACTATATTTGCTACATAGGTATCGCTGTTTTATTTATGTAAAAAAGACAAAATATATTATACATACCATATTATTTTATTTATTTATTTCATTGCATGTTTGAGAAAAGCACTATACATAGGTACATCGGCGGGGAACGGAAGTTGTCGGCCTCGTAACTATCCGGCCTCGTAACTATAATACTCGGCCTGCAACATCCTCCTTCCCGGCCTCTGTAGTAATGTACTATTGCAATGCGTGAAATGAAAACCAATGCTGACGTGATAAAATTTGTTCTGATTTATTACTGAGCATACCTAATAAAAAGTCTTCGACCAGTGTGTGTTGCCAGTGATGACTTATGGTTCCGAGACGTGGGCGCTCACGATGGGCCTCATAAGAAGGCTCAAGGTCACCCAGAGGGCAATGGAGAGGGCTATGCTCGGGGTTTCTCTGTATGATAGAATCAGAAATGAGGATATCCGCAGTAGAACTGGGGTCACCGACATAGCCCAAAGAATTGCGAACCTAAGTGGCAGTGGGCGGGGCACATTGCTCGCAGGACTGATGGCCGGTGGGGCCAGAAAGTCCTGGAGTGGCGTCCGCGAACCGGTAGACGAGCTGTCGGTAAGTCTCCAACAAGATGGAGTGACGAACTTGTAAAGGTCGCGGGAATGTCCAGCAGTGGACGTCTATCGGCTGAAATGATGATGATACCTAATAAATAGCCCGTAGGTATATTTAAAAAACTGGCAAAGTGGGACTCGCCTACCTAGGGTGAAGAGTTCCGTAGGTACCGAAAATATTCCAATATTATCCAATACATATGTTGAAAATACATCTTCAGTGTCTTAACCGTGGTGCTTAAAATAATTGTCAAAATTACCTTTTTAACCGACTGCAAATAAAAGAGGAGCTTAGGCCATCATCTGTGAAAATTTCAACTGTATAACTATCACGGTTCATGAGATACAGCCTGGTGACAAACAAACAGACAGATAGACATACAGACGGACAGACGGACAGCGGAGTCGGTCCCGTTCTACCCTTTGGGTGCGAAACCTTAAAAACCGCCTTCAAACTCCGACAGACTGCGAAGTCGGTGACACCGTCAGTGAACCGACCCCAAGTAATGATACCTAATCATAAAGTGAATTTGACATTGTCATCGCATCAGTCTATCAGAGTTTGGATTGACTAGATATTTTAAAAATAATTATTCTCCAGTTCTCTCAAATTTAAATATACTCAGCAACAATGAATTCGGGTCACTTTGTATGGAAAATCCTATACAAAGGGATCCGGATTCATTGCTGTTGAGTGTACTCGTATGTTACATACAATACCCACATTTATGAAAAACAAGCTAATCCGGCGTTCTTCGGCCCGCCTAACAATGCCATACTCCCTTCGTTCGCCCAGTTCGTGGCGCACTTACAGGTTAAGAATTTCGTCACGGCGCCCCTTAGCTACTCGGAATAAAAAAAATAAGTAGGTTTAGTACATAAATTAAACATACCCAGACTCAAACAGTTTTTATTCATATATCTACACAAACGAAAACTCACGCCTGTTTCCCGTTAGGTTAGGCAGAGCCTACAGGACGCCAGCTACTTCTATCCAAGCATATCTCCCTCGCTTCTTCCACATTCGTCCCTCTCTTCATGCAAGCTCCCCCGTTTAGAGTACGTACTTTTAACTTGGCCTCTCTTCAATACTAAAGAGTAGGATATAAGTAATTAGTCGGATTGTGCGCGCTATTTGAATTGTTCATTTTGTAACCGCAAATGCCCAAGTACGTTAAGTTTCCGGCGCCCCAGGGCCGGGCGCCGCGGCGCACAGTTTGGGAACCCCTGCCAGTCTGCAAGGGCCTAGAAATAAAACAATAGTAATCGTGGAGATGGCCTCCAATTGTCAAATAAATATCATAGTAATGTCGACAGTCTCAAATGTCAATAAATAATGAAATACATCATGTGTGAGTTCATTAATACTGTAAATAGAAACATGATGAGGTATCTCGCTTAAAATATTTGACTTAGTAATACATAATATTTAAAGCTAATGATTATTTTTAAACGTCCTTGCAAGCATGAACAGACCGGACCCCACAGACAGCACCCGTTCACGAGCATGGCGCGAATCTCAGCCATTGCCTCCCTCAACCATTTCTTAGGGAAGGTGGCGACCTACTTTTGCATATTATCGCATTTAACACATATTTCCGGCGTACGCTGATTTCTTTGAATGTTGACACTCTAGGCACTGTTCAGTTGATCGTGGTGAACATAATTTGAAAGACTCACACTTGTGAGTATGACTTAGGATAATAGTTGTGACAAGCAACCGAACCACGTTGATGATGATTCATAATCAACAAATGGCATAACGGTGTGTAGCAGCGCTGGCATTGGTCTAGAACGTCATCACACTTCCGTGCTTCACACATAATAAATTAAACATTTATGTGATTTATATTTTAATTGATTAATAAATATGCATAGGTAGTTTACTACTGCAGCCTATTTGCGTCCCACTGCTGGGCACAGGCCTCCTCTCATCACGAGAGGGTTTGGGCTATAGTCCCCACGCGGGCCCAGTGCGGATTGGGACAGGAGGATAGGTAGTTTATCAAATAATAATATTAAATAAGTTATTGGAAAAATAATACCTATCAGTATATTCGTAATAGTACCTATGTAACAACCAATCCAGAAAAAATAATACTCATTAATACCACTTCTTATGTTAATTCTGTATAACGCTGTATAAATTTGTACCACTTTTTTTTTTCTTTTAATAAGCACAGTTGCTAAAAAAAGCTTGATTTGTTTTCTTTTTTCAAATTAAATACCAATTCTATTCTTATCTACGTACGTCGAAATCAACATAAGTTGTGTTGTTAAGTAATTTTCTTTTTATTTTTTTCAACTGGCGAACGGGCAGACGGCGCTCTCCTAAACCGCTTTCCGATTCATTGAGATTGGTAAGATTCGACATAGAAGAATATTGAAAGTCCTTTTCATTGCGGGGACATCCTTATAGGAGGCCACCCCGTTCCGTGTTGAGTGGGGTGGTTCCACCGTATACCCCTACCTACCTACGACTTAGTGCCGGAGTTGCAGGTATGAATAGCATTTCTAAAGCCTTTCCGGCATTCGACGTAAGCAGAGGATCCGAATTAACAACGACCTTCACCCATCTACATGTAATGTAAATTTTGTAACTATGTGTAAATTTTGAAAAAAGGCCTTCTGCTTGAGTTTATTGCGGCGCTTCTTCTCAAGCAATGGGTCTAGGAAGCGCTGGTAAATTCTTTTCCTGACGTGTAAAAGTGCCCCTATGTGGCCAATTTGCTGAATAAATGATTGAATTTGAATATGTTTAGTCGATGAAAAGTATTTTTAACCGACTCCAAAAAAAAGGATGAGGTTCTCAATTCGTCGGATTCTTTTTTATGTATTTTCACTGAAAATAAATAGATAACGTGAACCGATTTCGATTCTTCTTTTTTTAATCGTAAGCTGGTACTTTCAAGTTGGATTCATATTAATTTGGTTCAGTTCTGATGATGGAATCCATGAGAAAATGAGGGAACTCCTCTAAATTTAGCTAGCACGTAGTACGTAGGTGATTTTGGTGTCAATTTCGAAGTCTACAGAGTTACTTATAACTTTCTATAGTAATGTTTGGAAACTATAATCGACAAATAAAATTAAATAAAAAAATAAAAACCGCCTTCAAACTCCGACAGGCTGCGAAGTCGGTGTCAAGTGAACCAACCCAAAGTAATGATAATCATATAGGTGTTGTGTTTCGACGGTTCCGGGGCAACCTACCGAATCCTACACCGGAGATGACGATGCAGCGGAGCCACGCCGTTTCGTCGCCAAAATAGTTTTATTTGGTTTCATGACGCATTGGTGTTAACTAACTGTAAGGTCATGTTAAACTTTTATCAATAAATATAAATTTATAAATAAATAGGTAGGGACTTTGACATTGACATCGTAGCCTGTCGGAGTTATCTACCTTCTGCTTCTATCCACGTGGAATTTGGTTACAGGGTTCCCGCAGTAACTAAACGTTTTTCCGGGATAAATTCGATTTAGTCAGTGTTTTTAACACGCATGCTGGTCGTAATCTGCATCACAAACGGATGGCCAAATGTAATGCGGCTACATAAGTACGCCGTCTTCGATAACTCCTAATGTAAAGCTAAAGTAACCATCGTAAAGGTAACTATTGCATTTAAATTAATAAGTATCAGTAGGTAGGATCAGTATTATTTATTTTAATACACAACTTGCAACACACAGCAGTGCGAATGACGGTCGGGTGTCACCTACACTACTACAGAATACCTACCGTAGTGGCATACCTGGTGAAGTATTATTTGTATCATGGACCATACCTACATTAGGTAGGTACTCTCACTCAGATAAATACATGTTTGCACTTCACAACCTTTCCATTTGATACATCCATTTCTTATTCACACCCTTCTTATCCTATCCTATATGTGGACACCGCAAAGCTCACTCGACCTTAAAAGTCTCGGAAAAAACGGTTCAGAAGAGTGGGCAAGTGAATATGTAAAAATATGCAAGCTTGAAAAGAACTGAAGAATAGATTTAATTTAAGTAGTCCATTCTTGGATGTTTTATATCTTTTTTTTTCATTTCTCGCTAGCCGGTATTGCCAGAAAGTTACCTACCTCCCGCGTACCTACCTACCAGAAAAGGCGACGTAAATTCGGCTACAACGAAACAGAGCGACGATCTGATGAAGATCGCGGGAAACTTGTTGTATGTTGAAGATTGATGGCTGTGGATGGCACACGACCGATCTAAGAAGCGAACTTTGGGAGAGATTAAAATAATCCAAATTTCAATTCATAAATTCAGCAAATTGGCTACATTATACGGGCACTTTTTTACGTCAGAAAATCTGAAGAAGACGACATAGCTACCTTCCAAAACACATTATTTGACAAAACTACTTTACAATGGACGAAGAAGACTTCAAAGCATACATACTTAGACTTAATGATCATGCTGGTGACCAATAAATAACCTCGAAGTTAGGTGCGGAATAAGTAGAGCAAGCACGTTCGTTGTTCAGGGCAGCCGTGTCAAAGGTTCGAATAACCGAAATAATTCCTTCGGTAACGAAAATGTGAGTCTGATTTATCATGAATTTTCATGTAAAGTAGATAACACATTTGACAATGTTTATGTTTTCTTACAAATTCAATTCAATTCAATTCAATCATTTATTCAGTAAATTGGCCACATAGCGGCACTTTTACACGTCAGAAAAGAATTTACCAGCGCTTCCTAGACCCATTGCTTGAGAAGAAGCGCCGCAACAAACCAAGAAGAAGGCCTTTTTTCAAAATTTACAAAATTTACATTACATGTATAAAATATACATATAGGTACGTACTAAAATTACATTGAAGGGATGTATAGTCCCTAACTTAAACTTAAATCTAAGATCTTAGAGATGTATAGTCTCCAAGGGTCCAGAAAAAAAAAATATATGGAGATGGCCTCCATTGTCAAATAAATATAAATTCCATAGATGTCGACAGTCTCAAAATGTCAATAAATAATGAAATACATCATGTATAAAAGAGTTCATTAATACATGTCAATAAGAACATGATGAGGTCTCTCGCTTAAAATGTTTGACTTAGTAATATATTTAAAGCTAATGATTATTTTTAAAAGTCCTTGCAAGCATGAACAGACCGGACCCCACAGACAGCACCCGTTTCTTAGGGAAAGTGGCGACCCGATCAACGACGCCGCTGTAAGCAAGGACCTTAAAGCGAGCATGACATGCTCTAGCTGCTGGACAAATCAGGTAGTGAAAGAAAAAAAAAGAGTTAATATTTGCCCAGCGAGAAACATATCATGTTACTAGTCAATAATAATAACCTAAACAGTTGGCTAAAAACGATTCTTATCATATAAAAAGTCATTCACCGAATAATATGCCTTCTTTAAAAGGCGGTACAAGTAAGTATTAAGATTTCAGTAAGATTTCCATTTGGACCGTGTTACATCACTGGCATATTTCGAGCTTTGCTAAATATTTTTCCACAAAAGAAAACTCTATCGGTAATATATTATACGACTCGAGCGTCCATTGTCCGTTAGGTAATGCCACAGAATAAGTAATAGTACTAAGGTAATGCAGGCGGTTTTCAGAAATATATTACAGGTCGCGGAATGTACCTAACTTGAGAGGTGAGCAAAAGAAGAGGGGATTTCTGCGCATGTTTACGACTGAAGGGGCAATAAGCGTGCACGCACGACAAAGCGCCCCCTGCGTCCCGCGCCCTTAGAGCTTATTTTTGACTTCTGCGCATCGAAGGTCTTCGCTCAAGTTAAGTACCGATGCATTATAAGTGTAATTTATTTTATTTTATTGTCGCTCGCTCGGTCAATAGGTCGACGATTTCATAATTTTAAAGGCACGCGTCTGATTTTGAAATCAGTTTCAAAAATACACCTAAGTAGTGTATTAATGGGGCTTTCAGATCTAGGATCTTCGATCTACGATCTGACGCCCATTAATACCAGTGTTTCGTTGCCTGTATTTGAAAGCCCCAATCAGGTATTTTTAGCTACGATCTGAAGCCCATTATTCCCAGTGTTTCGTGGCCTGTATTTGAAAGCCCCAATCGGGTATTAGTTTCGTCTATTTAAGGGAAAAAAAAACAATAACTGACTCATTTCTATGCGCATTCGAGCCAGGATGGGACGGTCCTCTTATAATATATGCAAATAAGTACTTATTTTATTATTTAGGGCGTTCCTGTTAGCAACACGTTTTATTTTCAGAAATGAAATTTCGAAAACAATCCCAGAGCATGAAATTGGATGTAGTTTGTACGGTGGATAAGAAACGCAACTTTCGTCACGGTAAACTTTTACCTGACACTATCCGTTGTGTAATTTGTGGACCCTCTAACTGTGGAAAAACGAATTTAATAATTGGACTTCTTCTTCACGAGCACGGACTGCGCTTTGAACACGTTTATGTTTATTCTAAAACTCTTTTCCAACCCATGTACAAATATTTAGAAAAAGTATTGGCATTAGTTCCATCAGTCACTTATCAAAAGTACTGTGAAAATGATCAAGTAATTAGCCCTCATGAAGCTAATATTAATTCAATTATAATATTTGATGATGTAGCGTGTGAGAATCAAAACAACATACGAGATTATTTTGCTATGGGAAGGCACAAATGTATTGATAGCTTCTACCTAAATCAAACATACAGTAAAATACCGAAACAGTTAATTAGAGACAACGCAAATCTAATAATTCTCTTCAAACAAGATGATGTCAATTTACGTCATGTTTATGACGAACATGTGGGATGCGACATGACGTGGTTACAGTTTCGAGAAATGTGTTCAAAAGTATGGAGCAGACCTTACAATTATTTGGTTATTAATAAAGATTGTCCTAAGAATTCAGGATGTTATAGGATGGGTTTTGATACCTTTGTTTTAGTGGATTAATACACAATTTATAAGGAAGGAATTTTAATAAAATATTTATTGTTATTAAAGGAACCATTGAGATAGGACATGACTCACAATATGAGTGAAGAGAAAAAATTTAAAGAAAAAATACTAAAGTCTACCGAGGCTGTCAAAAGAAAAGTTAAACTTATTCGAGACATACAAAATAACAATAATATGATATTGGAATCTGTTCTCAAACCAATTACAGACCCGCTCAATAATATCACAAAAAGTACAGTGAACAATAATGTAAATACCGTTGACACCAAATCTGATGATGAATTTAAATGGAGTAAAAATACAGTAAAAAAATTAAAATTCAGCCCAGATAGGGAAATCAGCGATGACAGCATAGACGATAAAACGGTTTTCCAAAAATCACTCAAATCGACTCCAAATCATGAATATCTACAATCAGACATTTCTGATGAAAACATATCAAATGTAAGTAATGATGCTAATGATGATGATGATGATGATGATGATGATTACGATGATGATGGTGATGATGAAAACTTGTCAATTGAAAGTCAAGACATCGACGATTATAATAAGACAACTGAAAGCGTTAATAATAATGCAATGGATAACTCTAACAATACGTCGTTTAAAACAGTAGATTCATTTCATACTCCACGCAATGATCTGGCTTGGGCTAAAAAATCAAGTACCTACGAAAACGTTCCTTTTGGTGTTCGAATGGAACGTGGCAAGCTTATGATAGGATCTTCTTCAGTTCACGTCGCTAAAAAGAAACTCAAAGTCAACGGGCGTATACTAACTCTGACACCAGGATTAAAAGAATTATTATTTAAGAAAGTGCCTGATTTGAATGTCATAACAGAAGAAGATAAACGTAATTACAAAATAATTTTATTAGAAACTAATGCCCACAGGCGCGATTTTAATCCAAACAAACCAATAAAAAGTAACAAAGGTAAAAAGTATTTACACATTATTAAACCGCTTTTTAAGTTGTCAAAACAGCGAACGACTAGCACTGAAAGCTGTAGTACGAGTATTAAGGGTCAAGGATTACCTACATTAAAAAGCGTTAAAAAGGATACTAACTATGTTTATTGGGACAATCCTAATGAGCTTGTAGATAGGTTGAAACTGTTGATAGCTTCTCGCGATGCTGGCAATACTGGTTTGGATAACGAAATTATAGCCATTATTGAAGAATTACGAGAAGGCGGGTACGTCAATAATATATAACTTTGAAATTCGTACTTCACCATCCAGTTAATGAGAGGCTTTCAGTAAGTAACAATCAACTATTCAAAATTAAAATGAATATTGACAAATTTGGTCATCATGTACATAAGCGTTTACGTTTAGCGCTAGTTTCTGATAATGCGCTTTTAAGGTCAGAGAATGGAGATTATGATTTACAATTTTCAAGACTAAAAGGTGTTACAAAACCACTAACAGCAGATGATGTAGTTAACAAGCAATATGTTGATCAATTTTTTAAGAATGTTTACGACAAAAAAGAACTTGATGAAATATTAAATAGTATAAAGAGTCAGATTCTGCTTCTTAATTCACAGTTAAGGATGAACTTTTATACTAAACAGGAAGTAGATATCATTGTCAAACACATTAATAATGACAAAGGAACAAATCGTGAATGAAATTCATCGTTCCGCTCGTAAAAATTTTAAACGCAGAGCAGTTATTTTAAAAGGGATTGATGATTTGTGGCAAGCAGATTTATTGGATTTACAAAAATTTCATACTTTTAACAAAGGATATAAATATATTCTGGTTGTAATTGACACCTTTTCTAAGTACGCGTGGTGTATTCCAACTAAATCTAAAACTAAAACCGAGATCAAAAACGCATTTGAAAAAATTATAGTATCAGACCAAAGAACTCCAATAAATTTACAAACAGACTTTGGTACAGAATTTTATAATAACGAGTTTGAACATTATCTAAAATCCTTGAAAATCAACCATTATTCTACGTATTCGGTCAAAAAGGCATCTATTGTTGAACGGTTGATAAAGACGCTCAAAGGTAAACTTTACAAATATTTCAGTTTTATTGGAAATTATAAATGGGTTGGAAGACCTATAGATGATATTGTCCACTCCTATAATCAAACTATGCATCGTACAACAAAATTTAAGCCTTATGATGTACATTATGGGAATGAAAGCGAAGTTAAGAAAAACATACTTAAATCACAAATTTTTTTACAACAAAAATCAAATAAATTCAAGGTTGGAGATCGGGTTCGCATTAGCAAATATAAAAGTGCCTTCCGTAAAGGTTATACACCTAATTGGTCAACTGAGCTCTTTACTATTAAAAAAGTTAATTACACGCACCCTGTTACTTACCATATAGAAGACCAACGGAAAAACCCCATACTTGGTACATTTTATGAACAAGAACTTCAGAAAACTACGTATCCAGATATTTATCTCATAGAAAAAGTAATCAAAAAAAAGGGAAGAAAAATGTATGTTAAATGGTTAGGACTTGCTGATAGTGAAAACAGTTGGATTAATAGAGATGATATTGTTTAATCATATTTAAACACTTCGTCGTATGCAAATTAATCATTAACTTTTCGGTGATGAGAGGAGGCGGACTTTTAAACAGTGTTATTAATCATTTACCGTTCGAACTCCACTTGCCGGGATATAATTATTGTGGACCAGGCACAAAATTACACAAGCGGTTGCAAAGAGGCGACAAAGGTGTCAATCCATTGGATAATGCGTGCATGCAGCACGACATAGCGTATGACAATCATTCTAATTTAAGTGATCGTCACCGTGCTGATTTAGAACTTTATAAAATGGCTAAACAAAGATTAAAGTCAAAAACTGCTGGAAAAGGAGAAAAACTGGCTTCGTGGTTAGTTAGCAAGGTGATGAAGTCCAAATTAAAAGCTGGTGCAGGAATCAAATCATTCAAACATTTTGTTAATAAAATACGTACCGAATTGAAAAAAAATAAATCGAGAAGTAAGAATGCATCAATCAGTCAAGCATGGGATGCAGCGAAAAAAATCATCTCTGTTTACAATACGAGTAAGCTGCGAGTTCCTCGCTTAATACCGATTCCAAAGTCGGGGGGAATACTACCACTCATTCCTATATTTGCCGGTCTCTCTGCATTAGGATCATTGGCTGGCGGAGCTGCTGGAATCGCAAAAGCTGTTAACGATTACAAAGCTGCTAGAAACAACTTAGCTGAATCTGAACGTCATAACAAGATGATGGAATCTATAGCGTTGGGAAAAGGGTTGCATATTAAGCCATATAAAAGTGGAAAAGGATTGTGTATCAAGGCTTCAAAAAACTGAATGATCGGTTACCCAGACGAGCACTTACTAATTATGATATTTTAAAACACTCAATTGACATACCTTATTTTAGAGGTGTTTTTATGAGAGATACTTTACCAAAGCGACCGAAAAGAGTAGAATGTGCAATCATAAATTTAGATAGCTCAGAAAACCAAGGGACTCACTGGGTAGCCTATGTCAAAATAAATAAATATTGTGAATATTTTAATAGTTATGGCGATCTCCAACCTCCGCTTGAATTAATAAATTATTTAAAAAACTGTAACATTTCATACAATTATACCACTTACCAAAAGTTTAATACTGTGAATTGTGGACATTTATGTTTAAAATTCTTGAAAATATTTTGGTGTAAACATTTAAATGCGACTGATCAATAAAAAACTTTACATTCACACAATGTCTTTCACTTTATCCATAACTGGATGTTCCTCCTCTCTTGTAACAAATTACTCGCCAGCTCTTCATATAGATGGTGACTATGAATGCGGTCTGCTATATATGTCGACTTTTAATTCAATACCAAATATAGACAACAGAAATAATAAGTTTTATTATGGAAGAAATGAAGTAGTACAAATACCTGAAGGCTCATATGAATTGCAAGATATTGGTGATTACCTCAAAAGTCGTCTTCGAGATTGTTCTTTTACATTATCATGTAACAATAACACATTAAAAACTTCTATATTGTGTTCTAAGAATGTTTACTTTAATAAAGAAGACTCTATTGGTAAGCTTCTTGGTTTCGGGAATGAAACTGTTCCGGCGAATATATTTACTGAGTCCGCGTTGCCTGTATCCATTCTGTCTACAACCATAGTCCGAGTGGAATGTGACATCGTGAGCGGATCTTTTGTAAACGGGAAACCTAGTCATATAATTCATGAGTTTGTACCTAATGTGCCACCTGGTTACCGGATTATAGAAACACCAAAAAACGTTATCTATTTTCCTGTTACTCAAAAAAGTTTGAGCTCCCTTAAAATAAGAATTTTAGATGCAAACGATCATTTAGTAAATTTACGTGGTGAAGAAATTCAAATATATTTGCATGTTCGTAAAAATGATAGACTTTAATAAAAGCACGAACCCATGCAAAAAAACTAGTATTAACCATCGTGCTATCAAGAAAAGAACACCTAAAGGGCAGCTTACTAAGGAAAATAAACAGTTTCTGAAAATAATAGGTCTATTAAAATGAGTATATTATCAGTAACAGATAATTTTAGTTTCGACAACTCAATAGAAAGTTTCGAATATCATTCGTATAAGCCCTACGTTACAAGTTTTAATTTAAATGATGAAATTCGTATACCTATTAATCAACAAGATCTATATGTCCTGCCGTCAGAAAGTACTTTATACATAGAGGGTTCCATTGCAGTATTCAACAGAGAAACGAAAGAGCAAATGAAAAGTATTCTTTTTACAAACAATCCCATACTTCATTTGTTTCAAGATATTAGATACGAACTGAATGGGATTGAAATCGATAAAATTAAGAATGCTGGCGTTACAACAACAATTAAATCTCTCATATCCATGAATGAACTTGAGTCGTCAATGTCAAAGCAGTGGGGTTGGGATATTGAAGGCACTAAAAATTCACATGGAACTTTTGCTGTGTCTATTCCGTTAAAAAAGATTCTTGGTTTTGCGGAAGATTACAACAAAATTATTATTAATTGCAAGCATGAACTTATTCTCTTACGATCCAACACTAATTTCAATAGTGTACAACTAAATACAAATGAATATATAGATAACATGATTATATCTAAGATAGTCTGGCGTATGCCTCATATTAAGGTTTCCGATAGAGAAAGATTGAGATTACTCAAACATTTGGAAAAAGATCATGCTATTCAAATGGCCTTTAGGAACTGGGACTTATACGAGTATCCTCTTTTACCACAATCATCAAAACATTCGTGGGCCATCAAAACCTCATCTCAAATTGAAAAACCACGATACGTTATAATCGGATTTAAAACGAACAGAAAGAATGATGTTTTCAAAGATGCAACTTGCTTTGATCACTGTAATTTGAAAGACGTAAAAGTGTTTTTAAATTGCAACTATTTTCCTTATGAAAACTTGAATGTTAGTTTTTCAACAGAAAAATTTGCTTTATTATACGAACAATATGCCAAATTCCAACAGTCTTATTACAACCGCATTCAAGCACCGTTGTTGTCACCACAAGAATTTAAAGATATTGCACCGCTATTCGTTATAGACTGTTCACGTCAAAACGAAACCTTAAAAACAGGGTCAGTAGATGTTAGAGTTGAATTTGAATGTGAAACAGATTTACCTGACCTTACTTCGGCTTATTGTCTTATTTTAAATGACAGTATTGTAGAATATAAGCCGTTAAGCAATATTACCCGTAAAATTTCATAAAATGGTGGACTGTCTGTTTGTTGACCTCCAGGGTTTTAAATCTTCGGAAAATGACTTTATTGTTAAAGAATTTGCATATAGTACAAATTACTATACACAATCATTTTTAATAAAACCTCCATACCCATTCTTTACTCTATCGGAAAAAGAAAAAAGACAAGTGAGATGGGTAGAAAAGAATCTTGGTATTTTGTGGAGTGAGGGTTATGTTGACTTTAGAGAGTTCAAACGAATTATTGTAACTCATTTAGAGCACAAGAAAATATTTGTTAAAGGTAACGAAAAGATTAAATGGGTTAAAGATTTGTGTGATGACTGTATTGTAATTGATATAGGAGAGTTGCATGCTCCCTCGCTTTGTGACCTACATAAAAAGTATTCTTTAAATGGAAATTTGAATTGTGTAAATCATAAAAAGAAATGTGCGTTAAAAAACATTATATGTATTAAAACATGGTATTTTGAGAATGTGTGCAAAAATAATTTTACGATTGAATAAATTGTATTTTAATAATATCTTTGAATTTTCATTTTACTAACAAAACCTTAATACCCAGGATAACTAAAGAAATTAAATAAAACACCTTAGCTAGGAAATATAGATTTATTCAAATTTTACACATCAAACATTTTTACACCTTTCTTCATAATATTTATACCTACTTATACATTCTAGCACTATAGTACTTACTTAATTAAATAACACAATAGCTACAATGTCTAATTTTACTACAGGAAATTTTATAGACGTTACAAATACATAGCGGATTTGATTCAAACTAGAATTAAACAATATCAAAACATAGACTTATGACCCCAAGATAAGGTTGATATTCGGTCACTAAGCAAGATACGTTTGTCATCATTTGACGACAGTGCTACTTTTTTCACAGATTGCGTGAAAATTACATGCTTTAATGATTTAAATACAATGTTAGTCTTTCTCAACCTTTCATTATTTAACAAAACGTTCTTATAGTTCTCAAAATCTAAATGGCGCAAGACATATTTCTTTGTACCCTTAGCTTTTTTCAGTTGTTTTTTTTCTGTTTTGATACAGTATAATTTGGACCTCAGACCTACAAACTGGTGGATAATTTCGCCTGCAAGTTCGTCCTTGAACAGGCCAGGTACTTTATTATGTTGCCGAGTAATGCCATACAGATTATTAGTAGGATAATTACTGGTATCAAAATAATCCTGAAAGTTCAATTTGATGTCTGCGTATAAATCTTCGGTGCTTATGGAGTACAAGAACGAATCAGTATCTGTATAACATAAATTTATACTAGACCCGTAAAAAGGTTTCATTTTCGAATAATGAAAATCATACATATGAGATTTTGATGTTTCTAGAACAGTAAAACCAATGTAAATGGGTCGATCAAGTTTAACAGACTCGGGCTTCATTTGTACAGCCACGAAATTTTCAGAAAAAATAGTTGAGCTATGATAATTCGGTCTAGATATCAGGCATTCGGCTCCATATTTCTTTTTTGTTTTATTCTTGGTATCATTCCAAATGTTAACGAGCATAACTTTCAACCTTTTCTCGGGGTCTTCTAACGTCTTTCCAAAAATAGCATTGTTAAATAATTTAAACAAGTTTTGTTCAAAAACAGACGTAGCTTTTTGTCGTAACTGTGTGTTTAAATCTATGTACTGTTTTAAAAATTTACTCTGCTTAAATTTTATTACTCTATGAATTTTTTTTAGTACTAAGCCATGTTTCAAGCATGTTTTTAAATGTACATAATGAATAACATACTCATATTTATCATATAAATTCGGGATCAGTTTAGGTTGCTTTGAACCAGGAGGTACGAACTTTTGAGGACAGAACGGAATATCGTTGTGCAAGTCATGTAAGTATTCTGGATACTGTAAATCCACTTCCAAAATATAACCAAAATCGGAATCATCCGGTACTAGACGAATATCAAGGTCTTTAATTTCACTTTGAGGCAATAATTTGAAGTCGCCATATGGCAAGCTGGTACACATCGCATGTCCGTACAGATTATTACAGTCTATGTAAAGTAAAAAAATATTCGGTATACTACGATCGTAATCAGACATGTATTTGTTATTTGCCCTGACATATCGTGTTGAACATAAGCACACTCCCCCTCGAATACCTTTCTGTATAATTCTAATTATTTCTAGGTCGTTAATAAGCTGTAATTTTACGTTGGTTATTCGTAACATAGCATCAAAACTTAAACTTGGTGCGGTTAAATAAAAAGCAGGATCTAGTCCATAATTAACTTTACAAGTTTGACGAAATTTTTCAAATATGTCAGCCAATAACAACACATCAGATTTAAGGTAAAGATCAGTGTATTCCCCTAAATTCTCCAGTTCAAATGATTTCCAAACAAGATTGGCGTGCTCGTAATCATATTTTGATATCATTTCATTAGTTAATGAGCTATAAAAATAATGTTGCTGAGGTAAGCATTGCTCTTCGTAGCGAGTCCAATTATTCATATACTCATAAGGGTAAATACCTTTACGTTTCAAAAGGTCAAAATGCACCTTTGATGGATAGAAATGTGCAAGGTGAACGAAATCTTTGTCGTCTAAAGTACTTACAAGTTCTCCTAAACTAGCTCCTAAAAATTTAAATGAATCCACAAACCGAACCGGCATCACTTGATTTCGATTTTTAATAAAATACTTTGTGAAGGATATATAATTTTCTTTATTTTTAGCAATAACTTTAAGTTGACCAGGCATTTCCCCTAATTCACGTAAAAATAAATGGGAATCATAACCGGACAAATTGTGGAAAAACACGGGCACGAAATCTGGTATACGAAAACGTAAGTTGCAAAATCTGTGGCAGGCCCCACGAAACTTGCCACTAAAATGCGAATGGTCTCGAACTGAGTCCCCAAGCAATAAATTGCCACAAAGAAAGCAATGTTCAGCATTTGAGAAATCTTTTTCTTCCGTCTCAGTAATGACCATCGGTTTGGGGTTCGAATAAATATTATTAATTGTAGATATATCCCTTTGCAAATATTTGAGAAATTTAGCAACGCAATCTTCTCCACGGTATGTAACGAATTTGTTGAGAGAACTATCGTATGAACATACAACATAGTACGCAAAGGCAGCTGGCACATGCTCCTGAAGTTGAATAGTGTTTTCTGATCCTGATTTTCCGTTTGTGTTAGGTACTAATAAGGATTCAAAGTCTGCGTATATTACGAAAGGCATATCTTGCATTCGTTCAAAATTTTTAAACTTTATTTCCTCATTTTGATTTGGTAATAATGTTTTTACACCGCCACATACGTGAGCATCCCTTTTTGTTTCACTATTGAAAAATATCATACATTCTTCACAAAGAAAAAGTTTACCCTTGTGTTTTGTTAATTGATGTTTAAGCAGACGGCCTAAATCTTTAATCAGACAGTAATGAGTTTGCCAACCAGTTTCTAACATTAACAAATTAACATGATGTTGCTTGCGGCATGCGGTTTTGTACAGTGGACCTACAACTTCAGATTTATTATTTATCGCATATACGTTAACACTTATATGTTGATTATTTTTCTCAAATATTTTTATGTCGTTTAAACCCACGGGAAAGGTCATATTTTCGATATTGAGTACGTCCTCGTAATGAGGGTACAAAGATACTTTTTGAACATTATTTTTAGCAGGAAACAAATAAGCCATCACACACCACAGAAAGCAAAACGCATCATTATTTTTTATATTAACGCACGCACGTTTTAGTTTTATAGTTTTAGGCAAATCTATAAATCCAGACGCTCTCAGAGGATTGTACTTGCAAATATTAATTTCTAGGTATAAATTTTTCATGAAAGACCACCCGCTGTCTTTTGTTTGAAATTCATCAATTTTTCGGCAAATCCTCTGCAAAGCATTTAAAAATACTTCATTGAAATTGAAATTTGGATGTATTACAATATTCTGCGTTGCAAACGACTTTATGTCACATGTATCATTTTTTAGCAAAGAAAACTCCGCAAACAATTCGAAACTCACTTTGACACTACCGAAAACTGATTGCCTCGCTTCCAAAATACGACGAACCCGAGCGCGAATGTTAGTCATAAACTCAAAAGGAGGAACCGCACAGTCAAGGTCATTTTCACTCGCCCGCACCCGGTATGATGCTATCCTACTACGAAAAGCGCTAGCAATTTTTTCAATGCCATCAATATTGTATATAGAGTTGTTATTTTTGTGCGCGGTGCTACGTAAATGAGCAGAAAATGAGCGACTTGGTACAGATATTTCGCAAACGGAACAGAAAACCGACCGGCTACTCATTTTCAATAGGTAATTGACTAACACCAAGGTTAATAAATGTATCGTATAATAAAAAATATATAAAAAAATCCCGGTAAAATAATCCTACGTCAATAAAATGCACCTTACATATTTTTAACACTTTTTTTCATATGCAAAACCTCTGACAAATTAGAGTTTACCTGAATTTTGAAATTAACAAGTGATGTTATGCTATGCTATGCGTTTGATGTTACATCAGCAACATTATAGGTATAGGATAACTAAATTATCTAGGGAAACACACTATTGCAATTAATTAAAATTAAGGTCAAATATTACGAATAAAGGTATAGTAAGAATAATTAAGAACTATTCACGGTAAAATGTTCCTTCTTCAGGAAAATGCTCTTTAGAAATTTTCAACATTTTTTTTATATACGAAACCTCTGGTGAATTAGAGTCCACCTGAATTTTGAGGTTAACTAGTGCTTTCTCCCATCTGTCTTTCAACGCGATCGATGCTATATCAGCAACGTTATACAATCTCAACTCTATGAAAAGGTTACCGGACAACTGACTATAGCGACACACCTTTCCACCGGGGACTTGTCGAATTAGCGCAGACCGCAGCCGTGTAGCACGTTTTTCAGCGCAGACGTCAGCATCACTATCATCGTCAAGAGCCCAGCCCGAAGAAGCGGCACTTTGTTGATCCAGCAATGATAAATCTTTCAACCTGTAAATCACAAAATATGTTTGTTAAAAATAAATTAAAAATAAGACAAAAGTAATGGAATCTTTGTAGGGTAATAACCGGATTTTCACAAAATAAGAAAAAACCCAACTGAATATAAATTAGTGATATACTCAGTGTCACTCTCACAATAAAGACGAATCCAACGATACATCACAAGATAAAATCCATCGAGCCGTTTCGGTTGCAGAGAGACATACATATACCCGAAAAACATAACCCTCATTCTGGCGCAGTCGGGGTAAAATATAACCTGGATACTTAGGTAATGTTTAATTAATGTGACACGTTTGTAATGTAACACGGAGTATTATAATGCTTATCGCGCACATATTCTTATAGGAATCGAACCCATGCCAACCATCTTTGTTGTTTTAGACAATACTTAAAATTTACTTACCGCTGAGACGTAACTTTCTCTGCTAACGATTTGGACTTCGGTTTATTAGATCTATAAAGAAAAGAAACACATTAATAAGGTACTGGTTACAAAAAAAACAATATTACTTTAATTTGCTACAAGAACTACATAAACAAAATTAAAAGTTGCTTACCGTTGTATCGGTGTTTCGTCATCAGATTCATACAGTTCGATAGTCTTTTTAGATACCTTTTGCTTCTTAGATCTGAAACAAAATAATGCGATATTTATTTTTTAGGTCGCAAAATATTTAAAACAAAATAAATTTTAGTAAATAGTTATTGCCACTAACCGTGCTGACTCCAGCGCTTCAACAGCAGGTTCACGAAGCGTCCTCTTCTTACTCGATATTTTTTTCGACCTACAAAAGAAACAGAACGAAAATGAAACACATACTTTTTTTACATGAAATCGCTAACAAAATATCAAAGCAAATTAGTACAAAGAGATATATATGCCTCTTACCTCGAATGTGAAGTCTGAGAGACCTCTAAATTTGGTTTTCTGACTGCAATTTCGGTAAAGGACTCTGAATCAGACCTGCAATAAAAATGTGTATTTTTACATAGCTGCTGTTGGTTTAATGTATAACTTACACAAAATGAATACAACAATAAAATTTGTAAAAACTTACGCACATGATTTCAATGTAGTGTTGCTTTGCTGGCGATCAGTGAGAAAGTAATAAAATTAGCAATCAAAGTCAGGTCGCCGCAAATATCACTTCACAGTTGTTCTCAACCTTCGTTATGTAAATAAATCAATACAACCTAATAAGCGTAATGGTAGAAAATACACGAAAGGCATGTTTTTACAGGTTTAATACCTGTGATACATATTTCAAAATCAGCAATTATTCAACAAACAAAAGCGTCATATTAATTTTAAGTAATATGCGGTTATATCAAAGCATCCGCTCTAATTTCAAACAATGCCGATATTTCGTTCCTTTGAAAGAATAGAATACGACTTTCGTCTCTTTCCAATACGTTATACTACAATGATTGCAAGTGAGAAGAAACGTGTACAGGGTCACATGAACGGAAAGAATTGCTCCACTGAATGCGTTAATTCACAAAGATGTAGGTAACTTTTAAAATTTCCATTACATTATTTAAAAAAACCTGTCAGAACCTGTAATAAAAACATTCCTATATGATCTGACTTTATAATACCTTACACATGTTGTAACTTGTACTGATTGTATCCACGTTTCACGATATAAGCAATTTACATACCTAACAATTAGAAATTTCTACATTCTGATTGGAAACCTTACCATAAACGCACGTCGTTCGCGCTATCGATAAATCCTATACTTCAGTGAAAATGGTGAGTTGACGCTTGTATTGAAATTTCTAATTTTCTAATTACATGCTTATAATCATTTATTTTATTAATATTTCAGTTACACCATCTTAAATGTTTTGTGATTATTTTCAGAGCAAATCCAGTTCGCAACCATTGACCGCCTCCAAAGGTGTTAGTGAGCCGAATATTTCCACTTTTTATTCGCAAGCTGCATTCGATGACGATTTACCGTGTTCGCAAGATTTAGATGGTTACTTAGAGTACCAACAGGAATGTGTAAATAGACTGAACAAAGTTCAAGAGGTACAAAAGCATTCGAAACTATCAAAGAAATCCTTGAAGAAGAAGGCAAGCAGCGGGAAAAACAAAGCCCGCGACAGTGGATTAAATTCCTACGTCATTAAACAATGTAAAAAAGGCCGACGTATTATTCAAATAAGCATATCAAATCTTGAACTGGACAACGAGTCTGAAGACGTTGCCGTCCAGTATATAGTGGAAACTGAATATGATGACGTATTGAATTCCACCGAAGGACTTGTCGATAAAATAGTAAAAAGATTAAGTAATGTAAATTATTAGATTTAATTTGGATTTAATTTAGTTGATGTATGTTTCTTTATTACTCATTAGAAAATATTTTGATATATAAGTAGAATAATAATGTACAGATTTATTTTAGCATAACGATTGTAGTTGATGTGTTACTACTTAAAAAATAAAAGTAAATGTTTCTTTATTGTTAAATAACATTATTTTTGAAAATATTGATTTGTTTTAGTAAAGTTGTAGTCGATGTATACCTATTTAGAATATAGCATATTGAAACATGTTTTGAATGTTGAATTATTAACATAAAAATGGTTAGTGTAAAATCTAAGTTCCCTATTGTATAAGTTATATTGTACCGAATAAATATTAAAACATTAAAATATTCGTTTCATTGATGTTTTGCATACGGATCCCTAAATAGCAAGCTTGCAATATGTAGCTTGAATGAGTGACGTCTTGAAGGTTTCGTGTTTCTACTCAGTCGCAAGTCAAAGTTATAGGTACAATGCGCATTATACACAGCTTTTGTTAATTTAGATTATAATGCGATATGATTACGATTCAAATTACCCAAACTACTTTCGTGAGTTATATTCTTTAAGAATGTACTAAATAATACTCGGTATAATAAAATCGTAAAGTACCTACGTCATAGCCACGTCAAATGAATCCGCCAATCAGAAAATCGGGTCTACATCGCGCTTGCGAAGTTTTTAAAACGATTTGCATAAATACAAGATCTGTTTTATAGACCGTCGGGTTGTAGCGACCGGGCAACCCGAGTATTCTGTACCTATGCGGTCGGTAGCGTATAGATGCTCATACCCGATGCACGTAAAACCGTAGCCTTATGCGAGGAATACACTTTCTCGGGGTTGCGATTCACGTCTGTGGAATTTGATCAACTTCACAGGTGTGTTGTGCCGCGATGCCATAGTGAACACTATGAAGGTGACGGCTGGGGTCAATGGCGGGCCCCGGGGACCTTCGCTGTGAACGCTATGAAGGGTGACGGCTAGGGTCAGTGGAGGACCCTGGGGACCCTTGCACGCAACCAAGAGTTGATCGCCTTGGATGTGTGATTGTATCGTAGTGGTTTTTGACAATTTCCAATGCACCTCGTGGAGTGCCGAAGTGGAATATGTACATGAAAAGCACGGCACTCCGCGAGGGTTTTGCTGTTTTGCACAATGAAGTTTTTACAACACTGTGTAACAAAGCAGTCTGCCTGTCTGCTTAGCATTTCAAAGTAAAAACCAAAGAGTGTTTGAAATCAATATGATAGCGAACTTAAAATATGACTTAAAACAGTGAATTTCACAGCATTAACATTTCCAACAAAAATCCGATTGGGGCTTTCAAATACAGGTCACGAAACACTGGGAATAATGGGCTTCAGATCGTAGCTAAAAATACCTGATTGGGGCTTTCAAATACAGGCCACGAAACACTGGGAATAATGGGCTTCAGATCGTAGCTAAAAATACCTGATTGGGGCTTTCAAATACAGGCAACGAAACACTGGTATTAATGGGCGTCAGATCGTAGATCGAAGATCCTAGATCTGAAAGCCCCATTAATACACTACTCACCTAGTTGTTATCTACTTACAACTTGATAAAATAATATTTGGAAAGAGTAGCCCAAATAACAGAAATCGTATGTAAACTCCGAAATATTGAGAAGTCAGAGTGAAGTGAACCGACTCATAGGCAATGAAAATCTCCCACTGAATTGGGTATAGGTGAAAAATGACAATGTGTTCGACTTATTTATCCTTAGATAGGAATAATATTCCATATCACGAGAAAAAAATCTCAGAATTTTCTGTTCCGTAGATTGCGCGTAAAAAATAAAAATGTTTTGGTGGCATAGCGGCTGTTTGTCACATATTTTAGTAAGCCGGCTTTAGTGAGCCGTCATACCGCCAAATAATTTTATATTTTTAAGCTCAATCTACGACACGGAAAATTCTGAGATTTTTTCCTCTTGATACGGAACGTTATCCTGTCCAAAAATAATTAACTCGAGCAATTTGTCATTTTTCATCCATACCTAAATATTCTTATTGCGAGCTCGGTAGGCCTCGAACAAGATGGAGCGACGACCTCGTGAGGGTCGCGGGAAACCGGTGGAAGCAATGGAAGCGAGTAGCACAAGACCGGTCTGAGTGGCGAGCCTTGGGGGAGGCCTATGTTCAGCAGTGGTTCGTCTTTCGGCTGAAATGATGATGATGATTCTTATTGCAAGAACGTAAAGTAACTGAGACTTGATGTCAGTGAATTATTTGTTCTCGTCTAACACTACTCGCAATAATCGTACTTGTATGTGTGTGAGAGAGATAGCGGAAAAACATAAATGGCGACTTAACGTCTAGGCAAGACAAGTCTGTTACCTAGTAGGGGAGGCGCGGATGCTAAATGTGTATTTACAGTATTGGACATTGAAGGGAAAATATATTTATCGCAATAAAAAATAGTTAAAAGGTGAGTTGAGCCTCTAGAATATTTCGTAAAAATTAAAAAACACACATGGACGTACTGATAGTTCACACGAGTAGATATGAACTACGTTTCTCCGGTCTCTGTAATTGTGCTAATCAGCCTGTTGGGATTCCGGTAGCACACGCCCATAGGTACCTATTTACGAGAAAGATATCGAATTTACTGGAGAGCGTTAGATATTTATGGGATTTGAAATGCTCCAAAACGTACGCGTATCTACTTAAGAGGATAGGTATCACCCATATTTTAATCTAACGCGCTCTAGTAACTCCACAAACCCTCTCATATGCTCCCGGACTATGTAGGTAGTTTAGTTTTACGATCTCAGGTAAATTAGGTTCGGTTATTCTGATACGTGCATAATTGGAAATAATTACTCGTGCAGTTTATTGCCGTGTTGAAAGATTTGCCGACATTATTTTTTAAAAGAATCAATGAATTTTGCTAGGTGTCGTTTGTGTGTCATATGACTTACGATATGTACCTAAAACAATAGGTTGTTTTTTTATTATTATTACTGCGCATACCAATTCAAAGAAATAACACGACCTAAAGCATTCTATGAGTGAAATTGAATAGTCAACGCGGCATATACTTAAATATTTAAAAAGTTTACATCTCGCATACCTAGGTATTCATTGAATAAATGAGACATCAAAACACATACCGAGTTTGATGCATTTACAATGACGAGTAATTCATTGTGTCATTCATTGTGTTTGTAGTGAATCAGAACAATGTTCATGTCGGCCAGCACATAACTAATCACTAAACTAGAACAGTGTCATTTCGACCCATTCCGTACATAAATTACACGGCCCTATCTGGTTAGGGTTGCCATCTCCTAGAGTGAAAAAGCCGGACTCTGCCCAGAAAAAAGCCGGACATTTTACCCGAAAAGCCTGACATAACACACAACGTCCACAACTAAAAGCCAAAGACAAAGTTATAAAGCTGGACATACCTTTATTAAATGTTAAACCCCATTTTTTCCCGTGTCCGTGGGAATTTCGATAAATCTTCTCTTACAGTTCCCCTACACTCTTCAAGGAACTTACATGCCAAATTTCAGCTTTATTCGATCAGTACTGACATGACTGACAGTAGTGATGATGATGATGATTGCTTCGCTTGAGGCGCTTACAAAAAGTCAAACAAAAGCCGGACAGGCCGGACATATAAATATTTGGCCGGACACAACTCGCAAAAACATGTCCTGCTAAATACAAACAGATGGCAACCCTATATCTGGTACAACCTTGCATGGTAATTTTATTGTTAAACTCATACGCCGTTTTATATGCCATCGACATGCGCCAAGGCCGATTTTCCCTTTTCCCGTAAAATAAGACCAATCCCTACCACTTGGAAAGTCAGTGAACCTACCTACCTACCTATACATCAATCGAAGTCACAAACTCATATGGGCATGTAATCAGTAGTAATCATTATGATGTGACCATTTTGAGTAGAGCCTTTCCCCTCTGTTTTGGTGCAGTTGTTCGGGTGGTTTGAGGGGGGGATGTAGCGACTGTTGAAGGCCTGTGCTTGTTGGTGACAACAAGGACCTGCGTGAGCGCAGGTTTCGCAAAGATCTTGCAGTGTTGTAGTGACGGCCGCGCGGGAAAGACGTGCGCGGGTGACAGTGTTTTTGTTCGCGCGTATTTGAAAGTGATGTGTTGGTAGGTACTAAGGGCTTAAGAGAACGGATTGCGAGGTAATGGTCTCAGTTGCATAATTTGTGCTAGTTGCGATTTGTTTTGTTTTTAAGAATTGGGCAATCGCTACGGGAGTAGGTATCTAATTACTTCACTCATGGGTATATTTATTTGAATTAGATAATGTGCATTTTAAAATCACCGATTTTGTTAGAAAGCCCAATTAGTACCGCATATAGATTATTGAATTATTAGGAGTACTTACCTTGTTAATTGCTAATCATCATGCATCATAAACTGGATTAATAATTACCATACTAAAAATTACATTTCTTTATAGATTTGCTTATTCTATAAATGCCATCTCAAATTACTTTTACGGTCATCCTTGGCCGTAAAGTGGCATTTTCTGCCCGCTAGCTACACGGGGAGAAAATCTCACTTCCTAGCCAAGGCAAAACGTAAAGTTTTAGAAAAACCACGGGCAGAAGTTCGTAAAGCCCTAGATACCTATATAGAAATATGGGTTTTACCTTCGGTTCGGGCTACGGGCTAACACCTGCGACCTAGGACATTAACGAATCCACCGCCCTAGGTCTGTAATGTACGTAATAATTCAGAGTGAATTGTATATGCATAGGTACTTAGGTACATTATCTATCCAGAAAAGTCCCTAAAACAACTTCTTGGAATTGTCTCTTTTCTTGTAACGACTTGAACACTGAGTTTCCCGTAATAGTTAATTAATTAAGCTGAAATTTTAGTTGCGAAATTTGCGAATTCAATTTTTTTTTATTTTTTTTATGTAGAACTGACCAGCGATTAGCCCCCATCTCACCTGATGGAAAGTGACGATGAGGCCAAAGATGTAGCTCACAAATCAATCAAAAAAAAATCAAATCAAATCAATCAAATCAAGTCAGCAATTTAATCATTTTCAATTTAATTTCAAAGAATCGTGTGCATAATAATACGGATATAAGTAGGTAATTCTTCTCGGAATCATTGAACCGTGGAAACAATCAGATTATTTTAAACTTATTCATTTAGTGGCGTTTTAACTAATTACTCCTTATCTACATTTAAAAAAAAACCGGAAATAGTACATTAAAAGTTATTGTAATAGGTATGTAACCTAAGTATTGATCTAGAACACTGTTACGCATAGGGTGGCCATCTGTCCGGCTTTAATAGGGCATCAAGGGCCTGTTTGGACTTTTTAAGTCGTGTCCGGCCATATTCATGCGTCCGGCCTGTCCGGCCATATTCATGCGTCTGGTCTGTCCGGACTGTCCGGCCATATTCATGCGTCCGGACTGTCCGGCCATATTCATGCGTCCGGCCTGTCCGGCCATATTCATGCGTCTGGTCTGTCCGGCCATATTCATGCGTCCGGACTGTCCGGCCACAAAGCGCCCCCTATGTCCCTCGCCCTTCTGCCGATGAGACCTTATTAACACGCTTTTATTAGGTCGACCTGTATTCTATGTAATTGGAATCTTGCAAGTTAAATTTGGCCCACTTTCCGAATTCCGATTGAGCTGAAATTTTGCACAAATATGTAAATCGCGTGACAATGCAATATTATGATAACGTGGAGCTGATCTGATGATGGAGCTGGAAGGTGGCCATAGGAACTCCGTAATAAAACTACATAAACCCATCGAATTTGGGTTCCTTTGATTCGTCTTGAAGGGAAGATGAAGGATTTACAAGGAAAAGTACAGTTAGCAATAAAAGCGCGTCCCAAAAATAAACTTTTGAAAAAGCTTATTTTTAACTTCTGTACATCGAAGGTCACCGCTCCAGTTCCATGCTGATGCCTATAGTCGACTTTAAACATAGCTTATTTCATTATTTCCATATTATGAGCCACAGGCACTGGCAGCCAGTGCGGATTGGAAACTTAACACACATCCTTGAATTACCTTGCAGATGTGTGCAGGTTTCCTCACGATGTTTTCGAGTGGTGGAGAATTCAAATTGAATTTCGCACATTACTAAACTTAGAGGTGCGGTGGGGTTGTAACCACCGACCTGATACATGAGAGGCGGTAGGTCTAACCAGTAGGCAACCACGGCTTCATGAAATATGGATTTTATCTTAATAATTAAATACGAGTACAGTCATTAATATGTGTACACTTTTGCATCCTGTTCCGTTGTGTTAAGGTCCAAAGGTGTATACATATTAATGCCCTTGACTGTACAATACATGATAAGTTTATAAAAAAAATTGAGCTTGAAAAATTAACCGTTATAAGTAGTTAGTTAGTTGAAATTTTCACAGATAATGTAGGTATTTCTGTTGCCGCCATATTCAAATTCAAATTCAATCATTTATTCAGCAAATTGGCCAAATAGGGGCACTTTTACACGTCAGAGATAGAATTTACCAGCGCTTCCTGGACCCATTGCTTGAGAAGAAGCGCCGCGACAAACTCAAGCAGAAGGCATTACCTATTTCAAAATTTTACATAGTTACAAAATTTACATTTACATTACATGTATAAAATATACATATAGGTAAGTACTAAAATTACATTGAAGGGATGTATAGTCCCTAACTTAAACTTAAATCTAAGATGTTAGAGACGTAGTGTCCAAGGGTCCAGAAAAAAAAATGGAGATGGCCTCCATTGTCAAATAAATATAAATTCCATAGATGTCGACAGTCTCAAAATGTCAATAAATAATTAAATACATCATGTATAAAAGAGTTCATTAATACATGTCAATAAGAACATGATGAGGTCTCTCGCTTAAAATCTTTGACTTAGTAATATATTTAAAGCTAATGATTATTTTTAAACGTCCTTGCAAGGATGAGCAGACCGGACCCCACGGACAGCATAACAACAAATACCTACTAAAAAATAGAATAAAATAAAGATTTAAGGGGGCTCGTTAACTGTCCGACCTGACGCTTTTTATTATTATTATTATTTATGTATTTATTATCAGCAAGCATTTGACCACGATCTCACCTAATGGTAAGCGTCGATGTAGTCGAAAGTGAAGTTTTTACAAAATAATAAGACCACAATTAACGAATCTATTTTAGTTTTCTATTTATAACTTAAAGGAAAATTATAAAGACTTAACATTGCATGATTGGTAGTCTCCGATAGCGCTGGATCGTCACGTACCGGCCTTGACCAAGGTAACGAGCGACAAGCGACAGCGGCGAGCGTTTTCATAAAGGTGGAATTCCGATGTCTTCAGAATCAATAAAACCTCCAACTCTTCTATTAAACTTTAGGTTCTTTATTAAGTATATCATAATATCCTGGGTCACACAATATTGACCTAGCCCCAAACTAAGCGACGCTTGTATTATGGGTGCTTGACAACGATATAAATACTTATATAGAGAAATACATACGTATATAAATACTAAACATCCATGACTCGAGTACAAACATTCGTGCTCATCACACAAAGTTTGCCCCGAGCGGGACTCGAACCCACGACCGACGGAACAGAAGGCAGGGTCACTACCAACTGGACCAATCCGGCCGGCCGGCCGGAAACTGGATTTAATTACAAACTTACTAATTTTACAATATTATCAACCGCCAAAACTTTAGTTTACTCAGCTGTCACAGATTACATCTACAATGCGTTTAAAATTGCAACACTTTTTAAAATTTGTGTTCATAAAATATAAATTTCCTTAGGTTGACTGGAAGAGATCGCTGCTCAGCGATAAGTCCGCCTGTTGTTTACCTATTAACCGTGTATCCTTTCTATATTTCCTGTGGTGTTCAATGAAAAGTATTGTTGTTGTTGTTGTTGGTGTTGTTGTTGTTGTTATAGATTACTTTTCAATGTGTAACATATGTATGTTTATGTAATAGGACTAGTGTCCAGCAGCAACACTCTCCTCTTCATACCAAAACAGCTGACTTCATAGCAAACAGCTTACCTCACTGGAAGATAGGTCGAAAGGAGCACATTCAAGGACGTCACTCGCGCAATGTGTTTTTGTATTTATTTGTATTTATTTATTCACAAACAATTTTTACATTTTGTTCGAATATTACTTAATACTAAATTATATATTAAAATTACCATACACAATGCTAAAAGTACCTATAATCAAGAATAAAATTAAACATTAAAATTATAACAATCCGCCCTTGAGTGTTTTGTTACTAAAACGAATATGCTACAGGTGCGAAATTCATCGGAAAAATTACATTAAAAGTTACTGTAATAGGTCACCTAAGCATTGATCTAGAACACTGTTACGCCTAGGGTGGCCATCTGATCAGCTTTAGCAGGGCACGTTTGGCCTTTTTAAGTCGTGTCCGGCCAAATACTTATGCGTCCGGCCTGTCCGGCTTTTGTCATACTTTTTTATAACGCTTACAGGTCACGGCACGGATCTTAAGCGGTTAGCGAAAGTAGAGGGGATTTCTGCGCATGTTTACGACTGAAGGGTCAATAAGCGTGCGCGCGTGACAAAGCGCCCCCTGCGTCCCGCGCCCCTTTGCAGATGAAACTATATTTTCTCAAACATGCAATGAAATATTGATATTATGTTCTTCTTATTAGCCTGGGAAGTATCACGTTTCAGGCGCGGCTAGACAATTGGTCTATAATGAGATTTCATACAAACGTCGCAGGCCAAGGCAACTCACTTTTTTTAAATTTCCATTTCATATATTTGTGACACAGCATCTTGGCATTCCGCCATTTAAAAAAAGCTACAAGCAATGGTTCGATATGACATTCTGCCAATACAGCTATACATTAATTAATTATTGTTTTTTTTTAATTTATTTATTTCATTGCATGGTTGAGAAAAGCACTATACATAACATCGGCGGGGAACTCTCCTTCCCGGCCTCTGTAGTAATGTACTATATTGACTTCTTCGCACCGAAGGCTCAAGCCGCCCCGCAATTCCGCAAAAGCACCCGCTCAAAGTTCCGTTCCGATGCCTGTATTAGCGGGTGGATTGGCAAACGGCACGATCTGGGCAGTATGGACTCCTTTTGATGGCTTTTGACTCACCGCCTGCTCCATGCCCTACTCTGTGGTCTTCTTTATCCACAGGAAAACGCTCGCCGCTCCCGCTCTGATCGCGCGAAGCGACTGAGCCTTGACATTTCCGCCAAGGCTCTCAAAGTGGCTGTGGGTTTGTGTGAATCAGCCAGTCGTTTGGTCGACCATTTTGTAATGTTGATGTTTTGAATTGTAAATTCTACTTTTTAAGGCCATTCCTTAGGTCCCAACGACAAAAAAAAAACAAAATAAAGGTCCGAACGACTGTCGTGCTAGTTGCAATTTGATCCGTTACTGATTAATAAAGCTCTTTGTTGTTATTTATCAACATGACTTAAACTCTTAATAGATGATAATTAGATTCAAAAATTTATTTACATGACTACATCAGCAGAAAAAATCTTCCACATATTTTTATTAACTGCCTTCATTAAAACATATCATAATATTACAAGAAACCCTTATAGTTTCGCCATGTCTAACCTTCCGTCTGTTGTTGTTCACGTCATACATTGTGGGTTTGTTAAAAACATTTTTTGGTTAATTGAGGGATGCGTTTGTGAAATATTAAGCTTTAAAGTACAATTTTTTGTTAGAGTCCCGTACAAACGTAGTTGAAAGGAAAACAAGGTTACGAGTCATAGTCGGCCAACTTATAAAATGCGTTCGGAAAAGTAATAAAAATTCAATATGCGTACCATTGAAATTTACTAATACTTAACGTTGTAACTGTTGTAAGCTGTGTAAAACAGGTTCTAAATGTTAAGTTATGAGCCACATAAGTAATTTTAAATATCATTAAGTATAAATAATAATTATCTACCGCATTGACAATTAATATGTTTTTTCTCGAGCGGCAGGGGCGTCAGCACCCCATATTGGGCATTTTCAACTTCGGAACCTTACATTGCGCGTGGCCCGACGCGCACTTGGCCGATTTATGATGACGTTTTGACTTTTTGAGCCTCTTTAGTGAAGTTATTGTCTGTGTCTGACATGAATGAGTTGAAGTACCTATTCGAATATGACCTATAAGGTGTCAAAACCATTATAACCACTTTGGACTGTACCTAATAGATTGTTGAGGTTGGTTGGATTGTATTCAGTCTTATATAATGTGTGAAGTGAAACACAACGGTATAAAGGTTATATACTGTACCAGAGACAAGGTAATTATATTAGACTGTCAATCTCCTTACATTACGGCGTATATACATCGGAAATAGCCAGGGCGCTTCAACTTTTCATACTTCGCCTGTACAGCGCCATCTAGATTAGTTGCTCGTGGAGTTCAAATTTGTATGCAGGCTACCTAGGCAGCGACATCTATTATCGCATTTAACACTCATTTCGGGCGTAGGTACGCTGATTTGTTTGAAGGTTGTCCTTCTAGGTTTACCTTGCTTTTTCTATGACTGTACTTAATAAGAATAAGAAGAAGTAATTCAAAGATGTGTGTAAAGTCCCCAATCCGCACTAGGCCCGCACTATAGCCCAAACCCTCTCGAGATGAGAGAAGGCCTGTGCCCAGCAGTGGGACGTACATAGGCTGTAGTAGAGTAGTACTTAATAAAATAGTGACCCTAAATATTTTTGAGATCGTCAAGCCATAAAATAGGTAGTCTGCCTACCATTTTGTCTGTAGGAAAAATAATAAGCTCCTTATGAATACAAAAGTCCGCTTTAGAGATTTTTTACTTATTTTATTTAAGCAATCTCTTTGTTTGTATGAAGGAAAGAAAGTTAATTAATGTATGTCGTATTCCTACCCAGCCTTCCCCGCAGGCATGTTTTATAAAGGCTTGTCACAAACTTAGTAAGTTGACTTTGTTGGCTGTTTCGAAACCAAGACAGCTTTACAGGGCATTCTAAGCCGAGCCCTTGATCCTTATCTAGTCCGCTCACGGAACACGCCTGTCATTGCGAAATTAAATATTCAATACCTATTGCTACACGAATTGCAAAATAAGAACGCTTTGTACGCCTTAAAAAATGTTTTCTGAAAAAAAACGCTTTTTTTAATACAGTTGCTCAAAAAGTAAATATTACTTACTTAGCATGCGAAAAGCTTTTCATATCCGAACGAGTGCTTTTTGTTTTTTGACAGCTACCTAGTGATTGTGCGTAAAAGTTTTTTGTGCACTAGTGCTTTTTAGGGTTCCGAAGTCCACAAGGAACCCTTATAGTTTCGCCATGTCCGTCCGTCCGTCCGTCCGTCCGTCCGTCCGTCTGTCCGCACTATTGCTCGGAGATGCTTAGTTCTAGAAAGCTGTAATTTGGCATGAATATGCATATTAGTTACGCTGACAAAGTGGTACAATAAAATGGTGAAATATTTTTTTTTATAGGGTACCTCCCCTACTCGTAAAGTGGGGATGTTTTTTTTATTCTTGCGTACCCCATGGTGCGGCATATCGTTGAATAGGTCTTGAAAAAATATTGTGGGTTTGTTAAAACCATTTTTTGATTAAGTGATGCGTTTGTGAAATATTAAGCTTTAAAGTGCTATTTTTTGTTAGGGTCACGTGTCTCCCCCCCCCCCCCCCCTGCCAGCTAAATGGTGGTATTTGGATGGCTGAAAAAAATCACGGTTGTGGAATATATAACGTAGTTGAAAGGAAAACTATCACAGCTAAGTAGGCTGTACAAACTTTCGAGTAATAGTCGACCAACTTATGATGATGATTTTTCTCGAACGGCAGGGGCGTCGGGCGGGCACGTCATTCATACCACAGGCTAGCTAGATGCTAATAAGTCTTAGAAAGGTACTGTGGGCATCGTCAACTTCGGAACCCTATACTTTGCGCGTGGCCCGACACGCACTTGGCCGGTTTTTTGGTTTTAGAATTTCGGCCTGTTCGTTTGTTTTTTTTTTTTTTCGCAAATGTATTAGAAAATGTCGCAAACGACATTAACGTATCAAAATACACGTGTGAAATAGTCATTAATCATAAAATGGCTAACTTTTCGCACTTGCATAAAAATGTACTATTATGTCCTTCGGGTGAGGGACGAGAAAAAAATTTTGAATTTACCTATTTACTCTTCATAAGTAATTCTCGATTTCAATTTCAGTTTTTTTTCTTCAAACCATTCGAAATAACGCAATAGGAAGAATGAGGGCATTCATAGTCCTATTGCAACACAACCATATCGTTCACGTCAAAATCGCTTCTATCAAAATGACCTAAAAACTTTAGCATGCAATCAATATAAACGTTTATTTAAAGAAGTGATTACAGCAATTTCGTTATCGATTTTCATTAAAGATATATTAAATATTATACAATACAATACTATATACTTTATGGAACACCACACAATCAAGGAACAGTACGGTCATAATGTAATTACACAAAGTATGGTAAGTTATGGCATACAGCAGGCGGTCTTATCGCTCAATAGCGATGTCTTTCAGACAACCTTTGGATAGTGGAGATGAAGAAAAACAAACTAGGTTGGTAGGCGGTGCTTTGTAGATATTAAGATGTGCAGAAGAAACAAACACAAAATGTAATAAACATAATAAATACATTTGTTAAAGGAACAAGTCGTGTATTTCTCTGCCTCCCGATAGTCCCGAATAAGAAAGTAAAGTGAACCTTAGTGCAATCAACAACATTTATACATAAACTTATATATAAATACATAACATAACAGCCAAATAAATTAAAATATGTAATCCATTATCCAAGAAAAGAAAAGCAGTATATATCAGACAAGTGACAAATAATGGTCCTTAACCTTGTTCTTAAACCCTGAAGGAGATTTAGCTAGTCTAAGGTCAACAGGTAGAGAGTTCCAAAGCAGTATAGCTTGGAATGTAAAAGATTTACAAAAACAATTAGAGAAAGAAGGAGGCACAGACAGAAGGAAGTTCTGGGAACATCTCAGAGACGAGACGTAACCGAAACGTTCCTTAAGATAGCGGGGAGTAGAAGGAATGAAAAGTACGCTGTACAGAAAAGAATGTGAGCCTTTCGACGACTTGTAAATATAAAAAAGGTTAACTTATTAGATACTTACTTATTTCAAAAAGTATGCAAGGCTGTTGTGGTATGTGGTACTTAAGATAGTGGATATGGACCGTATAAAAAATGATAAATTGAACACACAACACACATAAATTAAACTGTCAACAATTGTTTTAAAAATATCAACTATGAATACTCACTCGTACATATTTTAAACATGATAATTATAACAAGTCTTCCGTTTGATTTTTCCGGCCCTGTGCCGATTGGGAACTTCACACACATCTTTGAATTAGTAGGTTTCCTCGCGATGTTTTCCTTCACCGAAAAGCTCAGTGGTTAATTCAAATTGAATTTCGCACATAAGTAAACTTAGAGGTGGGAGCCGGAATCGAACCCCCAGGTCGAGCCACTTAGCTACCATGGCTTTTTTCGCCTATAGAAAGAAATTTGGGCAACGCAGTCATCGGAATCCCGCTTCATTGTGCTCCTCTTTTTGGATATAGGTACCTACTTACCCTACCCTGCATACGTGATAAAATCAAAATCAAAAACATTTATTCAGCAAATAGGCCACATCTGGGCGCTTTTACACGTCACTCTTACTTAAATGAATTTTTACTTTATTATAATTTAACAGAAATGAATTTACCAGCGCTTTTTTTTTGCAAGACCCATTGCTTATACTTAGTTACCCCGCTCGCGCATGGAAAGTTCAGTAGTATGATAGTGGATATTTTTTCATTTTTTTTCTCGTCATTGGTAAATAAACGAGCACACAGACCACCTGCGAAAAGTAGCTTCCGCTGTGCGTGTGTGTGTGTGTCATCAATCAGTAAACGGAGAGAAACCGTTCACATATTTCAAAATGAACAATAATTAATATATATTGATTATTGTTCATTTTGAAATATCCTTCCGTATTTTCCGTTTATCGCTTTTATAAATTGAGGTCAAATAAGCCCGAGAGAAAAAAATGGCTTGTTCTTAAAAAAAGCTTATTGAAAAATTTGCTGATTCTAACACGTTAATTACTTTTGACGCGAATTGTAAACTTCAATGATCTCGAAAATTTCTCGATGTCAAATAAATTGCCGCACAGCTCAGTGAATTCGTTGATTTGAAATCTCCGCTTTGACACCGTTTTGATCGCAATATTCCTGTTTCTTAATGAAAAATAGGTACCTACAATAAACAATAGCTACTTTCATGTGTAAGTCAAAATATTGCGTTTAACCGGGCTTAGCTGGGAAAATCGGATTTAGTTCTGTCGAAGACCTTTTTTAAACAAAACGCTCATCGGGTTTGATATTTTCATGAGATTTACCTGTTGCTTGGGTATTGGGTAAGTCCCGGTACGACTCACCGCATGCGCATGAAAATACCCCTTTTGTTACCCATACTAATATTATAAATGTGAAAGTGTGTTTGTTTGTCCTTCCTTCACGTCGCAACGAGTGGACTGATTTGGATGAAATTTGATATGGAGATAGTTTGAGACCCGGGAAATAACATTGGATACTTTTTATCCCGATATTTCCATGGGAACGGGTCTTACACGGCTTAAACCAAATTTTTAATACTTCTATAACTATAACTCTCTATATGGTATAGTATCATTCCGTACCTACGCAAAGTCTACGCGGGAGGAAGTTCGCGGGCATCGGCTAGTGTATTCATAAAAGCGGCTCGTGAGTTTTAAAACGTTTTATTATAGGTACTATTAGCTTGGCTCTGAGAGTTGAAAACCTCGCTAATCCTTCGTAATTATATTTGACTGCGCCAAAAGAAGGTTTTTTTTTCGAGTGCATGTATGTATGAAGGAAGGTATATTTCTTCGGCACACCCTGTAGCCTAAGCGGCTACCTAGAGGAATTTTAAGGTTAGGTGTCGTTCGTTAGATTCATCTCAATTTGTGAATATACTTACCTACATCAAAAGTTTGTAAGCAGTGGTTCTTAGGGTTCCGTGCCCAAAGGGTAAAACGGGACCCTATCATTACTAAGAATCCTCTGTCCGTCCGTCTGTCATGAGGCTGCCTACCTATTTCATAAATCGTGATAGTTAGACATCAGATGAGATAGGTATTTCTGTTGCCGCTATAACAACAAATACTTAAAAAAAAACAGAATAGAATTTACATTTAAAGGAGCTCCCATACAATACGTATGCCGTTTTTATAGATAACTAGCGACTTCGTCCGCGTGGAATTCGGTTATAGCGTTCCCGCGGGAATTGAGCATTAAACTATAACAAATTATATACGAAAACCTTCCTCTTGAAACACTCTTATCTATTAAAAAAAACCGCATCAAAATCCGTTGCGTAGTTTTAAAGATTTAAGCATACATAGGGATACAGGGACAGAGAAAGCGACTTTGTTTTATACTATGTAGTGATGATAGTACGGAACACTTCGTGCGCGAGTCTGTTTTTTTTTATTCCGGACCTCAATAGGTAAAAATGGAACCGTTACAGGATCACTCGAACTTATAGGATGACCCAAAAGTGTCCGCGACTTCACCCGCGTCGAATCTGATTATCGCGTTCCCGCAAAGTTCCCGGAAGTATGCGTCTTTGCGGGGATAAATAGTTGGTAGCCTAATCTTCTTCCCCGGGACTCCAACTATCTCCATATACCTATATTTCATTGACATAGATATAGACATAGGCATTTATTTCTCAATATCAAATTACAGCATATTTTACATGTCAAAATAAGAGAATTTCACATTGAGATCGTCAGAAAGAAAATACAAAATAAAAATAAAATGAAAATCAGGAATAAAATGTTGAAATCAGTTCAGCGGTTTAAGCGTGAAGGCATACTATTTATTAATCTGGACATACAGAGTTACAGGTCGCGGCACATAACTTGAGCAGTACAAGATGTCTGCGCATGTTTACGGCTGTATGAAGGGCCAACAAGCGTGCGCGTACAACAAATCGCTCCCTGCGCCCCGCGCGCCCCTCTGCCGGTGAGATGAGACCTTATTTTTGAATTCTGCGCATCCAAGGCCACCGCTCAAGTTACGTGCCGATGCCCGCAGTAACATCGCATTTATAATATTACTATCGATAGAGCTACAAGTACCTACTTACTAGTTGTTCGTGGGATCGATAACCTTACCGTCAACAATAGGCTTCAATTGCGCTATTCTTTGTTTTTCCTCGACTCTTACGCAATCTCGGCTCCCCACAGTAACTCAACCGGATATACCTACCTAAAAATATATTTTAATCAAATATTTCTGCCATTAACCTATAATAAGTAATAACTTATGGACGAACAGTGCCTAATAGAATATGTCAAAATATATGGAGCAAACTGACATTAGAAAATACGTTCCAATACTTATGCTAATAACGCATCTTTATAACGAAGGCCAAACGGGTGCCCGAGCTGTTCGGGCACCCGTTTTGACGGGGTCATTTTTCTCCGGCTGATTGTGAATCCTTATTTATGATAGATCAAATATTTCCGCCTATAAAATTTGAGGAGCTTTTGTTTTGTTTTATTAACGCCGTAATTGGATTTTTTTCTGGAAACAATACGTTACAATGCCATTGTTCTCTTTTGTCTACGGCACTCGCATAGCACGTGCTAATCGCCGGTCCAAAATAAAAAGAAGTAAGCAATAAAACGTTACGTATCTTATGTATGTGTCTTCAATGTGCGTAGTGAATAAATGTTTTTCTTCTTCTTCTTCTTCTTCTAAAACAACGTTCACCAAGTCATACGGTTCAAATTACATACATTACAGGCATTACAGCATAGCCCATCCTAAAATCCGAGCCGGCCGCGTGGTTCGACAGCGTTGTCCGACACTCGGACTACAAGGAATTCTTATTTTCCACATAGGCCGACACTCGGACTACAAGGAATTTTAATTTTCCTCTTAATCCGACACTCGGACTACAAGGAATTCTTATTTACCACATAGGCCGACACTCGGACTACAAGGAATTTTAATTTTCCTCTTAATCCGACACTCGGACTACAAGGAATTCTTATTTTCCACATTTAGCAGTTGGTCCCAATCGTAGTTCGCCAAATGTAGGTTAGGTTTGTTAGTCATCTATATACGCCCGAAGGGCAAACTACCTAGAAATAGGGGCCCCGCGTAGCGGGGACCCGTCGACCCAGTCACATTCGGATTCGGTCACTTACGACCACTTTCCTCTCACGGTCATTTGCTTGGAATGCCCACATCCCCGAATGTCCATGTCGCTCGTACGACCATAATACAAGGAATGTGACTGGGTCGACTGGTCCCCGCTACGCGGGGCCCCTATTTCTAGGTAGTTTGCCCTTCGGGCGTATATAGATGACTAACAAACCTAACCTACATTTGGCGAACTACGATTGGGACCAACTGCTAAATGTGGAAAATAAGAATTCCTTGTAGTCCGAGTGTCGGCTTATGTGGAAAATAAGAATTCCTTGTAGTCCGAGTGTCGGATTAAGAGGAAAATTAAAATTCCTTGTAGTCCGAGTGTCGGCCTATGTGGAAAATAAAAATTCCTTGTAGTCCGAGTGTCGGATTAAGAGGAAAATTAAAATTCCTTGTAGTCCGAGTGTCGGACTAAGTGGAATAAAAAAATCCTTATAGTCCGAGTGTCGGACAACGCTGTCGAACCACGCGGCCGGAGGGCTAAAATCACATCTGAATATTGAAAAAAAAAGGACTATAGCCGGTAACGGGCGCGCCTCCCGCGCGTGATCTATGCGTTTGTCTGGGATAAAAAGTAGGTTATGTCCTTTCCCGGGACTCCAAATATCTCATTGCCAAATTTCTCCTAAATCGGTCCAGTAGTTGGAGCGTAAAGAGGTAACACAAAGACATACAGACAGAGTTACTTTCACATTTTTAATACTACTAGTTTGGATATGGGTTACCTACGTAACAACACATTTGCAACTTTCCGTTTGTCCACGCCTCATCAGGGTTGTCAACCTTGAGCCTTTTTAAGCTGCATGCGCGTATCTGTGAGCTTTTTTTATGTAAAAAAGGTTGACAAACAGGCAGACGCCCCACCTGGTGGTAAGTGGCCACCGCCGCCTATAGATATTTATAACACCAGAGGCGTCACCAATGCGTTGCCGATCTCGAAAGGGGATAGGTCGCATGGGATAAGGGAGGATAGGGAACATGGGATTATGGAAGATGGGATAGAAGGATAGGGAAGACGACTGGGCCCCGGTCCTCTCACTCACCGTACGGAACGCAATAGCGAACTATTATTTCACGGCGATATTCTGTGAGAGTGTGGTACTTCCCCGGATGAACCGGCCCGATTCGAGCAATAATTTAATATTATTTTCTTGCTACCACATCTATTATTCTCTTCCACAATAAAAGACAATACGAGCTTAATTAAAATAAACCCGAGCTTCGTAATGAACACGCCAACTGGCCATATTAATGAGGAAAGCGGAGCTCTTTTACTTAATTAATAATTATTCTTTGCCATACAGTAGACGGAGGGAAAATTTGAGCCCAAATTAGTGAGTTCTTCTATCTACTTATATCTTACGAGCTTTTTCCCGCGACTTTGTCTGCAGGGAATTTAACACTATATTCCCACAGCCCTTTTTCCAGGATACCCTTAAAACCTTTTCCAAGAATTGCTCGGAATTTCTGGGATTTCCGGGATCATGGGATTTCCGGGATCATAATCCCTGATCCGCACTGGATTTTCGGTATTTCTGGGATTCCCGGGATTTCTATCCAAAGTCCTTTTCCGGGGTCCATCTTATGAGATTTCGGGATTTTTACCGGGCTTTCCGGGATTTCCGGGATAATTGGTCGCCTATGTGCTAATCCAGGTTACAAAATATCTGTATGCCAAATTTCATGCAAATTGATTGAGCCGTTTGTAGGCTGTCGGAGTTTGAAGTTCGGAGTTTTTATTATTATTAGGTATTATTTTTTGGTACAGTTTCCAATACATGGGTACAATGGGACGTAAGTCTCACTGCAGTCTTTGAAATTGTTGCGAAAATCATACACGTGCTTACAAATTTTGAGGTATTGAATCATTTTCTCATGGATCCCATCATCAGAACTGAACCAAATTAAAATGGGACCAATCCGTAGGTACTTAATTACCCCTTTCGATTAAAAAAAATTGTCATCGAAATCGGTTCACAATTGACGGAAAAAAAACAGACGAATTGAGAACCTCCTCCTTTTTACGGTAAAAAAAAAGTTTTGCTCGCGAGGACACGACGAGGGTTCCCTGCTCAAACCCTGCTTTGTTTTACAATTGTGAACTTTCTATGTTCTATGTCAAATTCAAATTTTATTGTTTTCTTAAGGCGACTTATCGGGTTTGAGCAGGGAACCCTCGACGATATAAACCTCGATAGGAGACAAGATAGGTATAGAAATTGGTCCAGCCAGTTTTATTCTATTTACGTCCCACTGCTGGGCACAGGCCTCCTCTCAACACGATAGGGTTTGGGCTATAGTTCCCATGCGGGCCCAGTGCGGATTGGGGACTTCACACACATCTTTGAATTACTTCACAGACGCGTGCTGGTTTCCTCACGATGTTTTCCTTACTCCACCACTCCACCTAAATCCTACCTAAACTCCACCGAAAAGCTAAGTGGTAAATTCAAATTGAAATTCTTCATAAGTTTTATTCCTGCAGAACATCGAATAGTCCCTCTTTTTGACAGCCCTAAAAGTTGTATTCACAACCAATTAGTTTTGAAGCGAGTCTTCGAATCTTAAGTGCCCTAAAGGGGTGATTGCCCTTTGCAAAATTTTGGGAACAAAAACATAATAATTTTAAAGTGGTCTCTCCGCGTTGAACTCTCAAAGGAAACAAGAAAAAGCATTTTATGGTCATGAAATTTATGCTTGTTTCGCATGGTATGAAAGACGGTTTTTTACTTTAATAAATACTGTAAATAGGAGTTATGTTTTACTTCTTTCTGTATCTCTGTCTGTCTGTCTATCTATATATTTGTGACAATTAATCTCCTGAATTAATGATCCAGTTTGAGCTATCATCCATCAGTACATAGTATAAAATAACATCGCTTCGCTGTCTGTCTGTCCCTATGTATGCTTAGATCTTTAAAACGACGCAACGAATGTTGATGCGGTTTCAAGTGATTCAAGAGCAAGGTATATAATTTGTTATAGTTTAACGCTCGATTCCCGCGGGAACGCTATAACCGTATTCCACGCGGACGACGTCGCGGGCAGAAACTAGTCAATGAATATACCTAAAACTCTTCTACGCTGACTGACCGATTGTTAGATGACAACGCATAGTAGAAAAAAAGCTGATATTTGGCATTTCTTGTCACGATGTATAAAATTAAATACGTAACTTGATTTTTGCAAAAATATAAAACCCGACTGCAAACAAACTTTTGATTTCACATACATTTTATATATAATTTTGTGATCCATTCATTCAGCTCTTCATTTTGACAACCCACTCGATAGGATATGACAAAAAAAAATTTTTGGATACGTTTCAAATGTCTCCAAAAGTCAGCCATTTTGATATACCCAGTGTCACTCTCACGATTAAGACGAATCAAACGACACCTCGCGAGCTAAAATCCATCCAGCCATTTAGGTACACAGCGTACCAAATAAATATACATACATACATAAATACATACACTCGAAAAACATAACCCTCCTTCTGGCGCAGTCGGGTAATAAAAATTGTTCATCACTCAAAAGAAACTTTAAAAGAATTTTAAAACCTGTGCAAACAAAATTCTACCAAGCTCGAGTGCCAAACAAACAAACGACTAGGTATCATCAGTTCATCATAACCCGAGCCTTTTTTGCGCTGAAATTGGCAAAAACTTTTAGAGACGGAAAAATGACGTACTCACAAAAATATTTTGTGAGTCATATAGTAAGTTAACATGAAATTATTTATTACTAGCTTATTACTAGCGAATCCGGATAAACGCATAGTTCCCATTATTCTATGATAACAGAAGTTGCGGGCAGAAGCTAATGCTAAAATTATAAAGTGCTAAATTTACAACGAACGTTGAGTGCTCGCACTGTTGTGTTCCGGTAAAGGGTTAAGGCAGCTGGTGAAATTTCTGCCACAGAGGCATTCCATCTTAAGCCTCAGGGTAGGCAACGCATTCGAGATCTTATGGTTTCTTAATGAGGGATCATAATTAGGATTTATTTGTCCATGGGCCGCGGTGACCACTTGCCATTACGTGGGCTGTGCGCTCGTTTGCCTATACCAATGCCATAAAAAAAACATGCCTCTTGCAGCGATACACGCAGCCCTCGTCACTAGTTCCGTCTCAGCTCACCGCATAATATATCACTGTGTGTTATTCAAATAGCTATGCTCGAGTTTACGACCTCGAGCTATTCATTGTCCGCACTGTTCTCATCCGGGTTGTATAAAAACATATAAAAATAAACACGTGCTTAAGACTGCGTCAACAAGATTTGGTGATGCTAGTCTTATATTTCCGCACTGGGCCCGCGTGGGGACTATAGCCCAACCCTCTCGTGATGAGAGGAGGCCTGTGCCCAGCAGTGGGCCGTAAATAGGCTGTTGTATAATCTTATATTTTAAACGAGCTATTATCTGCCTATAAGTAGCACAAGCCTTGAGCCTTTGGGGAGGCCTATGTCCAGTGGACGTCTTTCGGCTTACAGGATGATAATGATCTGCCTATATTTATTTATCTTAATACAAACGATCTCGGACACGGCTCCCTTCTTAAGAGGATAAGTGAGCTGAGCCCCTTATCAGATTTGAGAAATTTACATCTGTGTTGCTGTCTCGCAGGCGCGGGCGGAGCGGAAAAAGGTGCGGTAAGAACAAAAGCAGCTCCGTCGAAAAATCCGACGTAAAAACTCAGAAATCGAGGTTTCGTTCTCGACATTTTCCTCCTCCAAAATTAAACCAATCGTAATTAAAGTTTGGGAACTAGATGAGAAGGAAATTATCTGTGTCTGGCCGTTTTGATTTTTGCATTTATTGTTGTGGTATTTGTATACCAGCATAGAAGATGTAAGGTAAACTTAGAATGGCCCTTCAAACAAATCAGCGTACGCCCGAAATAAGTGTCAAATGCGATAATAGATGTCACCGCCTGCCTAGGTAGCCTTCTTTTCAATTTTTCAGTAATTTGATTACCTGGTCTCTTATACCAGGCATTTCTTTACGGCCTATTCAATTGGGCCGTTTTCAGCGCTGTTTGGAGTCACCTATTTCTATTAATAAACAAAAATATCACTAAAAGCAAAACGTACTGACACAGTCTGACGATACTGATTTTACGTATTTCAAAACATCGTTTATCCACGGTCAAAATCCAGGGAGGAAAATGTCGAGAACATTTGTATGGAAAAATTACCACAGCATGTCCTCTTAATTTGGACGAAATTGGGAATAAAGGGGTTTACTACGTCCAATCTAGAGATACTTCCAAACTAATATTATAAATGCGAAAGTAACTCATTCCGTCTGTCTGTCCATAACCTCTTCCCGTTTAAAACCGCTTGACCGATTCAGATGATATTTCGTATGGATGATGATTCGAGTCCCGGGAAAGATTAACTTTATCTCGGAAAAAAGCAAATATAGCGCGGAAACACGATCATTGAAGTCGTGGGCAGAAGCTAGTTTCATTTATAAATAATGCGCTTCCATAACTTATGCCCAAACTGAGGTCATTTCCACAGTAAATGTCCACAATTTAGATTTTTATGTCAAGAAAAACCAGTTGTGAGGTAATAGGCGTCCGACCCTCGTGATATTTGCATGATTGCAGCGGTTACTGCGTTTATAATAATTCCCTTCTGGATGACCTGAATAATGCATTATTTATTCCTAGCTTTTGCCCGCGACTTCGCCCGCGTGGAATTCGGTTATCGCGTTCCCGCGGGAACTACGCGTTTTTCCGGGGTATAAAGTAGCCATGTCCTTTCCCGAGACCCCAACTATCTCCATGCCAAAATTCATCTCAATCGGTCCAGCGGTTGAAGCGTGAAGAGGTAAACAGACATACAGAGTTACTTTCGCATTTATAAAATTAAATATGGATAATAATTATTAGGTACTATGGATTTTCACATCAGTCTTTAACGGCCCACTACTAGAACAAGGTTCTCATCTCGAAAAGGTCTCGGCTACAGTACATGACATCAGCTGAAAATCTTGAAATATCTTCCCTTAATGCTCGCGCTTTTCTTCATCCTCCATTTCTCCGTCGTTTAGATCAGTGACAATAAAATTTTAAATTCAAATTGAATATCACCGGCTCTACCCTAAGGTCGAACTATGCTGGTGTCTCTTTCTCACAAATGGAGAAAAAAAAGAACAGCATTCCTATCTTGAGGTGTCTCGCTAAGAGGTACTTGCTTAGATTTACTCGAAGTGCCAATTGCTATTTGAAAACGACTCTTTTATAGGCACATTACTTAGGTAGTTTTACAGAGAATCCCAGGTACGAATCAAGATTTTATTGCTGCGAAACCTCTTCATTTCCTTATTTTTATGGATTAATTTAATAAAGTTAATTTAAAAGGTTTTCTGGGTCTCGAGAAGTAAGGTAAGCTTTTTGAAGGTCATTCTATGACAACCTTCAAACAAATCAGCGTAAGCTCGAAATCAGTATTAAATGCGATAATATATGTCGCTGCCTAGGTAGCTTGGATACAAATTTGAACTCCATGAGCTACATCTAGATGGCGCTCTGCAGGCGAAGTATGAAAATTTGAAGCTCCCTGGCTATTTCCGAATACGCCGTAATGTAAGGAGTTTGACAGTCTTATCACAGAATATTTAATATTATAATACATACAGAATGGCCACGGAATCACCCGCCTGAATCTAGCCCGCTCGCAACTCGCGCCCAACTCGCCCCTACCATATGTTTCACACGGAGATGGAGAGTGAATCATTGGCCCGCGTAGTGGTACACACACATTTACAAAGTGTATAGACGTCCTCGCACGCACATAGACGTCCTTGCACGCAAACATTGACACTTCATTCGAATTGTGTTCGAAATCGTGCTTCTTATAGGCCGTGTCCGCCGTGTGGTCTTATATAAATTACATTGTCTCTGATCTCGATCCAACTGCGTACAGGCACTTTTTTGCGTTTGCGAATATTAGTCAACGTCGGAGTGGATAGTGTGTAATGTTTAATTTTAAAACCAATTACAGATTTAAGCGATCGCGGTGTAAAGGATATCTTATCATAGATATCTGCATACATCTGCGTGAGTATTCACACACAACATAATTGAACTATTTAATCCTCGAAAGCTATAAGTCCAAAAACTCATCATCATCATCATCATTTCAGCCGATAGACGTCCACTGTTGGACATAGGGCCTTCCCCAAGGCGCGCCACTCAGACCGCACACTACCATCTCAAAACTACGTTCGCCAACCCGCGTGCCGAGCGTGGCGACTATTAATTGGCAAATTGGGAATTATGATGCCAAAAATAGAAAGACCCGAGAAAAATCCTGCGCCCAGTTTTGTGACGTAGGTACTCGTAAAAGGCTGTGTGGCGGTGGTACCCAAAATGACAACTGAAAATAAACATGGTCAAGGAAATGTGAGAAGACTTCATATAAGTAAGAAAATAAATAAGGAATGTACCGATCCAAAAATACCGTCCGTGCACTCACTTTTGAAAATTGAGTATCGTCAGTGCAAACACATTGTTACGGTACTTTTTCATATCCAAAGTGGGTTTGGAGTTTAATGGCATCCGTCTGAAGGTCAATGGTTACCTATCGACTGTAATTTGCACATAATTGTAACTGTAAACGGTGATTGTCGAAGACATTGTGATTGTTACATGAAGTGACAATAAAGTCCATACTTTATAATTGAAGAAAGAAGACTCGTTACGAAATCTATATATGTATGTTTATACTAATAATAAGTCTGTAGAAAAGTCGCGTCTGTAACTTGAAAATTAAAAGAAACGATCAAGTCGAGGGGACTATATAAACGATACGGAACGCGAAAAAACGATTTTTAGAAAAAAAAACTATATACATGTATTCCGGATTATCCGATGAAAACGGCGAAATATTTGACAGCTTTTTGCCAACTTTCGGAATAAATCCTCCTAAAGCAGACTCCTACCCAATTGTAACTTTACTGCCAGACAATTGTGACTTGGTCACCTCCATGATGAGAGACCGATCTCGAAAAAACGTTTCCACGGGACGTTTTGAAATCCCGCCAAAAAAGGGATGAGATCGTTTATCATCGGGCCGGTATGCCGCCATAGATGTAAAGCTGCTGTACATTTTATGGATATGCCAGTTTTCGCTCATTATAAATTTCATGAGCATATAAAAAAGAATTAGCTGTGACAGATAGACGGAAAGACACACAGGTGATTATATAAAGATTTTACCTGGGTTCGGAACCCTAAAAAACCGGTCAAGTACGAGTTGGGCCCGCGCACCAGGGGTTCCGTACGAACTTGAAGGACAAATTTATTATTTGCAGTTATTAAAGTAGACACGTATACAAACTTTATTATTTGCAGTAGTAAATAATAAGTTTGTATTAGTAAATTTGCATTTTTTATTATAAAAATGTATAATATTTACGGTTTTCAGATTTATTCCTGTACTTGTGCTGTAAGACCTTGCTTCTGGCCAAATGTATTTTAATTACATGAAAAAGAAAAAATGTTATTTCTACATCATTTCATACATACTCATTTAATTATTTCCGATATTAAAGGGTGTATAAAAACAAAAACAAAATCTATTCCATCTTATAGGTAACAAAAAACTTTTTTAGGTATTAAAATAAAATATCTTTACCGCGACTAGATCTCGAAAATTTTATGTACCTATTCGAAATAAATTAAAGAATATATACACCTCAAATCAAACGTCGAATATAATCTCATCATCAAATTATTGAGCAGAAATGCAAAGGCAATACTGCGACAAGCTTCTTTAGAACAGAATCAAAACGACAAAGACAGAGTCTGCTACAAGATAGCTTGTAGCAGAAGGTATAGACCTATATTCATCTATATTTCAATATAAATAAATAAATAAATATAAATATCTTGGGACATTTCACACATATTGACCTAGCCCCAAACTAAGCAAAGCTTGTACTATGGGTGCTAGACAACGATACAAATACTTATATAGAGAAAATACATACATATATATATACACGGTGGGTCAGAAAATATGGCAAATAATTAACCCACCGTATCGGCTATCGATTCTATAGTATATTGTATAGGTCTTTAATTTTTTCGAGTTGGTAAAAAAAAAAATTGTATATGGGATTGGTTGTGTGAGCGACGCCTGAATCCTATACAAAATATTTTTTTTTACCAACTCAAAAATCGATAGCCGATACTGTGGGTTAATTATTTGCTATATTTTCTGACCCACCGTGTATACCCAACATCCATGACTCGAGTACAAGCATTCGCGTTCATCACACAAAGTTTGCCCCGAGCGGGACTCGAACCCGCGACCATCGGAACAGAAGGCAGGGTCACCACCAACTGGACCAATCCGGCCGTCATATACATATTACATAATACTTTGGTATGTATTTTAATTGTGAAACGACATTGAAAACATATCGGGAATGTTTTCTATTTTGTAACAAAGCTACAAGAGTAGCTCGAACAATGCACCTACTAGTTATTCACTAGAGTAAATATTTGTATTATTAAATGGAACAGAATCTCGATCTTGCCATTAAATATGCGCTTAATGCTAGACTTAGGTATATCCGCATCAAATAAACATAATTGACTGGTATGCGGCACAAATTACGTAAACAACTATATATTATACCGTAGTAGCTATACCAACTCTACAGTACTTAGTAACGTGAATTACCTATCAAATCAAATGAAATAAGTTTATTTGGCTTCAAAAAAGGTAGGTACATGAATTGCTATTATACAATATTTGTTAGAGAACAAGGGAAACAATATTAAACTAACTTAAACACTAGGTATTGCTTGCCAAAAAGGTCTTCACTCAGCTTTGTTGTCCCGTAGAAAATTTTCTACTTCAGGACGCTAATTTTCAGTGAAGCCGGAATACAAATATGTACATAAAACCGGCCAAGTGCGTGTCGGGCCACGCGCAAATTATAGGGTTCCGAAGTTGAGGATGCCCACAGTACCTTTCTAAGACTTATTAGCATCTAGCTAGCCTGTGGTATGACGTGCCCGCCCGACGCCCCTGCCGCTCGAGAAAAATCATCATTATAAGTTGGTCGACTATTACTCGTAAGTTTGTACAGCCTACTTAGCTCTGATAGTTTTCCTTTCAACTACGTTATATATGCCACAACCGTGATTTTTTTCAGCCATCCAAATACCACCATTTAGCTGGCAGGGGGGGGGGACACGTGACTCTAACAAAAAATAGCTTTTTAAGCTTAATATTTCACAAACGCATCACTTAATCAAAAAATGGTTTCAACAAACCCACAATATTTTTTTAAGACCTATTCAACGATATGCCGCACCATGGGGTACGCAAGAAAAAAAAATTACATCCCCACTTTAGGAGTAGGGGAGGTACCCTATAAAAAAAAAATATTTCAAAATTTTATTGTACCACTTTGTCAGCGTAACTAATATGCATATTCATGCCAAGTTACAGCTTTCTAGACCTAAGCATCTCCGAGCAATAGTGCGGACAGACGGACGGACGGACGGACGGACGGACGGACGGACGGACGGACGGACGGACATGGCGAAACTATAAGGGTTCCTTGTGGACTTCGGAACCCTAAAAACTGAAAATAAATTGATAGAGTAGGTAATAAAGGAGGGACTATAGACTATACCCCGTGTGGGGACTATAGGCCAAACCCTCTCGTGATGAGAGGAGGCCTGTGCCCAGCAGTGGGACGCAAATGGGCTGTAGTAGTAGTAGTAGTAGATAATATTTAAAGAGAAATGGCAAAATGAACACACAAAATGAACCAACCAACTTAGTCTAGTGGTTGACTACAGACTGTTGACCTACCGCCTCTCATGCAGAGGGTCGGGGTTTCGAATCTGGCTCACACCTCTGAGTTCCCTTAACTTACATGCGAAATTCAAATTGAATTTAACAGTGAACTTTTCTGTGAAGGAAACATCAACACACCTTATTCAAGGATGTGATTCAATCCGCTCTCTCTGCTCGCGTGGGAATTATAGCTTAAACCTACACCCGACATAGTGACGAGTAGGGTAGGTACCTTAATATCGACCAAAAAAAAACATGGCGGATTTCAAATAGTACTCGTGTTTTTATTTACTTTCTGACGGCCGGATTGGTCCAGTTGGTAGTGCCTCCTTCTGTTCCGGCGGTCGCGGGTTCGAGTCCCGCTCGGGGCAAACTTTGTGTGATGAACGCGAATGTTTAGTTTATACTCGAGTCATGGATGTTTAGTATTTATATATGTAAGTATTTCTCTATATAAGTATTTATATCGTTGTCTAACACCCATAGTAGAAGCTTTGCTTAGTTTGAGACTAGTAGCAATACCATGAGTTTACAGTGACCGTACTCGCTAAGAATAGTACAGCGCCCCTGGCGGTCGCTCGTTGAGCTAAAATTCTTCATACAAATCGTTTACGTAGTCGCTACGAGTACGGTCACTGTAAACTCAGTGCTATAGGTCAATATCGGTTAGTGACCGTTGCGCGCAATGTGTCAGTAAAACGCCCACCGCTGCCGCTATCGCGCGAAGTTGTGGCCAAGCGGTAAAGGCGTCGCTTCCAGTGGCGTAGTTCCGTGAGAAGTAAGCAAGTATAGCATTTTTGCCGCGTTCCAGTTAAGGACAATCTTGCCTGACACCGTTACCACTTAGCCGAGACTGCATGCGACGAGCGGCAGCGGAAAGCGTCATTTAAGCGTTATACTTAAAAAATAGATTTTAATTCAGTTGCTCAAAAAATACTTACTTAAACATTTGGATACCTGTTTAGCGTGCGAAGAGTTTGTCGTTTTCGAACGAGAGCTTTTTGTTTTTGACACCTAGTAAGCGTGCGTAAAGTTTTTTGAGCACTACCACCTACGTATAGTGCGTAAAGTTTTTTAGACTTCATCCTGTTCGTTTCTGACTTTATTCTATTTTTTTCGCAAATGTATTTAAAAATGTCGTTTGATACACATGCAAAATTATTAATTCACTCGTCCCTATGTTAACGCTCGCTCTCGCTCACGCAAACATGACTAGGGACTCGTGATAAAATGACGAACTTTTCACACTTGCATAAAAATGTATTATTTTTGTCCAGATACAGCATTATATAATACATAGCTGCGCTTATTGGCGGAAAAAAATCAACGTTGTACTATATCTCAAAAGAATTTCATACTAGGAATACGAGACCTAGACCGAACAATCGGCCATTTTTTTCGGATTCCTTTATATATGAAACTAGTATATGAAATAAATATTAGTGTACTAAGTAGTAAGTAGGTACCTATGCCATCTGTTTAGGTATGTAGGTTATGCGAGCTTCGCGGGGCGCGCAAAGTAGGAACCTTTTGGAAAAACGCTTGCCAGTGCCGCTGGTGGCGTGTGATTGTGGCTGACCCGTCACTACTACCGTGGAATCGTAGGTACTTACTAGCCGTAAGAATCCATCTCCATCATGTTTACACCCGACTGATTACCTACTAAGTACCTATATAGTCACCACGGGGTGTTTTGCTACCTCGCACTTATGGAAAGTGGGGTCTTATCTTTATATTGCACTTATGTGCAAGAGAGAGAGAAAAACCGTATATTTGATGACAATTTTACACAGAACTGAGTTAATTAACATGCTTTTATTAGGTCGGCCTGTATGTAACTATGTAATGGAATCTTGCAAGTTATATTTGGCTGACTTTCCGATTTCCGATTGAGCTGAAATTTTGCACGAATATGTAAATAGCGTGACAATCCAATATTATGATGACGTGGAGCTGATCTGATGATGGAGCTGGAAGGTGGCCATAGGAACTCCGTAATAAAACTTCATAAACCCATCGAATTTGGGCTCGTTTGATTCGTCTTGAAGGATAGATGAAGTATTTACAAAGAAAAGTACAACCAGCAATAAAAGCGTGTATCAATAATTTTTTTTAACTTATTTGTTTATTAGGTACGCTCCTAACCGCAAAGAAATGCGAAAGAGCCAAGTTCAATATTACGAGTAGGTATGTGTCGATGGCGATTTCACCAATAAAATAATTGAGATATACTCCATATGGGTGTTAAGTTCTGCAAGTCGCTTGGGATGTGTTTCAAGACCAAAATTTTACTTGGTACACAGACAAGGTTCCGTTTTTTTTCCTTTTGAGGTATGGAACCCTAAGAATTACCTTTTTTGGACGTTAACATCTCAATAACCGTTTGAGGTGTGTTTTTGAAAAAGTATGCGTTTTTCCGGGATAAAAAGTAGCCTATATGTTGATTGACCAGTGTTATAAACTACTCCCGTACCAAAATTTTGTTGCAATCCGTCCAGTAGTTTTCGAGTTAAATCCGGACATATATAGGTACGTACAAATATTTTTTTTATTTTGTATTCATAAATATAGTCCCCTCGAATTGATAGTTTCTTTTAATTTTCAAGTTACGAACGCGACTTCTTCATCAGACTTATTATTAGTATACCTAGATACACCTACCTATTTTAGAACAGATTGTAGTTATTTTCTTCCCTTCTAACATCACAAAGACTAATTGATAAAACTACGTATTACGGATTACCTTTTATCCGTGTTTTTAACCGACTTCAAAAAAAGGAGGAGATTCTCAATTCGTCGGAATCTTTTTTTTTTTTTATGTATGTTCACCAAAAATAAATAGTAAACGTAAACCGATTTCGATGATTCTTTTTTTGTTCGAAAGGTGGTACTTCCAAGTTGGTCCCATATTAATTTGGTACAGTTCTGATGATGGGATCCATGAGAAAATGAGGGAACTCCTCGAAATTTGCTAGCACGTAGATGATTTTGGTGTCAATTTCAAGAACTTCAGAGTTACTTATGTACTTCTATAGTAATGTTTGGCAACTGTAGCCGAAAAAAAAATTTTAAATAAAAAAGTAAAAACCGCCTTCAAACTCCGACAGACTGCGAAGTCGGTGTCAAGTGATCCGACCCAAAGAAATGATAATCATATAGTGAACTTGACATTGACTTCACAGTCTATCGGAGTTTGAAGGCTGTTTTTACTTTTTTATTTTGTCTGATACGGATATTTTCTTTTATTAACAATAAAGTAACCCTTACAAAGGTAATGGACATAACGGAAATACTTACAAAGAGACATAAAGATTTCAACAAAGAAATAGTAAGTAAAATATATAAGTACACTACTACAGCCTATTTGCGTCCCACTGCTGGGCACAGGCCTCCTCTCATCACGAAAGGTTTGAAAAATTAGATGCATTTTTTTAATTAATGTATTTTCTTTGTTTCAGAAGAAAATAACAAGATGGGGAAGGAGGGGAAAAAGTCTACCATTATCATGGACAATTTCAATTCGACGTAAGCTATGCAATTTTAATTAATTTGGCTTGCAATAATCTCAGAGATTTTTAACTTTTACACAGGCAGAAAGGATTTCTTGAAATTAAGCATATTTCTCTCTATCAAATCAAATTTATTGACTTCAAGAAAACGGTTTTCTCCCTATAGACGTTAGAGCAAATATACTTCGTTCGTATCAGTAAAAAAACTTTTTGAATTATTTTTTTTGTACCAAGTCAATAATAAAATTGTTAAACCCAGGAATACCTATTTTTTTTTCTTAGAATTAACATTAAGTACCATCAATAAACCATTTTCAATCCAAAAGAAGAAAAAAACTAATTACGAAACATTTCAAGAAACTGCTCGGTCTCGTTTAAAGAAATCCTTTCTCTCACAAGAAAACAAAGCTAACTATAGTGATAATGTATAACGAACGCGTTTTTGTAAAATCTTAAGTAAATACTAGGAGGTGAAACAAAAACTAACGAAACAGAAAAAAAATACTTTCACATTTATTATTGGCGCGGTAAACTTCGTATTTCCACGGATTACCATACAAAAATAAGCATTTCTTTTTAAAGATTTTTTTCTTCCCGTTTCCAGGGCCGATCTGGCAAGCAATCCAGGTTTCCAGTCCACATTAAGTTTGGGCTCAAAAGAAGTCATCAACGAAAAGGCGTACAACCCGTTCGAACACAGAAATGTAGCACATCCGAATTCGTAAGTATAATACATAATAGTAGTTTATGTAACCGGGAGACGAGCTGTCGGTAGGCCTCCAACAAGATGGAGTGACGATCTCGTAAAGGTCAACACTGTGGATGCGAATGGCACAGGACCGGTCTGAGTGGCGCGCCTTGGGAGTCCTATGTCCAGCAGTGGACGTCTTTCGGCTGAAATGATGATGTGATTGTTACATTATGAAAGGGATATACGAGTGGGGGGGTACTTACGAGGTTTATTATTTCTAAGACAATACTAGATTACTTAATGAAAACATTATTACTTTACATATTATTTACCTGAATAATTCCCGTAGAAATCGACCACCACCGCAACATTATGTTTCTGTGCTCTGCATGGCACAGTCCTGCAAGCAGGTTGATTTGGTGATTGACGATTGCTACTTTATCTACCCAATGTTATTTTTGTTCTTTACGAAATTGAACTTTACAACACGATTTTTTTGATACAATTGTGAAATACACAAATATGAGTGAGTCTTTGTGCCGCAATCGCCATCTAAAAACAAGTGGCATTCACAATTTTATTCATCTCCTGAAGAGGGCTATGGGTTATTATAGTACCGAAGCGAGTGCAGCATAGATCATGAATTTTTAAATTGCTTCCCGGGTGCATGAAGGTTACCTTTTCTTCTTCCTTCAACGCAAATCTCGGGTTTCTCTCAAAGCCTTTTTAAATGGCCCACTATTGGCCAAAGGATCTTTCCAACTCGCCCTATCTACAGCCATTCACAGTGGTTAGCCATAAAAATTTATTAGATTTCGATTATTTTTTTAATTTACTCCTCAGATTTTATCCTCTGTAGTGAAATCTCACATACAAACGTGTATACGTGTACACGTACATAACTTCTAACCTTCTGCAAATTTTCATCATTAATTTTATTCATCGTCCACTTCAGCCCAGCCACTTCACATTGTCACTGGCAAAGGCCTTTCCCAAAAATCACCATAATGAAAAGATGCCGACTGTATAATTAATTTTTCCTGTAGATTTAGAAATTAATGATTTAATTTTTAGGGTTACTTAGCCAAATGGCAAAAAACGGAACCCTCGGAGACTATGGGTACTATGGTGAAATTTAGAAGGTAGGTCTCAACCCCCCCCCCCCCCCCCCTTAATCTTTGGAACTATGAAGAGAAAAATTGTAAAAAAAACTTGATACTACTTACCTATACAATATAATAAAACTGCAAACGATAATTGTTTGATCAAAATCGGTTGCTCAGTTTTTGGGATATGTGATAGTTTCGAAAAAAAAACTATTGTAATTACGGAATATAAGCGAGTCCGATTCGTTCTTGACTGGGTTTTGTTTGGATTTAAATTCAAACTGTAAATTATAAACCAACGAGTAGGAAAAGAGTTGCCATAAACATAACGAGAGTGGTTTCTTTATGGGACATAAAGCGCCTACGGCTTTTTAATAGTTCATAAAGTTTATGGTGCAAATTGCTTTAAAAGATTTTTACGGCGCATTGTGAGCCAAAAGTGTTGTTTGAATCCAATACCGACCTAATTAATATTGTCATTACCAAATAAGATTGCTGCTTCGTTTAAAAAATTAAATATTTCAGACTTCCAAAAAGCCAGATTAACAAGGGATGATTCAGAAACGTAGTACTTTAGGGTAGTCTCTGTCAAAATGAAAAAAATATTTTTAATGAATTATTGTGGACGTTGAGGACATGAACCAATTTTATTTTTGAAAGCGGCGAGACAGATTTGAGAAAGTTAATTAAAAGGACCTGTCAGCGTTTTCTTTTTTAATTTCAGCAGATTTTAGATTAGACCAATTTCACGAAGTAATTCCACTGTATACTCGTACTCTCCTGGAAATATATTTTTTTAAAGAAAACTTGCAGAGGAAATGAAAATTATTCCTTTTTAAATCACCTGGCCTGTTGTTCAGAAAGAGTATGCTATACTTACTGTTAAACTTATCGTTGTACTCGCGTTTCCAAGAGCGGCTCTAACGATTTCGTTGAAATTTGACAATAGTGGCTTGCGGGGGCGAAAAATCGACCTAGCCAAGGTCTTATACTTGGGAAAAATTATTTTAGCTATGTATTTTCACCCGAGCTAAAGCCTGGACTCCCACGCACCTACTATAGGTATACATCATATCATCACCCTACATTTTCAAAACATTTTATTGGTAAAGAACGTGGCGCCTTCAAAATGTAGATAGGCAAAAAGCTCCTTATAATGGGTCCCGACTGTACAAATAATTAGGCGCTACGTTCTTAGCGGCTTCTAATTAGTCTTGTTATCGTATTTTTTAGTTTTTGAAGCAGTCGGATTTTTTTAAACAACTTTTTTATTTCAAAATATTACTTTTTTTTTTTTTTACTAGCCTATTTGAATGTCCCACTGCTGGGCAAAGGCCTCTCCCGTGACCTTCCAACTCCCCCTATCCTCGGCCATTGTAGGCCAGTTGTTCTTGAACGTGTCCAGGTCGTCCCGCCACCTCCGCCTGGGCTTGCCGCGCCGTCGCTGAGCGTTCTGTGGCACCATAAAATATTACATATAATGTTTAAATCTATCATCTCGTCAATTGTTATGAAATGACAGTTTGTTGGCGTGCGAGCAATATTTTTCTCAGTATGTTGTCTATTTCCGGTTTGGTCGCCCGCTTGATATGCAATATTTCCAAAGTGTTCAATCAATCAGGGCTGTGTCAATATGGGAAACTATCTCGGCTTCATCACGTCATCACAGAGGATTGATAAAGTGGTTTCCATTGGGTGGATAATCGATCTAACCAGATAATGTCCCATATCGGAAAACTCATTTTTAAAGCAAAGCTCGTTCGCCCAGGCACTTTTGCAATATCCAGCCACCCGAAACACGTCACCGGAATTATTCCCTGTCTAGTTAGGTATGCATAGACTATGTTTTTGAATACCTACTTGGAATCCATATATATTCGTTCCAAATCCATTAGTATCTAAAAATCTAGAAAGATCTAAATGTAGTTTTTTGACGTCAAAACGTCTGATTTTGATTACATTTGGCATGGATATATTTTGCGACTCTAAGAATGACGTAGGGAGAATTTTATCGCGCAACGCAAATTATTTCTTAAGGGGGTGAATGTGCAAAATTTTTGAATAGTAGGTAGTTATTATGTATGATCTATCTGCACATCAGTGTAGTTAAATTGAGTAGGTAGCACCTCCACCATGTGACAAGAAACTGGGGGATCGTCAGATGGTAGTGCGAGGTACTCCTTGAAGATAAATAAAAAGGAAGTAAAATTATCACTGTATTGTTGTTAAAAATGGGGCCTACGTTTACATGCGCGCGTTGCTACCACGAGCTTCAGACTACTACTAGACGCTCTAGAATGGCTTTCTTTTTTAATATTCAAATAATCAGTGATTCTAGAACGTTTACAAATCTAGAATCCTAACGAGTTAGTATAGCTCTCGCTATACTAACTCTACAGTACCTTCTTAAATATGAAAGTGATTCAATTGAAACATGACGAAGCTTGGTGTGGAGTGATGTGGATAATTTTTAACCTGTAGGTATTTCCTATGGTTTTAACAAATGTCATAATTAATTAAAATAAAAAGAAAAAAATTGGTGATGGAAAACATCGTGAGTATGCTACTACCAACCCAAACCTCTAGCGACGAGGGTGGTGTGCCCAGAAATGAGATATGGCTGTTGCGGATATGGCTGGTATGACAAAAAAGTTCAGATTATAAAAACGCATGCCACGTCTCTCAGAATCATCATCATTCTTCCTTACCCATCATCTATGTCCTTAGCCATCAGTCATTGTCATTGGCACCTATTGTTTCTACTTCTAATTTTTTCCAGGTCGATAGGCTCCCTAGTGCACCTGCTGAAGTCTTCCCTGGGCTCAGGCATCCTGGCCATGCCAGCAGCCTTCAAGAACGCCGGTCTAGCGGCAGGCGCCCTGGGAACCATTATTGTGGGATTCATTTGCACACACTGCGTTTACATTTTGGTAAGTTCCAATCGTTTATGTTATTTCACACGGCGGACACGGCCTATAAAAGCACGATTTCGAATACAATTCGAATGAAGTGTTAATGTTTGCATGCAGGGACGTCTGTGTGCGTGCGAGGACGTCTGTACACTTGTAAATATGTGTGTAGTGTACTACTACGCGCGCCAATGATCCACTCTCCATCTCCGGATGAAACAAATGACGGTAAGGGCGAGTTGGGCGCGACTTGCGCGCCGGCTAGATGCAGGCGGGTGATTCCGTGGCCATTCTGTATGTACTATTAAATATTCTGTGGTTGTTGTTTACTTTATAACTCCACAGATAGTAAATCGGTTATGATGGAACTTGATGTCTTTATTAATTTACATACTGATTATTTAAGGCATCATAAAAAAAATCTGAAATGGGGTGATATGGTGACGACAGACAGAGTAAGCTGAACTTGGCTGAACTAAACTTATGAAATATCCCTGTCGGGTGGTCGGTCATAAATGAGGCAAAAAGACCCAAATCCCGCTTTTATGGGCTACCAATCCCGGTTGGGGTTGCCATCTCCTACAATTAAAAAGCCGAGCTCTACCCTTGTATTTGGCCAAAAGCCATTAAGTTAGCGGTTAATTTGGCAACGGTACCTTGATGCGAGGTGTTATTTTCCATTTGAACTATCGTGATAAACAGAACTCACATAATTAAAAAATATATTGGTAGGTATATTGATATAATATTATTATGTATATCCATAATAAAAAACCGCTTAAAGGACGCTATAAAAAGGTTTATACTACACCTACTCGGAAAGTCAATTCAAACTAACCCATTAATTGGGGAGAAAGTTGCTCATTAATCCTCCTTCAAAATCTGGTTAATAATGTTGTATGCAAATCCATTATTACACACTTTACCCATGTAGTAATATTGTATGAAAATCCATTATTCCACAGTTATGTTTTTTTTTTTAATTCCAAAACGAGCCATGGATGCGTGTAAGTTAATACTTTTTTTATTTGACACTGCCGACTTTACACAAGCTATATAGACGTTCTAAACGAATGTACCTACATCAAAAAAGTTTTTCGGAAAAAAACTCGAAAATGCGATAACGTTATCGTTAAATGGTTTGAAGAAACATATGCATTGATTAATTATACTAAATATGATTTTATATTTCGGGTTGCACGCAAGAAATTTTGTAATGATCTGTCTCGTCACTGGCTGTAAAGAGGCGGCGCGCCCAAATTAAAAAAAAAAGGTTGGCGCGGTTTTCACTTTAAAAAAAAGAATATCGCGCGCCTTTCGTTTCATTGTAATAACTTTTTCTCAAAAATGGCGGGGAAACTCGTCATTGTCTGCTTTCTATCAGACCGCAAAGTGCGTCATTGACAATCAGTCAAAAATTAAAAAAAAAACTCAACTGCATGCCCCGGAAATTTGTATGAATTTACTTCCGCGGCATGTATAAGCGCAGGGAATGTTGTATGAAATTTCATTATCGTACAGGTACTTTTTTTTTAAACTGATAAATACGCGAAGGAATTCCCAAACAGCCAAGTCTGCATGTTCTGTATCTGTCAATTGACGCGAAACCAAACGTTTTTATCCGTGTCTGAAACAGCGCAATGTATTTCAGAACGGAATTTAAAAAAAGAACGATCCATAAAGAGCGGGAGTTCTTGTCTTGTATCAGATTTATTTAGCTAAATTTCATGAAAATAGTTTACTAGTTTGGTTTAAAAATTAATAAAAGGTCTTAATTTTTATAAAAAACGAGAAATCTACATGCGAGTTTTTAACTTGCCGTGTTAGTGTGTCTGTTAAAGTCAAATATCGGTGAATACGAAATAAGACTGGCGTTCCATTGGATTTGTTGTAAGTACTTGACTACCTTTGCGTGCGTGTCAATGCTGTATTATGAATACCTAATATCAAGGTTTTTTTTTCATTTTTGAGAAAAGCACTATATAAGCCTCGGCACGTGAAAGGCTTTGCAGGCTTCGTACATATTAAAGGGCCTCGGCGAAGCCTCGGCCCTTTAAACCAGTACTCAGCCTGCAAAGACCTACTTTCCCGGCCACGGCAATAATGTACTATGAATTTGCTTTTGTGTTTGAAATGTCTTCAACAAATGAGGAAAGTAGCGATGGTAGTATTATTGGAACGCCACCTGAAATATTAATTCATGCTCAACAAGCAATTAACAATCTTCTACCGGAAAAATCAAAAAATAAATACATGAAGCAGTATGAAGAATTTATGCTGTGAAAGACTGAAAAGCAAGCTTCCTCTTTGTCGAAAAATGTTCTTCTAGCCTATTTTAGTGAAAAGTCTTCAAAATATAAGCCTAGCAGCCTGTGGGCTATATATTCAATGCTGAGAAGTACATTGTTATCCAGAGATAATATTGATATAAAGAAATACTCAAAATTAGCAGCATTTCTGAAAAAGAAGTCTAGCGGGTTTCGCAGTAAGAAATCCAAAGTGCTAACGGCAGATGAAATCAATTCTTTTTTGCAAAACGCTCCAGATGATACTTATTTATCCTATATATAGGTATATCTAAATTTTTCTACGAGATTTTGTTGTTTTTTTTTCCTCGTAAGAGTAGTATAAAGTATTATATATCCCTCGAGGGTAAGTATTGATTACTCAACTCGTGTTGTTTAAGGCCCTCCGCTTCGCGTCGGGCCTCAAATGGCCACTCGTTGAGTAATCAATGCCTTACTCCTCTTGGTGAATAAATAACTATTATATAAGGGAAGAAATCTGGACGGCTAACCAGAACATGATTTTTTATTCTGAAGCTAATGAATAATGTCTGTACAAGAATAAAATGTGTGTTGCCAGTGATGACTTATGGTTCCGAGACGGTAGGTCTCCAACAAGATGGAGTGACGACCTTGTAAAGGTCGCGGGAACGCGGTGGATGCGAGTGGCACAGGACCAGTCTGAGTAGCGCGCCTTGGGAAGGCCTATGTCCAGCAGTGGACGTCTATCGGCTGAAATGATGATGATGAAGAATAAAATAAATACCTAGTATATTTTGATGCAAGTGCGATAAGTTTGTCATTTTATCACGCGAGCATTAACGTTATTAGAGACGAGTGAAAAAGAAAATTTCGCACGTGTATTTTAGGTTGGTATTGGTTGAGGGCTCTGTTTCCCGCACTTGGCTCATTTATTTTGAGCCTTTGTACGTCGCGTGCCGGCTAGACATCTAGCCAGCCCAGCTCACACGTGTATCACGCGAACAAATGTAGGTATATACCAGAATACTTAAAGGTCAACTCTGATGAAGCTCAAAAAGCACTAACAAGTGCGCAAAAAACTTACGCAATATGCGTCGAAAACAAAAAGCACTCGTTCGGAAATAACGAACTTTTCCCCCGCTAAACAGGATATTAAAATATATTTCAGGTACGGACGTCTCAAGAAGTGTGCGTCGACGCCAAAAAGCCTTCGATGGGGTTCGCAGAAACGTGTGGGGCCGCGTTCGAGTTCGGACCGAAGAGGCTCCGGCCGTGGGCCAACTTTGCAAGGTACAGTTCACTTTATTATACAAATACAAATACAAATACAAATTCGCTTATTTTCCAACAACATGCAACATTCCTTAGCTTTAACAATCATAGGCATTTATGGAAAAAGGGTATGGGCACAGCTAATGCTGATTTTAAGCCCATCCGACGTCAATATTGATTATCAGGTATTTAACAGGGGTACGGGTAAATTGGGCAGGTAAAACAAAACAGTAAACATAATACTTTGACATAAGTTTTTTTTTTTCAATATTATTTAATTAATATAATAATTTAACTTTTATGACTATTCATTTTACACGTCTAAAAGCATGGTAGTATTTATAAATAAATATTGGTACGCCATTCATACGGTAAAACAAGATTGGCCATCAACATGTCATTTAACACCTAATTTACTCTTGTTTTTACAAATAAAGTTTTCTTATTGTTATTCTTATTCTAAATACTTTGAAGGAAATTAAAAGTGGAAATGTATCATTTATGTAGGTAACGCCTTTTTCAAAAGTATGCATACCGTACCTACATACTTACAGCAAATGTATTTTTTTTTTCAGTATCATGAGCTACATCTTTAACGTTCCAATCTAAATTTTCCAAACCAATCCATTTAGATGATTACATGGTATAATTTATATTTTTTTCAAACAAAAAAAGGAGAAAACTTCGAAATAGATTGCCTTAACTTGAAATTTATGTTATTAATAAGAAGTCTACGCCTCCAGTACCAGCGCTTATGTGAAAGTTTCAATCTATTCAAATGAAACGTGAAACTCGCGAAAGTTCAGCTAATAGTCGTATTTCTTTTTAGACGTTATTAAGTTATCCTTTACGTATAAGTACTTCACATAGAATAGTCCTAAAAGTTGTCTAACGACATGGTATGTGGAAAATCGAGTGGTTCAATTCTCCTGAAAATCAAACACAACAGAAAGTTATCAACACATATATGTATAAGTAATAAAAATAGATTTCTTTACAATTTCTTTATCAATTTCCTTATATTTGGATATTCTTGGATTGCAATAAATAAAATATGAATATGAATAATATGGCTTTTTGTCTATAACTAAGCCATTCTAAAATAATGCTCGCTATTTACCTAGCTATATGCAATCGTCTTTGAGTAAATTTATTTTTATTACTTACCTACCACCTATTTTCGATGCGCGTTGGAGATTGATGAAAATGGATTCTAAAGAAATAATTTTACAAGAAGTTCTTCAGCTGGCAGCCTGGCAGGCGTAGATAAAAAGCATTTATCGGTGATTGATTTTATCAACAATCTCCTGAAAGGGTTACATGTTGTTGCGTGTTATCGTTGTTGTGTGTTGTCTTGTTGTACAAGTGAATTTAGCAAGATTAAGTAAATTTTACGTTTTTCGGGTTCCAATTGAATTTAATTAAAGATCTTAATTTCAGTATAATGCTAAGTAGAACCTTCTTGTAGTCAAGGTGATAATTACATACATATATTAACCATAAACACTTAAGGCCATTCCCTGACCCAGCATCGTCAAATTGCTCATGTAAGATGACACTTTTCTAAAAAATGTTAAAAGTAAAAAATATGAATAAAACATATGTTTTATTTGATTATATCCTCCTTACATTGACAGCTTTCGTTACACGTTTCATGAAACTTCGCTCGATACAATTTAATTCCAAAGTAACCTCTAACTCGAACCTTTAATCCCAATTAGCCAATATCAATTAGTGTAAAACTAAATATAACAGGAAAAGTATCCTACTTACGTAACTAGTAGTAGTAGTAGTATTTTTATAGAAATTAAAACGTGTAAATACTAACTAAATCGGGCGTTCTGTGCGTAGCGCTTTCTCTTTCACTCGTTGCACGAGTGACAATGACGGCTGAAATGGGTATAGAAACGGCCTTAACGAGGTTTCTTAATGAAAAGAGGGAGGCATATCCCAAGCTGTAGATGAATGAATTTACCTACTGGAAATCTGAAAGGCAATATTCGATCAAAGCCTCAAAAAGCGGAAATGTACCTTTGAAATGTTTTCGGAGTTGCCTTCAAGCAGATACAATATGTATATTTTAAAGGTAGGTAGTAGGTACATGTATTTTAACAATAGCTCGACCTGCGGCTTTTTCTCAGTGAAACCTATCATTAAACACAAATAAATGTTTGACTTTGACTAAATACTGAAAACCTTAAAGGTGAAAGGTCCTCTCTAGGGTGTCCGAAATGAATTCTTGAAAAAAATAATGAATTCCTTAGCATATCGTGCATGAAAATTTAATAGAGCCAGATAGAAGTTTAAGAATAAAGTTACACCTACAGAAATTCTTATTCCGTAAGTTAAATATCTTATTTTATTTTTCTTTTTACGAAAGCGAAGGGAAATAAAGTACCTACAAGAAAATTAAATCCTTGAACAGAATAGATATTGAAATCGAAATAAAAGTAGCTTTTGTGTTTCAAACGGTCTACTTTTCATCAACACCACCCCGTTCTTCCGGATGGCTACCACCGTCTTACCCGAAAACTTGCCTCCAAACAGCAGTGCTCGCACGGTTGTGTTCCGGTAAGGGGGTAAGAGAACCGGTGAAATTATCAACAATGAGGCATTCAGTCAGTGCCGCCGTGGTGGCCTAGTGGTGCGACCTACCGCCTCTCATGCAGAGGGTGGGGGTTCGATTCCAGCTCGCACCTCTAAGTTTACTTATGTGCGAAATTCAATTTGAATTTATCACTGCGCTTTTCGGTGAAGGAAAACATCGTGAGGAACCCTGCACACATCTGCGAAGTAATTCAAAGACGTGTGTGAAGTCCCCAATCCGCACTGGGTCCGCGTGGGGACTATAGCCTAAACCTTCTCGTGATGAGAGGAGGCCTGTGCCCAGCAGTGGGACGCAAATAGGCTGTAGTTGTAGTAGTAGTGGCATTCAATCCCATTCCTCTGGTCGGCAACGCGTTCTAAATCTATTCTAATTCTATATATCATGAGAATTAGATTTAGAATGCGTCATGATGATGACATCATCATCATTTCAGCCGCAAGACGTCCACTGCTGGACTTAGGCCTCCCCCAAGGCGCGCCACTCAGACCGGTCCTGTGCCACTCGCATCCAACGCGTTCCCGCGATCTTTACAAGGTCGTCCAAATTTTATGGTATTTATGTGTATCAGTGGGCCGCATTAAGCCCTAACCACCTATACCGTCAGGCGTTTCTGGTTATTTGTCAATTATAGCATTGATTGACAAATAACCTACAGTCAAGGGCATTAATATGTGTACACTTTTGCATCCTATTCCATTGTGTTAAGGTCCAAAAGTGTATACATATTAATGCCCTTGACTGTACAAGGAACATACCTACGAGTATGTTTTCCGAGTTGGTAACTAAATAGGGACATCGGATTTCCCATATGCCTAAAGAATTACCAATACAGCCTAGAGATTTTCTAGGCTGTATTGGTAATTCTTAATTATGGAAATAGTTAGACAAACTAAAAAAAAACCTTTGCAATCAAATTCTTCGCCCGTCGTATTAGTTGTACCTATTTAAAAATATTGTATTCGGTATCAATCTATATCTTGCCAAACCACTGAACCGTATTTGATGAAATTTTTACTGTTCCCTGAGGCTCACTTCCGATTCCTCACCGAACCGCTTAACTTAGATTTATTTGTATGAATTTTCCGTGGGTTATGAGGCTAACCTGAGGTTAGCGGCTTGGTGCAAGTGGTTCTAAGTTGAATTTAATGGAAGCATATAAAAAAATAACGGTCAAATCTGATAAATATTTTCGAACAAATAAGTGGTCAAATCGATATTTTTTGTATTTGCTTCGTAGCCCAAACAGCTTAGACTATCATAATGGGGACTATCGTTTCTTTGCTCACCAGTTGTCACTGTTGACTAAGGTCCAGAGATATAGCTGTCAAAGGCGACTTTATAAGATCGGCGCCGAAACAAAGTTTTAAATCTTGAATCTCATTAAGTTTATTAATTATAAATAACTATCATCATATCGAGTAGCTATGCCGCAATGTTGTGCAGTTCCGTTTCGTTCGGATTTTTTTCTTTTTTTTTCAAAGCGTTCACATTGATCGCCAAATAATCCATATTTGCGATAATTTCACGAAGGAGATCACTTTTCAACAGGTAAATTAAAGAAATTATCATTTATGTCACAAAGCCCGCCAAAACACTGGCTTTGTGACGGAAGAGTGAATGTTATTGGACCTCACGCGACACTAGCGCCTCTAGTGGCAAATTCACACGCGATAGCCCCCATTATGCGAAAACCATGCGCTACTAATAATATTACATATATACTTATTGAATTGACAACCTCTTTTTTGTTGAAGTCAGTTAAAAAGGCAGATCTCTTTATTGTACTTACATTTTTTTTTGTTTCAGGATTTTTATTGATTATGCTCTCACAACGACATACTTGGCAGCTTTATGCGTGTACATTGTCTTCATTGCGGAAAACTTTAAAGAGGTAAACACATTCATTCATTCATTCATTTATTCAATGTAGTCCTATACAATTATGGTGGTATAAACAATTTTTAAGCAGCATGACACGAAAGTTGTCGACATAGCCCAAAGAACAAGCTCTTTGAAGTGGCAGTGGCAAAAAACTTGAACAATTTCTTCTCTTAAAACCTCTAAAATCAAAAGGTATAACTACTTTTGACGACAGATTTGGCTCAGTGACGACAGATTTGGCTCAGTTGGTAGTGACCCTGCCCACTGTTCCGACTGCGGGTTCGAGTCCCGCTCGGGGCAAACTTTGTGTGATGAACACGAATGTTTGTACTCGAGTTATGGATGTTTAGTATTTATATATGTATGTATTTTTCTATATAAGTATTTATATCGTTGTCTAGCACCCATAGTACAAGCTTTGCTTAGTTTGGGGCTAGGTCAATTTGTGTGAAATGTTCCAAGATATTTAGATATTTACTTACCTATTATCCTTTTTGCCTCTTGACACTTTCTTCACTTGGTGGTTTAGTGTATTTCTCGGCACGCATGAAACAAAATAAATTATAGATGTACGCGCTGAATTTAATTTCTCGTGCGGAAGAATATTTTTTCGATATCTCCTAAGATAGGTATTCATTTAAATTGCATGATGTTAAGGGCAATCATAAAGAGCATGAAATGTTTAAGGTAACTATCATATTTCAATTGATAAGGATTAATACTGTATCCCTCTAAATAGCTGTCCAAATCACAAATTATATGGGACCATTTTTAGTAATTAAAATAGGTATAGTTGGCTATCCTTAGAAGATAGACATATACCATCACGGACTTTCCTGTAGACCTAAACAATATAAACAATTCCCCTATACATTCTTTTGTTATAACTCAAAGGGATTAGGCAGCGTTTTCGATGAAAGCTCCCAGTCGGCTTGATGTTCTCCGCCATCTTGAACTATCATCGTCGTATTTCATCTAATTTACAGCAAGCCATAACAAATTATATACTAGAAATTCAATACAAATTAAATATGTAAGTAAAAGCTTGTTTCTAAAAAAAATATTTTATTTACTTTAATAAAAATAAATGTTTATTTTAGGCGGGTACTATATATTATCCGTCTCGATCGTGGGCCGAATAAAATGGATTTTTATTTGTACACAGAATTGAAACGAACTTCGGAGGCAATTTCGTATTTTCACAGGTTTCGGTAGACTTTATCCTTATCAAGCAGGAAAAATTGTCAATTATGTGAAAATGAAATAAATAAATTTAAAAACCCTTCAAAAGCCTCGCGTATAAATCAGTGCGCACACTCGTATATATATCGAATGAAAGAATTCTCGAAGTTCTCGTGACGAGTATGTAAATAAATCGTCCCAGGGATATTTTATTCGAAGGTCTTTTTTCTTTAAAAATAAAATTTCGAATAAAGCAGCTATTCCTTATAAGATTTACTATAATGGACGTAAAACATTCAATAGTGCGAAATGTTCGGGATTTTCTTTGAAATCGAAATAAACATCAAAATCAGTTCATAACAGCTGACAGATCTCTGTACTCTCAATATATTTCACTCAACACAGTCGGACACGGCCTATAAAAGCACGATTTCGAACACAATTCGAATGAAGTGTCAATGTTTGCGTGCGAGGACGTCTGTTGCGTGCGAGGACGTCTGTATAATGTGTGTGTCCGCCCTGCTGTGGTACCACTACACGGGCCATCGATTCATTCTCCATCTCCGGATGAAACAAATGACGGTAAAGGCGAGTAGGGCGCGAGTTGCGCGCGGGCTAGATTCAGGCGATTGATTCCGTGGCCATTCTGTATGTAGTTCAGCGACACAGTGTAGAATAAGACAGTAAGGTATTTGACGCCTTTGATATCACAAAGCACACAGGCACAGGCCTCCTCTCATCATTAGAGGGTTTAAGTTAATGGTCCCTACGCGGCCCGGTGCGTATTGGAAACTTCAAACACATCACAGAATTACCTATTACTTCGCAAAGTTATCCTCTTAGTTACCTATTTCTTCTTATTTTACTTCGCAAAGTTAGTTCAGTGGCAAATTGTGGTCTCAAGTGGTACGAGCCGGGTTTGGAATCCCGGTTTTGGAGGCGGTATTTACCACCGTCTTTCCCCGCTAACCTGCCGCCAAATGGCAGTGCTCGCACTGTTGTGTTTCGGTAAGGGGTTAAGGCAGCCGGTGAAATTTCTGGCACAGAGGCATTCCATCTTAGGCCTCAGGCAACGCATTCGAGATCTTATGGTTTCTTAATGGGGGATCATAGGATTTCGGTGTCCATGCCGGAGTGACCACTTACCATCAGGTGGGCTATGCGCTCGTTTGCCTATACCAATGGCATGAAAAAAATGTCACACCACCAATTGGTGTGACTTCGCTAACAATCATTTGATCCTTTCAGGTCTTGGACGAGTACACCCCGGATTACAAGCTCTCAGTGGAGACCTACTGCGCCCTCACCCTCGTGCCTCTGGTGCTCATCTGCCAAATACGGAACCTGAAGTGGCTGGTGCCATTCTCTGCCATTGCGAACGTGCTACTTGTCATCTGTTTCGCCATCACCATGTATTATATCTTCAACGGGCTCCCTGATCCGCGGGAGAGAGTGATGGTGGCCAGTGTTACGCAGTGGCCTTTGTTTATTAGGTAAGAGGTTTATTTTATCCACGCAGGTACCTAAAACATATACTCACGCCTCTTTGAATAGGGTAGGCAGCGATCACAGAACACCACCAGCTTTCATCCAAACATCTCTCCCTCAATCCATACAGGATTCCAGGATATCCAGAATTTTCCTGCCTCAGGCACTTCTAAGTAGGTAATGTTTTCGCCGCATTTAGATTATTTTATTATACTTATGTCAGTAAATTAAGATGTAACGCCTAGTGTATTTAATGTACTATTGTAAACTGACTTACTGAATAAATGTATTATTATTATTTAATATTATATACATCCCTATCTTCATGCAAGCCCGTCGGTTTTGTTTTACATTTTCATTGTGTATGGTTTACTTTCTAATTCTCTCTATGGAAATTATAAAGATTTAGCTTCTGCCCGCGACTCCACCCGCGTGGAATTCGGTTATCGCGCTCCCGCGGGAACTATGCGCATTACCGGGACGCCAACTGTCTCCGTGTCAAATTTCATCTCAATCGGTCCAGCGGTTGAAGCGTGAAGAGGTAACAGACAACAGACAGAGTTACTTTCGCATTCATAATATTAATATGTAAATAATATGGATTACGAAAGTTGTCGACATAGCCCAAAGAATAAGCTCTTTGAAGTGGCAGTGGGCCGGTCACATCGCGAACTGCGGATAGTCGTTGGAGTAAACGCGTTCTTGAGTGGAGACCACGACAAGGCAAGCGAAGTGTAGGGCGCCCTGTTGCCAGGTGGAGTGACGATTTGCACAAGGTGGCCGGTGTAGATTGGAGGCGGCACGCCTTGGACAGAGCTCATTGGCGTGCATTGGCTGAGGCCTACGTCCAGCAGTGGACTACTATGGGCTGCTGTTGATGATGATGATGGATTACGACAGGATTGGAAGAGGGTAACATATGATATGACGTGATGAGTGAGAACACTAATTTATGGTGGAATTAATTATATTTTTTTCCTCGTATACTTTCATGTTTACTAAATCTTATTTAAGTATATTATCCTATTCATTCCGGACTATTATGTATTCTACGTATTTATTTCATTTATTTGTTCATAGAGTAAAAGGTAGGCTCTGTTTGCTCCAAACAAGAAATTAGTGGAAAGTTCTTGTTTTAGAGTGTTTGAAGACTTTGTCCAATTAGGTCCCTATACGCTTACGTACAATTTGTGTTCTTGAAAGTTGAAGCGAGCGATAGGTACTTTCCGAGTCAACATCACGTCGTCTAATTAACTGCTAGAATAATAGTTGTCACCAATATCAAAGATAGAAGAGCACAGAACCTGGGCGACCGAGCTGTGCTCGGGTGAAAATAGGTAAAACCGAGTTTTCTCAAATATTTTACCTAGCTAGATAGATTTATCCCCCCTTATTAGCCCCCGTAAACCCCTATAGGTATTCCAAATTTCGTCCAAATCTTAAGAGCCGGTTCTGAGATCACCTTAATAAATATCTAAATAGAGAAAATGTACACACACACATCACGTCGAATGAAGTGTAAATTTTTGCGTGCGAGGACGTCTGTACACTTGTAAATGTGTGTGTACCACTACGCGGGCCAATGATTCACTCTCCATCTCCGTATGAAACAAAATATGACTTCAAGTGCGAGTTGGGCGCGGGCTAGATGCAGGCGGGTGTTTTTTTTTTTCATTCCATTCTGTATGCAGTACTATTAAATATTCTGTGACTATTTATTCCTAAAAAATTAATTCTAAATTATTTACTCTCCTTACTTCCAGCACGGTGATATTCGCAATGGAAGGCATTGGCGTGGTCATGCCCGTTGAGAACGAGATGGCCAAGCCGCAGCAGTTCCTCGGGTGCCCTGGAGTCCTAAACGTGGCCATGACTATTGTCATCTCCCTCTATGGCATCGTTGGGTTCTTCGGATACATCAAGTATGGAGACAACGTTAGGGGCAGTGTGACGCTGAATCTGCCGCAGGAGGAAATGTAAGTCTGAATAAAAAATGAATTTGTTTTTATTAAATCCAAAAACGAAGCAAATCGTAGACAAAAACACACACGGAGAAAACTTCGACGGTTTTATTTCACTTAATTTTATAAGACTCCAGAATATTTCCATTATAATTTATTTTCCTTTAAACATTCAACAAAGAAATTTTAATTAAATGTGCTTAGTTACCCAGTAAATATTCTCTTTCTGAGACTACGTCTTGCATAACACGATATTTATTGTATCATTAAATATTCATCATTTTTACTTCCATAAATAGCTTAGCAAGAGCAGAAATCAAGCTATGTATACTAAAAATTAACATTTCTCTTTTCAGTCTAGCCCAGAGCGCCAAGATCCTTATGGCTCTAGCGATCCTCTTCACCTATAGTCTCCAGTTCTACGTGCCAATGGAGATGATTTGGAGGCAGATCCACGACAAGATATCAGTTAGGTACCATGACATCACGCAGATCTCCATTCGGACCACTGCTGTTGTTGGTTCAGGTAGGTAAAAATCAATTAGGTAATTAATTAATGCTCTGTATATCATGGGCCGAATTCAGTACAAACATCTCCATTCTCCAAGAACTCATGTCCTTTATACTACAAAGTTGTATACTCTTACCTTCTTTTCTTCGGAACATTGCGCGCCGCGTTAACACTTCAATCAAGAGACTGGTAGAGAATGAAAAGGTGGAAAGGACCCGAGCACGCGTCTGAATCTCCCATGCGGTGGACGGACTAGGCCGCTCTCAAATGGCCCACTACTCGAATGCACGAAGAAGGCAGCCGTGAGGGGCTAATGGCAGCGGTGTCTGGTGAAACAAGTTACCTAGACTACCAAAATAACGACCAAGAAGGAGAAGAAAAATTAATCTCCAATGTTTCTTGAATAATAGTATCTTTCATCATCTCGTCGTGAATGTGTATAGTAAAAAATATAGACATCAAACGCTGTAAGGAGAATAATGTAGGTATATACCATTAAGTATATCGTTAATTCAAGTCTTTGTCGAGTCAACAAACAATACGGCACTGACGCCATAAATCATCCGTACGTGATTGTGAATGAAAGTGTTCCCCTTTGGAGATTAAAGACTAAAGTATTTCATTAATCTTCACCTTTCAACGAAGTTTCAACAAAATATCGTAAGTATCTTGGAAGTTAATATAGTTAATAACTGTGTTACATTATTGTGACATAAATATAGTTTCCACTCCTCCTATTCGAAAAGGAGTACTTTATTCCCCGTTTAGAGGGAGCAAAATTTTTTGCTCCCTCTCCATTTCTGCCTCGCAAACAGGGAGCAAAGTAAAATTTTGCTCTCTAGGGAGAAAAGTACGATTTTGTTCCCTTCTGCTACCGGTTTTCTCATAGGAGGAGTGAAAAGCAGAGTGTGCAACACGGTAGCAAAATTATTTAAACCTTGGGTGACATAGCTTGAATCCCTCGCTAGCTCAAGATTCCACGTTAGAATCCCTCGCTCTGCTCGGGATTCTATTCTGGAATCTTTCGCGTCGCTCGGGATTCAACCCGTCACCCGCGGTAAAATATACTATTTTGCTCCCTAGTATCACAATCTAATATTAATCACAGGGAAAACCCTGAAATCAATTTTCCATAAGAATGGCCTTTTTAGATTTTTGGATGTATAACCTACGGAGTTTTCAGTTTTCTTTAGATTGCAATTATATCCATTTTCGCGCTTAGAAGTAGCCTATGTCCTTTCTCGGGACCACAACTCTCTCCATACCAAATTTCATCTCAAGAGGTAACAGACCGTCCCGTCTGGATCGATTTGGATAAAAATTTGGTATGGAGATAGTTGGAGTCCCGGGAAAGGGCATAGGCTACTTTTTATTCCGGAAAAGCGCATAGTTCGCGCTGAAGCGCAATAACCGAATTCCACGCGGGCAGAAGCTAGTATACCCTGCTATCCTGAATTTAGGTCATTCAAAAACTAAATATAGTAAGTACCTATATTAAACAACTCTTAAACGATCTTCCCCCTAACGACCTGAGTGAGGCGGAATAAGTTTGTTTACGATTTTCAGAAAAGGGTCTTCTGACAATTTAGGGTTATTTATTAATTAAATCTGATTCGTGGTAAATTCAAATTGAATTTCGCACATAAGTAAACTAAGAGGTGCAAGCTGGAATCGAACCCCTGACCCTCGGCATGAGAGGCGGTAGGTCGAACCACAAGGCCACCACGGCTTTTCGGTGAAGGAAAATATCGTGAGGAAACCTGCTCGCATCTGCGAAGTAATTCAAAGATGTGTGTGTGAAGTCCCCAATCCGCACTGGGCCCGCGTGGAGACTATAGTCTCTACGCGGGCTATAGCCCAAACCCTCTCATGATAGAGGAGGCCTGTGTCCAGCAGTGGGACGCAAATAGGCTGTAGTAGTAGTAACCTGATTCAAAAGAAGCTTGGTACTTTCTGCCGAAGTGTTAACTAAAACACGAAAATGGGTTTTTCTATTTTTAAATCATTATTTATGTACCTAGGGAGCGTGACATTTAAATGCGTTAATTTATACCTTCGCGTGTCGTTTTGCAGAAACGAATCGATGTTGAAAAAATCTTGAGTGGCTTAGAGAACGGCTGTATGAAAAGATTTAGATAGATGATTTTATAATTAATCGCAAATTGACAGCTTTCTAGGAGTTTGCTGCCATTAATGTGGTTAATTATTATCCTGAGAAATGAAAATTCTCAGGCTTTCAGGAAAAATGTTTCTAGTCAAATATCCTTAACAAATACTCGTAAGTAATATACGAGTAAGAGAGTAAATTATTTCTTTATCACACGATTTTGGGAGCCATTTTAAATAATGTGATCACAAAATCAATTTATTGTAATTTTCATTCGACCGAATTATGCTTGTTGATGATAGGTAGGATTTCATTCATCATTTTAACTTTTGCTGATTGAATTTGGTTTGATTGAATTGACCTCTACCACAGAACCTCTACATACAGAATGGCCACGGAATCACCCGCCTGAATCTAGCCGGCGCGCAACTCGCGCCCAACTCGCCCTTACCGTCATTTGTTTCATCCGGAAATGGAGAGTGAATTATTGCCCCGGGTACACACACATTTACAAGTTTACAGACGTCCTCGCACGCAAACATTGACACTTCATTCAAATTGTGTCTCTAAATCGTGCTTTTTTGAGGCTGTGTGCCTCTAGATTACCCATGCTTACGAATTCTCTTTCCTTACAGTTGCGCTAGCCGCTGCCTTTCCAAACTTGGAACTCTTCATCAGTCTCTGCGGCGCCATCTTCCTCTCCAGCCTCGGCCTCCTCACTCCTGCCATCGTCGACACCGTTTATAACTGGGACCGGGGTCTCGGGAGATTCAATTGGATCCTTTGGAAGAACGTCTTCATAGGCATCGTCGCTCTAGTTGCGTTATTTACTGGCTCCTATGTATCCATCAGCAATATGATCAAGGAATATGGCGCCAGTCATGCCCTTGAAATGAATGCGACTCTTGCGGCTAGTAATAATGAGTCTTTATCATTGTAAGACGAGTATGATTTGGGTTTGTTCCCTAAAGTTGAACGCTACTTTGGCATGAACTACGTTTGCATATTTTTGACAGATCTAGTTTACCTAATTATGATAATTATGGAGACGAAAATGAATTTACATAGGTCACAATAGTCTGATGATATTTTTAGATAATGTCAACATGAATTTTGTTTTTCATTATGTCCGTCCCAATATCTATGTAGATCATTGTAACATTTTTAAGTTTTTTTTTTTGTTATTATTCTATGCACAAAATAAATTCATGTTATAATTCCGAGAACTGTTTTTAATAGATTGTTGACAATTTTATACTATTGTGTGATGTTGTTTTAATGTGGTGTAAATAATATTATGGGTATTTTTAAAGTTTTAATCACCAATCATGACAAAAAAACAATCATGTACTTCATAATATACGTATTGTTCTCATTTTGTGTGTGGTTCTTGACTGTTAGGGAATTTACAAAAATAATAATTAGTTTAGTAAGTCCTTTTGAGATTTTGTCCTATTTTAGATACCATTATTAAGTTTGATAAGCAAAAAAGTGTGTGTCAGTGTCACCCTGAAAAAGTGTACTTAAATATGATACAATATTATTAAATTTTATATTTTAATTTCTAAGTACTTTAAAATTATTGACTTTTAGTAAGTCAACTAATTTTTCAGTCACAGTCTCAAGGACTCTAAAATTCTTAGGTTGTGATTGTTGATAGATAAGATAGGTCATAATAATAGTATTATAATAAGATATAAGACTAAATTGTATGATATAAAGTAGGTTATAATAATTATAATTAACACTTTTGCCGCCAGGACGGCCATTACCGATTATTTGTCTATTTCGATGATATTATTTTCACCCAGATTAGAAATTTTTATATAAGTATTAGATAAAATTTAATAGTAGAAATATACATTAGGATTTTGAACAAAATTTATGAATGTAATGAATATAATAAAAAAAAATACTTCCACAATCAAGAAAAAAATAATTAGAAATTTACATTAGGATTTTGAACAAAGTTTATGAATGTAATGAATCATGAAATAATTTCGATGAACTGTTTTATACCAGAACTATATATTTTAAATGAAACTTCAAATGGAAAGTAATAGAATAGTAATAGTAATGAGTACAATGATTATTGTTTACGATACAACAATGTGATATAAATTATTTTTTATGTATGTTTGCGACTACAGAAAAAAAAGTAATAAATAAACTGCATTGCTCACATTCGCGTTTTTTATTCAATCTTTTTTCAATATTCAACCTTGCACAAAGTTCTATTAATAAATATTAAAAAAAAAAACTAAGAGGCAGAAAAACAAAGAACGAAATAAAAAATATAGGGAATAAATTCACTACAGGAGTAAGTGTACACGATACGTTGAAAAAATGGAGTTGGAGAATTAAACATCGAGAAAAAAATCCAATAATGAGGTTTCATGGACGAAAGAGATATTCGTCCTAATAATAGGGGGAATACTTTTATTGGCTTCCCATCTGCTGTTGTATCCACTTGGTGTAAGCGAAGACGTTGGTGTACAAAGAAGGGAAGGATGACCCACATTGGAAGCCCGCTGATTTTCCGCTCACAATGCCAACGACATAGAAGTTTCCCTTCTGTTCCACCATAAGAGGTCCACCGGAGTCTCCCTGGCAGGTATCCTGTCCTCCACGCCCAGATGCACAGACTTGGCCTGTGATCAAGTCACCGTAGTATCTTCTGCAGTTCTGGTTAGGTACCAATTGTACTTGTGCTGTCAGTTTTATTGGAGACGCTTGACGACCGGTGCTGCCCCAACCAGCGATCAAGAGAGCGGCTCCTTCGTTATTGGGATTATCGATGTTGAATGACGGCAGGCATATCGGGCGAATGTATTCTGAAATATAAGAAAATTGGTAAACTAGTTTGAATCCAGCACCATTTACCTCTTAAGTGAACTAAGAATATTTAGGATAATCGGGACAAACAGAAAAATGTATCCATTTCCGTTATTTAATTTGAAAGTGATGAGGTCTTCAATGATTCTCTCTGCAAGATTTTCCATTCAACTAGACTAAGTAAGTACTTTGAAACAATTAATAAATATTTTTATCTTTTTTTTCAAGAAGTGATGTGATTACTCAAGATTCTAATAAGGAATGTAAAATTAATAAAATGTTCCATGCACATTATTTACCTGTATAAGGAGCAGAACCCCTAAGTCTCATCAAAGCGATATCGTTATGCAGATGGCTGCGGTCGTATCTTCTGTGCTTTATCACTTTGTCAGGATTCATCACGACGTTCTTCACACAAGAGCTGCCGACACAGTCTCTTGGGAAAGTCCGCGTGTCGTATTCAGCCAAGAAGATGTTAATACTATTAAAAAACACGTAAGTAAAAGCCTTCAGTGCAATACAAGTGATGACCAAGGTCCATCAGCAAAGGTGGCAGTGGGCGGGGCACATTGCTCGCAGGACTGATGGCCGATGGGGCCAGAAAGTTCTCGAGTGGCGTCCGCGAACCGGGAGTCGAGCTGTCGGTAGGCCTCCTACAAGATGGCGTGACGACCTTGTAAAGGTCGCGGGAACGCTTACCTAATTACTTCGCGCTCGCAGACGCATGGATGTTATCGTACGATGTTTTATTTATTTATTTATTTAAACTTTATTGCACATAAAGAAAACTTAGTGTACAAAAGGCGGACTTAATGCCTTAATGTTTTCCTTCACCGAAAAGCTCAATGGTAAATTAAAAGTAAATTTTACTTTATAAACTCAAAGGTGCTAGTCGTATTCGTACCTGCTTCTGCATGAGTGTCTCATCATAGGTGCTACTACGGCTTGCTAATGACATATCATGGCTTGCTTGAAATTACCAGGTCGGAGGCAATCAATCTTGGTCCTAAGGGCTGGTAGCTCATTGGCAATGATACGATGCCTTATTTTCATGGCCCACAGAAACCAATTACCATTAGGGTGCTCTGTGTACAATGCCATTAAAATAATCCAGAATATTTCAACTACACTTACTCGTTGTAAGATTGGTAGTCCACGTCAACGCAGTGGGCAGCGGTGAGGACAAAGCGGGGACTGATGAGGGACCCTCCACATCCAACGGACGTGGTCTGATAACCTTCCATCACTTTGATGGCGAGTCGAACGAGCCATGGGTATTGACGAAGACCTGCTGGCCTGCCAGCTGTAAATTACAAGGTGTTGTTAAAGGCATTTTTTCTATTTAAGTATATGTCCGCACAATGAAAACCTTTTCAAAATGTGAGCTTTGGGCGACTATTTATATTCATAGCATTAACCTGTGATATATTTATCTGGGGCAGTGTCCGAAGCATTTTGTTCGGCGGAACGTTTTCCACGGAATTCATCAAACCATCCGCCACCCATATCATCATCATAACTATCGTCATTTCCGCCATCAAAGATCCCATCGTTAAAATCACCTGGAATGATAACAAAATTCATTGTAATATACATATGTAAGTATACATAAACAATCAGTCAGATGGTTAACTATTACAAAAATTTGGGGGACAGTTTACCATCATCATCATTGCCATTACCGTAGCCAATTCCATTCCCCAGGTCATTTTGATCATCATCGCCACCAGCACCTGCAACAATTAAGCAACTTTAAAAACTAACTTTAATATAAATTTGTCTTCGGTGGATGCACTAAATAATTATCTGATAAAATTTGTAAACGGTACCTAGAGTGATGATCGTGATCATCTTTCGGTCGAAAAGTTAATAAAGACACGTTTTGGATAGCATAACTCATTGCCATTTTGGAATTATTCTTCTTATAGTGCCTCTCCACTACTGAAGGTAGGCTTGACAGCCTACCGCTGACTGCTTGGCTCCGCATATCTATTTTTATCTTTTGCCAGTCGAAATAGGTGTTCCACACTAGCAATGTCAGTCCATTCTCTAATGTTACGGAGCCACGATTTTGGAATTAAATTATTTTAATGAAACATTTTATTTAGTTCCGAAACGCCTAAAATGTACACTATTAAATAAAACCTACTACCACGTTGGCCCGTGTGATTGTCGAATCCTTGATTTTTACTAATTGTCTCTTACCTGCATCGTCCCCTCCCGCGTGACTCCCACAGCATCCTGATTGAGGATCAGGTAAAATGCCAGACAAGGCTGAACACTTATCACTCCCAAATGTAATATGGTTGCCGTCAAACTGATCCCAGCTCTTGTAACGCCCACTATACCCGGCAAAACTCTCGTCTAATATTAGAACTAGCGCAAAGGCTAAATAGACACCGAGTTTACCCATGATGGTTATGGTATGGCCTGACAGGTTCTACGCCTGTGATTTGGTGAACTGTGCTTCAATACAGGACCGCACACGCCTTATAAAAGGACTGGATAAGGAAGCTAACGTAACCGATGTGTCATAAACCTATTTGTTTTACGTTAATTACATTAGTGTAGCTAAAAGGAAATTTTCGTTAGTAAGTAATAAATAGTTAATACTTACAGACATATAATAACCCAGGTATTCTCTGGTTTTTTGAATTTGTGGTTTTATTATCATCGACATTGATTCATTCTTTAGTGACGCTGATTTATTCGTCAGTCTGTATGGCTAATAACTTGGTTGAAATAATGATAATGACGATTTCATCAAAAGTGTAGATATAGCAGTGTAAATGATAGAAAAAGAAATATAACTTAATGAAAACAGCAAAAGTTATTTGCGACGTTGCCAACTTTCGGCATAAGGGTCAATTTAAAAAAATATGCGTAGTTATAAGGACTTTATCTACTTTATGCTTAATTTTTGTATCTTTGTCTGACAAAAAACTAACCTGCCGCCAAATAGCAGAAATTCAAAATTCAAAATTCAATCATTTATTCAGCAAATTGGCCACATAGGGGCACTTTTACACGTCAGAAAAGAATTTACTAGCGCTTCCTAGACCCATTGCTTGAGAAGAAGCGCCGCAACAAACTCAAGCAGAAGGCCTTTTTTCAAAATTTACACATAGTTATAACATTTACATTACTACTACTACTACTACTACTACTACTACAGCCTATTTGCGTCCCACTGCTGGGCACAGGCCTCCTCTCATCACGAGAGGGTTTGGGCTATAGTCCCCACGCGGGCCCAGTGCGGATTGGGGACTTCACACACATCTTTGAATTACTTCGCAGATGCGTGCAGGTTTCCTCACGATGTTTTCCTTCACCGAAAAGCTCAGTGGTAAATTCAAATTGAATTTCGCACATAAGTAAACTTAGAGGTGCGAGCCGGAATCGAACCCCCGACCCTCGGCATGAGAGGCGGTAGGTCGAACCACTAGGCCACCACGGCTTTTTTACATAACATGTATAAAATATACATATAGGTACGTACTACAATTACATTGAAGGGATGTATAGTCCCTAACTTAAACTTAAATCTAAGATCTTAGAGATGTATAGTCTCCAAGGGTCCAGAAAAAAAAAAATTATGGAGATGGCCTCCATTGTCAAATAAATATAAATTCCATAGATGTCGACAGTCTCAAAATGTCAATAAATAATGAAATACATCATGTATAAAAGAGTTCATTAATACATGTCAATAAGAACATGATGAGGTCTCTCGCTTAAAATGTTTGACTTAGTAATATATTTAAAGCTAATGATTATTTTTAAACGTCCTTGCAAGCATGAACAGACCGGACCCCACAGACAGCAGGAGCATAATAATAATAATATTATATTTTTCAATAATTAAAATAAATAAATTAAAACAAAATTTTAATTATTAAAATGAAATGCATAAGGCAGCTGGTGAAATTACTGGCACAGAGGCATTCCATCTTAAGCCTCAGCGTGGGCAACACATACGAGATCTTATGCTTTCTTTATAAGAAACAGTTTCCGCTTACCATCAGGTAGCCTGTGTTGTCGTTTGCCTACCAAGGACAATAAAAAAACGAAAGTTTATCGTTTATAAATTAAATTAGTTCTCTAACTACGTTTTTTTTTTTAATTGACAGGCATACCTGTGTTCTTTCTTTGAATTAAAGAATTATCAAAATCTATTTTACTTACCTATTGATATTTATTATTTTTCATTTATTTATGAACAATTCAGTAATAGGGTTTATCAGTCAATTAAAAAAAATGTACGTAGTTAGAGAACTAATTTAATTTATCAACGTGTCCCTATTCCTGTTGATCTTTGTTATGTATTTCTTTGTTATGTTATTCTTTTATTTCTATGTTGTCTGGTGTACAATAAAAAGTATTGTATCTTATCTTATCTTGAGACTGTGGGGTCCTTGCGGATACACTTCGACCCATTGGGAAGCGGTACATATACCGCTTCGTCTTGGGAGTTTAGCTTTGAGTTGCGAACTTCAAGACTCGAGTCGACTTTTAAACCTATCATCATGTTTTACATTTAAACTTAAATTAAAATAATATTGTTTTGAACAGAACATAATAACACAATGGGGCAATCCTTATATTATCTAACTTAAGACGCAACAGGAAATTTTACAGGAAATTCATTTTCATGATTTTCCAGACTATAATAATAAATACACAGGAAAATACAGCAGGATGACAATTGAAACAATTGATCTCAATAAAATGTATAGATTTTCCTTGTCTTTGTTTACAAAATTATTCTAAACGGCCCAGAATGTCAAAAACAATTCTGCATCATCGTGAAAGGAGAAAGGACATTTTCCTCTCTAAAAACGCCAAGGTAACTGTCCGTCTGTTAACTCTTCGCACTTAACCCGCTAGAGATTTTTATATTAAATTAATTATGTACCAAGATAGTTCGTGTACCTATCGACGAAGTGCTTTTTATTATCCGTGAAAAGCGCACAGTTCCTGCGGGAAAGCCATAACAAATTTCCATGCTGACGAAGACACGGGCAGAATCTAGTCCCAAATAAAATAAAAAATAATATGGCTGCATTAAAGGTCTGACAGAAACCATAATAGATAAGTACGTTAAAGAAACAGGTACATTTTCTGGAAGATTTTTCCTGTCAAAGTACAAAACGGTTGGATTTATGGAACGTATTTTACGGTACTGAAAACTTACAACGGAGTTTCCCATTTTGAGTTTCCTTATGAAAAAATTGGACGTTGTTGGTAATATACATGTTTTAGCGTTTTTATTAAACTTTCCTCTTTAATTTGGAAACCGTGTATCTATTTCCCCCTGTTCATGTTTCATGAAAATGAAGTTGAATATTTACGTCGTAATTTGACGGTAAGCTTAAGAGGAAAGGGATCTCCTCTAGGACAATGAAGGGTCCCTATGTGCGAATACTCAATAACTCATTAGCAGACGGGGTTTTCTCTGAAGCTTACTATACATACCTAAATAGTTTGTAAAAGTTTCAACACTGCAGATGTAAATAGTACACTAGCTCTTAGCTTTCCCGCGGGATCTAAGCGATCTTCCGGGATAAACACTGACCCCGTGTAGAACACAATAAAATATATACCGAACTTATATATGTAACTTGAACTCGTATTGAAAAATTACTGGTCGTAATAAGCATCGCAAACGGATGCCCGACCAGAAGGCCGCTGCGGGTCAGCTAAGTACGCACTGAATTTATTTTCTCTTCAATAACTCCTAAGATATTCATTTAAATTGTATGGTGTACATGGCAATCGTAAAGTGCATGACATGCTTAAGGTGACTGTGGTGACTATCCTAATTTAAATTGATAAAGATTAATACTTACTGTATCCCTCTAAATAGCTTTCCACATAACACATTATGTGGGACCATTTTTATATGGGAACAATTCCTAATCCATACATTATTTGATTATCACCCAAAGGGATTATGCAGCGTTTTCGATGAAATCGCGTTTGCTTTAATAAAGGATTTTTGGAAATTTTAAATTTGAACTCCCTTTAACCCTTTTAAGGGGAAAATTCCATAAGTCCTTTCTTACTTACTCACATACGTCATAAGAGAAACTTTTCTGTCAAAGTTCATTTTTCTAGGCTTAATAGTTTAGAAGTTACATATAAACTTTTAACCCTCTTTTTACCCATATAAAGGGACATTTTCCAAAAATTATCTGTTAGTGTCATTCATGTCATAAAAGAAACCTTTTTGCCAAATTTCATCTTTCTAGGTCTAGAGGTTTAGAAGTTACATACAAACTTTCAACCCCCGTTTTACCCTCCAAAGGAGGGAATTTCCAAAAATCCTTTATGAATACTCACTTATGTTATAAAAGGAACCTCCCTGCCAAGTTTCATATTTTTAAGCCTAGTGGTTTAGAAGTTTCAAATAAACTTTCAACCCCTGTTTTACCCCTTTGGGGCGATTACCAAAAATCCTTTTTTAGTACTCACATACGTCATAAAAGAAACGTTTTGCCAAATTTCATGTTTCTAGGCTAGACCTAGACCGATTACGGCTTTGCGTACGCCCGCGTGGAATTCGGTTATCGCGTTCCCGCGGAAACTATGCGTTTTTCCGTGGTGAAAAGTAGCCTATGACCTTTCCCGGATCCCCAACTATCTGCATGCCAATTTTCATCTCAATCGGTCCAGTGGTTGAAGCGTGAAGAGGTAACAGACAGACAGACAGACAGAGTTACTTTCGCATTTATAATATTAATAATTAATATGGATTACAGACCTAGGGCGGTGAATTCTTCAATGTCCCAGATCGCAGGAGTTTGTCCGACCCAAAGGTGAGTCATCATCATCATCATCATTTCAGCCGAAAGACGTCCACTGCTGGACATAGGCCTCCCCCAAGGCTCGCCACTCAGACCGGTCCTGTGCTACTTGCTTCCACCGGTTTCTCAAAGGTGAGTGCCATAAATTAAATATGCGATCTGGGGCCCTGTGGTTTGTCTAAAGTTTTACGTCTTGCCTTGGCCAGGAAGTGAGAATTTCTTCCCGTGGCAGAAGTTCTCACTTTACGGCCAAGGATGACGTAAAATATTTGAAAAAGTAGCGTATAAATTACATTGTTAAATTTGTGTTCAACCAAGGTGTTTTCAGATGACTTTGCACTCTAAATATGTTAGGTGGTGAATTTGAACTAACGTTTGTTGTGTCCGAGGAGGTCGACCATAGTAATAGCCGTATCTCCTGCTACCAGCAAATCCGAACATTTGAACTAGTATTGGTAAAATATCGGACCGTGTGGTGCCGGCAAAGAATTGCACCACCCCCTCTCTTCCCGTGGGTGTCGTAAGAGGCGACTAAGGGATAAACCGGAGGATGGGCAGCAGCGTCCTCCGAGAACTACCTTCATCAAACTGCGGTCGCCAACCCGCCTGCCAAGCGTGGCGACTATGGCAATCCCCCCCAAGGGATCTTTATACTTGGGACCAAGAAAGTGCCACGACCAATGCCCAGACCCCCAGTCCCCGGCGGCCCCGCTATTCCTGGCTCCGGTAGCGGCCATGGTAACGGCGGGGCAGGGGGTGCTAAAGTTAATCCCCGGCAGAGACCCGGCTACCAAAAACGACGACCCTTGGCCCTGGCAACATATAACTGCCGTACACTGCGGACCGACGAAAAGGTACTGGAACTGGAGGAAGAATTGAGCAGGTTACGTTGGGGAATCATAGGAATATCAGAAGTCCGGAGAGAGGGGGAGGACATGATAACCCTGAAGTCCGGTAACCTGTTCTATTTCCGGGAGGGCGACCAACAGTCCCAGGGAGGTGTTGGGCTTATCGTCCACAAGTCCCTCGCAAACAATGTGGTGAAGATCGAGAGTGTGTCGACCAGGGTAGCGTGCCTTGTACTCAGAATAACACAACGATATTCGTTGAAGGTTATACAGGTTTACGCTCCGACCTCGACGCACTCCGACGATGAGGTGGAGGCTATGTATGAGGACATTTCCAGAGCCATGCATAGCTCCAGAACTCACTTCACAGTTGTTATGGGGGACTTCAACGCGAAACTAGGCAAACAAGACGGTGAAGAGCTGAGAGTGGGGCAATTTGGAGTAGGGCGCAGGAATCACCGGGGCCACCTACTGGCTGGTTTCATGGAGAAGGAGGGACTCTATATGATGAACTCCTTCTTCAAGAAACGGGAGCATAGAAAGTGGACCTGGATGAGCCCTGATGGTGTAACGAGGAATGAGATAGACTTTATCATGTCGACGAGGAAGCAGATGTTCGATGATGTCTCAGTGATCAATTCGGTTAAGTCCGGGAGCGATCACCGTATGGTACGAGGCACATTGAATATCCAAGTAAAGCTTGAGAGATCTCGACTGATAAAGTCTACGCTCCGCCCGGCACCGGCCCAGCTCCAAAACCCCGAGAGCTTTCAGCTCGAACTCCATAACCGTTTTGCATGCCTAGTAAGCGACGTGGACGATTATAACGACGGGTTTGTGGAAGCTGTTCATACGGTTGGGTCTAAGTTCTTCAAGACCCGCCGTATAAGAACCAAGAAAATCTCAGACCCAACCCTTAAGCTCATGGAGGTGAGACGTAAAATGATTCTGCAGTCTTCAGGTGACGCTTGTCATTATCGGCAACTCAATAGACGGATCTCGAAGTCTCTGAAGCGTGATGTACGCCGATTCAATGCCAACAGTATTGAAAAGGCTATTGAGCGTAACAGAGGCTCGAAGGTGTTTGCCAAAGATCTGTCAATTGGCCAAAGCCAATTGACAAAGCTGAAGACCGAAGACGGCAGGATCATTTCATCCAAACCGGAGCTGCTGGGAGAAGTCGAGAAGTTCTACGGACAGTTATACACGACAACCCGAACACCCGTCGCTGATCCAGCTAAAGACCCTAGAGCTAGATTAACCCGACACTATACCGAAGATATCCCGGACGTCAGCCTGTACGAGATTAGTATGGCTCTCAAACAGCTTAAGAACGGCAAAGCCCCTGGTGACGACGGAATTACAGCCGAACTCCTGAAGGCGGGTGGTAAACCAGTCCTTAAGGCCCTTCAGACGCTGTTTAATTCCGTCATTCATGAAGGGAGAACGCCGCGAGCATGGAACAGAAGTGTGGTGGTGCTCTTCTTCAAAAAAGGTGATAACACCTTGTTGAAGAATTATAGACCCATCTCACTTCTGAGCCATGTTTACAAGCTGTTTTCGAGTCATTACGAACCGTCTCGCGCGCAGGTTTGACGAACTCCAGCCTCCCGAACAAGCCGGTTTCCGAAAGGGCTATAGTACCGTAGACCACATACATGCGTTGCGGCAGGTTGTACAGAAGACCGAAGAGTATAACCTCCCCCTTTGCCTTGCATTTGTGGACTACGAGAAAGCATTCGATTCGATCGAGACTTGGGCTGTGCTGCAGTCTCTCCAGAGGTGCCAAGTTGACTACCGGTACATCGAAGTGTTGAAGTTTTTGTACGAAAATGCCACCATGTCCGTCCGACTACAGGACCAGACCACGAAGCCTATTCCACTGCAGCGGGGAGTCAAACAAGGAGATGTGATCTCTCCGAAGCTGTTCACCGCTGCATTGGAGGATGCTTTCAAGGTGCTGGACTGGAAAGGTCGAGGCATCAATGTTAATGGCGAGTACATCTCTCACCTTCGATTTGCCGACGATATTGTAGTCATGGCTGAGACCATGGAGGACCTCAGTATTATGCTCGCTGACCTCAGCAGAGTTTCCGATCGAGTTGGTCTTAAAATGAACATGGACAAGACGTAAATTATGTCTAATGTCCATGTTGTGCCAACTCCCGTAATAATCGGAGGCTCTGCGCTCGAAGTTGTTGACCATTATGTATACCTGGGACAAACAGTCCAGTTAGGTAGGTCCAACTTCGAGAAAGAGGTCAATCGTCGAATCCGACTCGGCTGGGCAGCGTTCGGGAAGCTTCGCAGTGTCTTTTCGTCCAAATTACCGCAGTGTCTCAAGTCGAAAGTCTTCGACCAGTGTGTGTTGCCAGTGATGACTTATGGTTCCGAGACGTGGGCGCTTACGATGGGCCTCATAAGAAGGCTCAAAGTCACTCAGAGGGCAATGGAGAGGGCTATGCTCGGGGTTTCTCTGCGTGATAGAATCAGAAATGAGGATATCCGCAGTAGAACTAGGGTCACCGACATAGCCCGAAGAATTGCGAGCCTTAAGTGGCAGTGGGCGGGGCACATTGCTCGCAGGACTAATGGCCGATGGGGCCGGAAAGTTCTCGAGTGGCGCCCGCGAACCGGGAGACGAGCTGTCGGTAAGCCTCCAACAAGATGGAGCGACGACCTCGTGAAGGTCGCGGGAAACCGGTGGAAGCAAGTAGCACAGGACCTGTCTGAGTGGCGAGCCTTGTGGGAGGCCTATGTCCAGCAGTGGACGTCTTTCGGCTGAAATGATGATGATGATGATGATGGTAAAATATCTTCTAACCATTATCACGAAGACATGAATCATCCCTGCTCATGCAGCCAAATCATCGCGTCGTGGGAAGCCTTCACTCCAAAGCACCGAAAAACACGGAAAATGCCAATTAATCCGGTTCCAAATTTCGGTTGGGTTCACTCAAATTAGACGGTACGTGGATTGAGCAACTGCTTAAGCTGCTGCTGCTGCTTTTTGCGTGGATACTCTGCGTCAACGGCTTAAGTGCTTCTAAGTCGTGTCGTACTGTAAAGTAAATTCGGTCTCGAATCGACCGTCTTCATAGTGTTTATCATCATCATCATCTCCTTTACCATTATCCCATATTACGTGGGGTCGACACAACATGTTCCTTTTTTCCATTTATCTACCCGTATGTCAGCCGTCATCTCAGAGTTCATACCCTTTTTAAACATTTTCCCCGTCACACAATCCATCCATACCTTTCTTGGTCTACCTCTACCTTTATATCCACTCACTTTCATCCCTCCACATAACATGCCCATACCACGCTAACCTATTGCTCCTCGACTTTTCCACTACTGGTGCTACTTTCAAACTTCTCCTTATGCACTCATTCTTTATATTGTCCATTCTCGTTGCTCCACACATCCATCTCAACATGCGGATCTCGGACACTTGCATTTTACTTTCATGCGTCCCTTTGGGGCCCATCATTCCGATCCATGCATTACGACACGTCTCACTATGTTCTTGTATTTTTTTCCCTAACTAAAGTGTTTTATATTCTATCTTTATAATCATGTCTCGATCTCCATCGTTCTGCGGCGGAAGATCGTAACTCTTAAGTAAATCTAATTCCAATCCAATCACATAGGTAATAATATTTCCAAAGAGACGCCCTCCTCCGTGCCGGCACCTGATCAAATTAACTACCTAGTAGAAACGCTTGATATTCAGCCAGCAATGTGTTGGTGCTGCAAAATTTGATAGGCGGTGATGATTGGTGGGAATTTTATTAGTGATAAGTACTTAATTGAAAAACGATTGAGTATTATGGATGTTTCGATAACTAAGACACTTTGAATTTTGTATAGTTGCTAAATAGATATACTATAGGTAACCCTCGATTTTTTTGTATCGTAAATTCAGCAGTATTTGATAAACTTTTCTGTTCAGGGTATCAAACAAAAACAGCGTTTGACTTATTATACTTAGTGCTAGCTCGTAGGTAGGTTATATCGTCTAATAGAAAAAATATCTCACCTCTCACATAGTATTCTAAATGCTAATAGTTCTATATGTATAGCTGGTTGACCAAGTTTTAGCTCGGGCCAAAATGGCTTAATGATTTTTGCGAGATATGAGACCTAGGTGGATGGATTGGATGGACAGGAACACCTGGCTGTATAATAGATTTCATCGAAATCGTTAGAGCCGTTTTCTAGGAAGTAGGGATATTATTTTTAATTAAGTAGGTATATGTATAGAAATATTTCTCGTTCAATCGTACCTAAGTATGATATTGTTTACGATAGTAATTATTTTATTGACCTAGTAGATTTCATGACATTGTAAATAATTATATCTAAATTTGAATAGAAAAAAAAAACATATCCATTCATTAAAATGACTATTTTTTAATTATTTCACACAGCATGATATTTGTTACTGAATGTTATTTAATCCTTAATGCCTAATAGGAACACGTAGACATGTCATTGTTTAATTATAATATTGGTAAAGTAACATTATATCAATCAGTTTCAATCAATTTTAATTTATGACTTTAGTAAAAAGTTAAAAAAAAAAACAGAATAAATATTTCACGCTTAAGAATACAGTATTGTTGTAAACTATATTTTTTAGAAAATAAGCTGTATCTAAAACAACAATATTTTTTATTTCAAAATAAGTGGTCCGGTCGACTATAAATAAACAATTCACAAATAAATATCACATATTTCATTTCATTATATTTATATTATTACATAATCGTTTTCAATTTGAATTTACCATGAGCTTTTCGGTGAAGGAAAACATCGTGAGGAAACCTGCACGCATCTGCGAATTAATTCAAAGATGTGTGTGAAGTCCCCAATCCGCACGGGCCCGCGTGGGAACTATAGCCCAAACCCTCTCATGATGAGGGGAGGCCTGTGCCCAGCAGTGGGACGCAAATAGGCTGTAGTAGTAGCAGTAGTAGTTTAATCGTTTTAATGTTTTACAAACCCATAACATCAATGTAACCATGGTGTAATGGTCTCCATTACATCCGTAAAAATGGACACGAAGTGTCAAATGTTCTACGGGTTGGAAAATCCCACCATGGAAGCCACCTTTTTTTACAACGCCGTTATTAAGTCGTCGTGCAACTAACAACACTATGTAAGGAATCTTGCAAGCTAAATTTAACCCACTTCTAATTATCGTGTCATGATGAAACTTGGCAGGTATATGTAACTTGGATGACAATGCTATAATATGATACCACCGAGCTGATCAGATGATGGAGCTTGGAGGTGAGCACGGAAATGTCAAAGCGTTGTTTTAGTTTTTTTAAGTATTATTTTCCCCGTATACCGTAAATAATCACTTGAAGTAGTTTGCACCCACCAAAATTGCCGTTGTTATTCTTTAACATGTTTTTTGATCCATTCAAGATGATAGTAAACATTATTAAACAGCGAAGGTACAGACGAACCGCAATCCACTTTCTCGCGCTTCCCATTTACCACACCAGATAAGTATACCCTTTTCTCATGTATCACCATCAGTGGTCCTCCAGAATCACCATGACAAATGTCTTCACCGTTACTACCGATGCTGCAGAACATCCCAGGGTCTTTGTAGGAGTAGTGTCTTTTGCATTCCTCGTCTTCTACGTACTTGATGAACGCTGACCTCTTGAGGTTAGATTCCGTTTTACCGTTCTTCCCCCATCCTGCGATGACAATCGGCTCGGAACTTAAGTTCTTGACGTCTAATGTTGGCAGACATATTGGTCGTATGAAATCTGTGAAAGTTTTAAAATTGGAACTTTAGTAGGTACTGATGGACCTTTCGTCTTTTGTGGAAATCGTACTGCTCATCTAATTTTAATCCACAGAGTGCATAAACATGGTGCTAATTGAGGGAAAGAAAATTATGGAAACCAGAATAAAACCGTAATTTAAATGATTTTTTGAACCAGAATAAAACCGTAATTTAAATGAATTTTTGATATAATGTGATTTCGCTGTCTTTTTGTGTCAATGGTATAGGCAAACGAGCGCACAGCCCACCTGATGGTAAATGGTCACTGCGGCCCATGGACACTGAAAACCTATGATCCCCCGCTAAGAAACCATAAGATCTTGAATGCATTGCCTAGCCTGAGGCCTAAGATGGAATGCCTCTGTGCCAGAAATTTCACCGGCTGGGACTAAAAGATAATCAAGTATTTAAAATCCAAATCAATGTTATAGAAGGTAAAACAAAAATAAGGAGAGGTCGCTTAGAGGAGGCTCTACGTATAACCAAATTCTATCTCATTAAACGGAAAGAGCAAATGAACAAGATTTTATAATCTGGAAAAAGGAGAAGCTAAAAATACATGACGATGACTCCTCTGACAAGAGCGCTGCTTCTTAATTCAAGAATAAGTGGTGCTTTACCTGTGTACGGTATACGTTCTTTCAACCTCAGTAAAGCTACATCGTTCTGCAGATGGGTGTGGTTGAACTTGGGATGTATAGTGACATGTTCCACAGCCATCTCCACATTTTCGATGCATTGATCGCCCACACAATCTTCTGGGTAGGTGGTGGTATCGTATTCCGATAGGAAGACTTTTAACCTACAAAAAAAAATGTTTACCCAATGATAAATGTAATATTGTCATGCATCTCATATTTTTCTATTACTTATTACTTTGATATCGTTTTTGTGGAACTTTGAAATGTCAGAATTCTTACATGATTCGTGTTTTTTGTATCTGAATTTCAAAACTCATTTCAAAATGTAATGATCTCAACAAAAGTATACAAGTCTATAAATTCGCTAAGATGTTTCAAAAAAGTGTTGAATAATCGTACATTTGTCACCGTGTTTCAACACATATTTTTAACTCCATTATTGCAAACAACACTTGGTTAAGTAAGTACTTGGGGGAGGCCAGACGGGTCCAGGTACAGACGATCGTAATCAAATAAATCTATTTTTTTATAAACTCACTGTCTCAGTTTCTTGAAAGTTTGGTGCATGCAGTGTGCTGCTGTCAAGATGTAGCGGGAGCTGATGATACTGCCCCCACAACCTTTTGGAGTGCCAAAGTCAGGAACGTACGTGTCAATAAGTATGCGCGCCATCCACGGCAGTTGGTGAATTTTAGTCGCCTTACCACCTGATCACATGTCAATGAATAAACATGATGAGTCATCGAGTTGTAAAAATAAGATATTGGTTAAATATTTGGCGAAAACTGATAAATAGGTGAATAAAAAAATATATTTAAGGAAGATTTGTATGAGTTGTAGGTACATCCGTGTAAAGTTGGGGCGGTCAGGTAGTACTGGATAAAAATTAAATGCATTTTTTTTACCTATAATCATTTGGTCTGGCTTCAAATCGCTCTCGGTAGATCGTCTGAAGCGACTTTCAAATGGCGGCCACCGCTGGTCACGACCTCGATGGTTTGGGAAGCCTGAAATATAATATAAAGCATGTAATGTACACGTACTTTCTACGTAATGTTAGTTATAATTTCAAGTTGCGAATTGCAGGGCTATGTTTTGATTGCCATAGACTAGGTACAAGTCATAGTCAAGATTAGCTTCGGCAAGAAATTGCAGTATTTTCTGGGCCGTGATGGCTTTGACCTCTTCTGGGTGTATTTGATACTTTCCCATAATGAGATAACGTCGTCGCATCAGTGGAGGGCATTCAGTCAGAACATTGTGTAGGGGCGTTTCTTCTTCCTTGTTGCACAATCTACATATTTGAGTACTGCTGACTTAATGCTATAGGTCCATTAAATAGAGAGATTATATGCATTTAATTGAATTGAGACAGTACCAAAAAAAAGACGTCATAAGCCTAACGCAGACACAAAGCGCATCATAAGATTTCCCTCCTTTCTATTTTAAAATACAAATGTATTTCTTATTTTAAATGTAGCGGGATATAATGTGAAAAATTCAAGATCAATTTTAATGTATCTTACGTTTCAACTGCACTCCACAGCAACCTGACTCGGGATCTGGCACTCCTTTTATATTCTGACAGACACCATTATCACCCGGTTGTCTTTTTTCAGGTTTCATTTCTGTACCTTGATCGTCATCATTGTCATCATCGGGAAATCTCGGGGACCAATCTGGTAAGCCTTCCGGCCATCTTTTTCCAGGTCCAATTTCCTGACCAATATCACCAATATCACCCGGTGTTGGAATCCAATCAGGCAAGCCGTTTCCTGGAAAATTCTGTCGAGGTTCATTCCCCATTCCTAGACCTAGACCACTATCATACAGATATCTTGGGAACAACTTCCGTATGCTGTCGTATCTATGATAACTTACGCCATCGTTTTTAGGCCAATCTTGTCTAAATTCACTTCCCGTTCCTTGGTCCATGTCATCACGTGGATATAGTCGGAACGGCGTACGTACGTTGTCGTCTTCGTTCCATCTTTTCTCAGCTTCGCTTCCAAATCTAACTGGACGTCTTTGAACCCAACTAGGTATGCTCATCCGATGTTGAAAATGAGGAAGACCTGGCTTTTGCTTCCAGTAAACATTCTTGTTATTGTTATCCCCAATAGCTGTATTGTCTTCCTCTGAGTAACGCAAGTGATAACGTGTAACATGGCCGTAGTCCTTTAGGAATATATCTTCTTCATACTCATTCCCATAGACCGCCAATATGTTGAGTAGGAGCGCCGTTTTGATGGTGAGCCCAGACATGATTTCGAAAATCACTTATTGGGCGTCGGAAGCGAACTGACTGCCACTGAACGTGTTCAAACTTAAATAAGCGCTTTTAAGGAAATTATAATAAATTATGATTGATTGAACGACTAAGGGTGGGTTGATTCAAACCGTCCGTTAACGTAAACGTTAGCGTTAAATATTTTACTATGAGGCAAAATGACGTTTCTGTATGGAATGACAGCTCGGCGGCCATATTTAACGACCAGGAGTCCGTCAACTGTGCTTGAATCAACCCAAGCTACAGTACAAACATTATGACTACGTAGTGTACCTTCTTTATAATTTCCGCTGTTTTATATCGCACAGTATTTTAAAATGAATTATATATTATTGATGCAAGCGTTCTCCGACTCTGTACTCCAATTCCAATTCGGGATTCCGTTTCCAAATTCCGGAAAACTTCCTACATGTACGTTGGTCAGATCTATACCTTTTGTACGGAGGCTCAACGTTAAGAATTACGAATCGGAATCCAGAATTCGAATTCCGACTGTAGCTGGCCTCGACTCGGGCAGCCTCTATTCATGTTGCTAAGCAACGAGTTTCCTGCCTTTTCGTATTTTACCACTGCGTCACTACACATAATAAGTTACTATGTTTACAAAGCTTAACGCAGATTGGTGTTAATTATTATTGCTGTAATAATATGAAACAGATTTTGTGGTTTCAAAGAGGTAAACCATTAAATACGTACTAGGTACAGCGTTTATCTTGAAAAAAATTGGTTGTCTGTAAACTCGGTTTACGGACGATAATTTTATACGTGATAACGTCACGTAACGCTACAACGCTACGTAACGCGGCAACGACGCTACTATTGCGTCATGTTTTTCGCCGCCGGCGTTCATCAATTTCTAAGACATTAAATGTCACGTCAACAACACACACGATATACAAGGGCAGCGTGGGGATTATAGCCCAACCCTCTCGTGATGACAACAGAACTCATGTGCCCAACAGTGGGCCGTAAATAAATAGGTAATATACAAGTATTTCATAATAATAAAAAACCTAACTTGACATTCATTTAACTACTCCAATAACGTTAGAAATCGCAATATTTTAAAACTGATTCATTCTAATCGTGCATCGAAATGAATAAAAATGTAGGTATTTTGTGATTCAAATGCGACTATAGTATAGGTACCTGCTAAAAAGAGAGAATTTAATTTTATTGCTAAGTGCAGAATGTGGGATCTGGGATTCCCACGTTGCGTCAATGTATCTACAACGCTTTCACCGCAGTAAACGCGATTCAAGAGATGTTCTTTTAAAACAAATCCGATGAATGGTGATGAAATGGTGTCAAGGCGATGGGACATGGAGAATTAAGTACAATACGAGTAATCTAGGAATTAAAAAATTAGTATTTAGAATACCCGTTACAGATAGCAAAATACCTATGTCAATGATTTTTAGGGTTCCGAAGTCCACAAGGAACCCTTATAGTTTCGCCATGTCCGTCCGTCCGTCCGTCTGTCCGCACTATTGCTCGGAGATGCTTAGTCCTAGAAAGCTGTAATTTGGCATGAATATACATATTAGTTACGCTGACAAAGTGGTACAATAAAATTTTGAAATATATTTTTTTATAGGGTACCTCCCCTACTCGTAAAGTGGGGATGTAATTTTTTTTTCTTGCGTACCCCATGGTGCAGCATATCGTTGAATAGGTCTTAAAAAAATATTGTAGGTTTGTTAAAACCATTTTTTGATTAAGTGATGCGTTTGTGAAATATTAAGCTTTAAAGTGCTATTTTTTGTTAGAGTCCCCCCCCCCCCTGCCAGCTAAATGGTGGTATTTGGATGGCTGAAAAAAATCACGGTTGTGGCATATATAACGTAGTTGAAAGGAAAACTATCACAGCTAAGTAGGCTGTACAAACTTACGAGTAATAGTCGACCAACTTATGAAATGATTAAAATACCAATTATTTTTCTCGAGCGGCAGGGGCGTCGGGCGGGCACGTCATACCACAGTCCAGCTAGATGCTAATAAGTCTTAGAAAGGTACTGTGGGCATCCTCAACTTCGGAACCCTATACTTTGCGCGTGGTCCGACACGCACTTGGCCGGTTTTTTTTATACTTAGGGATAGGCCCATCCGAACATTCAGTCACCATTTTCTTCATTCATACAACGAAATACAGCGCCGTCTGGTGGTCAACTGCATGAACTACGAGAATGTTTTGCGCACTATAACCTCGCAGTGACGTAACGAGAGGTGTTGCTGGCTTTTTTATTTTATTCAGTACAGCGACGTGAATGCTGTAATATCCTTTTTTCTGATAAATTATGATTCAAAAATCAACTTTTGTTTATTCATTGACATAATAATTATTTATTTATATTTTCTTAGACGTCCAAATTAAACATCTCACGTGAAATTCTTCATGTGTAAAAATGACGTCCTTACAAGGTTACTTTAACAAGCAGTCTCCGTAACTATGGCAACTCCGTAACATGGCGTCAATATGGCGACTTCGTGTCATAAATTTATTGTTAACAAAAATATTACGATTGATGGAATAAACACAAGGTAATGTTAATCACCGATGAAACGATATTTCATGACACTTTTTCACTTTGCCTACATGATTTCTGCAGCCTTTTATCACGCAAGTCGGCATTTTTTAAGGGTTTCGTATATGTTGTTTGACATCCGCACTCGCCGGTGTCTCGCTGAGCACTGTGCCACGCTTGGTGACCAAACTTGGATTGGGCACCAATAAAGTGGGGTTATATGTCATGTGCGTAGACCCGGTCTATACGAAGTATTATATATGTCTATGACCTATGTAAGTTAAAACCTTAAAGTTATAAAATACTAGCTTCTGCCCGCGACTTCGTCGGCATGGAATTCGATTATATCGTTCCCGTGGGAATTGAGTGTTAAGAGGGTTTACTTCAAAAGTTGGTAACGTCGCAAATAGCTGTCAAATATTTTGCTGTTTTCATTAATTTCTGAGTATTACTGAATGAAAACATGAATTATCGCTCTATGGTTGAATAAAACATTGAGTATGGATTGCAACAGGTTTTCATAGGAACACGAAATTTTTAGTATTATGGAAGTAATATCTTTTGAAAACTTTATATCGCATTTTCCATGCATTTTAATGTAATCTTATCATTTGAATGCCTAACCAACAAATATAAAACGAGACGCGTCATTCAACCATAGAATGATATTCTCCTTTTTAATTCAGCAATATTGAGAAATTAATAAAAACAGCGAAACATTTGACAGCTATATGCGACGTTACCAACTTCCTGCATAAACCCTCTTAAACTATAATAAATGATATACTAAAACCTTCCCCTTGAATCACTCTATCTATTAAAAAAACCGCTTCAAAATCCGTTGCGAAGTTTTAAAGATCTAAGCATACATAGGGACAAACAGCATTTTTGATCGCCTTCACTTACAAGTTTGATTTTTTCATAGCCAAAATAGAATTTACGCCCGTAAACTTGATGTAAATTTCAACTTGACACCGCTACGCGTTCCTGATATAAATACCTGTGGTCTTAACAGATGGACAGACGGACAACGAAGTGATCCTACATGGGCTTCGTTTTTTCTTTTGAGGTACGGAACCCTAAAAACGTATGTGCATGCGCGTTTGCAATGATTTAAAGTGTCTGTTAAATACCGTATTAATATATACCTATTAAAAAGTTAGAGCTGTTTCCGAGTTAGCTCGTTTAAATTACAGTCGAGTTCGCCAATATATACACACTTTTGCACCTTACCACATTGTAATAAGGTCCAAAAGTGTACACATATTAATGAACTCGACTGTACCTTGTAGGTAATGATAAGATAAGATATTGGGATAAAACATTTACAAACGGATAACTTTTTATCTCCAGAAATTCCGGCAGAAATAGGTACATTTTTTTCATTTTCTTATTGCCGTACCCACGACTTTTACTTCGTATAGGTAGGTAATAGTACATTATTGCAGAGGCCGCCAAGTAGCGCATTGCCGGACGAGTCAGTTAGAAGGCTGAGCGAAGCGAAGCCTTCTATTAGTACGAGTCCGGCAATCGCAATTGCGGCCGAGGTATATATAATGCTTTTCTCAAACAGCGAGGAAATGCGTAAGGTCAGTCGGAGCAAGTGCGCCAGGATGGGGTAAGTGCGCCTTACATAAATATATCGAAACCTATAAATAATACTCAACTAGTAGTTGGCTGTTTACAAGGCATAGCATGGGGGCGAAATAAATTTAGGCGCACTTACCCCACATCAGTATTTACTACTTCCATGATCGTGGATGATTTGGCCATGGAAGTTGTACTTATTACCTCCGTGGATTTGTCAGTTTCGGGGCAAGTGCGCCAGGACAGGATGGGGTAAGTGCGCCTAACATAAATATATCGAAATCTATAAATATTACTCAACTAGTAGTTGGCTGTTTACAAGGCATAGGGGCGAAATAAATTTAGGCGCACTTACCCCACATCAGGATTTACTACTTCCATGATCGTGGATGATTTGGCCATGGAAGTTGTACTTATTACCTCCATGGATTTGTCAGTTTCTCTCGGTGTCTCAAATAGCAAGCGAATTAAAAAAACACACACACGACAATAATGTTTTTGCTGGCCAAGGCCGGCAATGGACAGCCTCGCGTCTTCTTTTTTTGAAAGTAACACGAACATTTCCGAGCATGTTTGAGAAAAGTATACTTACAATATGCGTACCTAATGTATGCTTTACCTACCATTTAAAATATGCGTACGTAATGTATGCTTTATACGTTACTACTGTTACTAGCTGTTTCCGTAGATTGTGCCCAAACAGACCAAATTTTGTGGCAATTCGACCGTTATGTACACCTAGTTTTCGAGTTAAACCATACATCCATATACTTAGCCTGGGTTGACTCAAGCACAGTTGACGAACTCCTGGTCGTGATATATGGCCGCCGGGCTGTCATTCCATACAGAAACGTTATTTTGCCCCATAGTAAAATATTTAACGCTAACGTTTATGTTAACGGACGGTTTGTTTGAACCCTTAATGCAAGCGGTCTCGGGACTTCTACAGACTTATTTATATTACCTACGGAACAAAAATAAAAACTTGACTCCAATGTTG